>FPAK01000011.1:3703586-4112375 GCA_900116095.1 Euclidium syriacum | reverse complement strand
CGATTCACCAAGCTGGGGCAAACTAAGCCGTCCGGGGTTGGTGGGGCGGAGAAGGTCGGCCTTTACGGAGACCCGCCCACTATTGCCACGAAAAAAGCCCTGCCTGATTCCTTCTCTACTAGGAAAGTAAGGTCCCTCTATTAGCGTCGGACCTTGAGTCGAATTGATCGTGTTGCAACGTCCATCAATGATGGTTCATTAATGTCCATAGATTTAGACTCCTTCCCCTTCCCTACTACGAAAAAGATAGGAGCCCGAACCAAACCAAGAACGAAAACGGAAGCCTTTCGATTTGCTCCCCATTCTCTCTTAAATAAAGCTCGCCCTCGAGCCCTGGGCAGGTCGGCCGGGTCTTTCCCTGGATTTCTCTTCCTGCAGAAAGACGGAAGAGGTATGCCCAGCGCGCGGAGGATCTGTTAAGAGTTTCTCTTGTCTCGGTAGGGAACTGTACGATCTTTTCCCCTAGAATAGAGAATCAATAATCTCAGAGGTCAGTGCTACGGCCCCTATTGCGTTGTTTGATCCTCTATTGACCGGGGATGAGCCCCTCCATAGGTCCTGGGTTTGACCTCCCGTAGTGGTCCTTGCTTTTTATAAAGCGGAGCGGGGCCTCTTTCTCGTACTTGCTCTGCCCCCCCTCCTTTCGTCGAGTGCCCACTGGACTGTTGACCTACCAAGTACTTGCCTGCTGCTCCTGCCGCCCGCTTGACGGGCGGAGCATTATCCTTACGGGACTCTTCTGTTCTTTCTGTTGGGGCCCCTCCCATTGCTCTAGCAGCTATGGCAGCTCCGGCTCGCAACGGGGCCCGCCCCGCGGGACCAGAGTGGACTCAGCAGTCAGCCTTCATTCGAATGGAGTTAGGGGGTCTTTCGCTTTTGCCGGATAGAGATACTACGAGTCCTCCGTCCCAGATTCCATCGCCGCGGCCATCTGGTTCACCGGTACTACCAAAAAGTCTCTTACATTACTGTTATTGATGGTTTTCTTATTTTGGACTACGAAGACCTCGCCCGTGCTTCTGGTTTCCATTCCCATTAGAATAGAGATGATTCATCTCCTCGTGCTCTGCCATAAGAACTTGGAGTCCGTATCATGGTGAAGGTAAGGTAACACTGTGATTCTTGCTCAAAAAACAAACCGAATGAGTTCGAGTTATTGGCTCGTCCGACCCAGCAGCATTAGTCGCTCGTTCAACTGTCCCTCGGAGACAGGGTCGAGAAGTTGCCCTCTGTCCTTTATTTCTCTCGGTCCCACCCAGAAAGAGACGGCTTAGCAAAGTGAGCGCCCCTGCGCGAGCCGTTCAGTCAAGCTGAGGCTCCCTTCAGACTCATGAATAAAAAAAGGGGGACTTATGCAACAGGCTATGCCACCCAAACCAACTGAGGGAAGTCGCATCCGTCCCATCGCAAGCACCTACAATGTATCACATAGGTTTACCCTTTTTCTTTGGTAGTTCAACAGACGGTCGCCCCTCCAACAAGAAAAGGTATAAATATGGAAACTTCTCTGCCATTTGAATCGGATAATTTATGGAGGAAATCGGGTTTTAAATTTCCAGAAACCACACGATTATATACCCAAAGGGAATAGGCCGCACCTAAAATCATCCCAAGCGCTGCTAATGTGGCTACTAAGCTATTTCTTTGGAAAGCTCCTACTAAGATGGGAAATTCCCCGATAAAGCTGCTAGTACCAGGTGAACTCATATTGGCCAAAGTAAAAGAAAAGAAAATGGTAGAGAGATTTGGCATGGTGCTCACTAAACCTCCGTAATATCTAACAAGTCGAGTCTTATGTCGGTCATATAGAACACCAACACATAGAAAAAGGCTGAAGGAACCAGTCCATGACTTAACATCGGTAGAATGCTACCTCCAATTCCCTGTATGTTCGATAGAGCGAAAGATTTCTCCCGGAGTATGCCGATTACCCCCCGAACCGTACAAGATAGTTACCACCTATCATACGGCTTTCTAACATCACTTATTTTTTTGGTCGTTCCGCTCTGTCGATCGATGGTAGTATAAGAGATCTGTAACCCCCTGAAAGTACATTCGGGTTCCTGCTTCCTACCCATAGTTATTATCTCCCTGGTCATACGAGAGTATCACATCGTAGACCCCCACCCAACTCTATCTTCCTTATCAGTGAACCGGAACTTAGTGCGTAGGTACTCGCAGCGTGGACGAGACGACGTCACATACTACGATTACATCAGTCTTGCCCTTCAGCTCGACAATATGGAACCTATCACTACTGCTGTTCCTTAGGTCTTATCGGGATAGGTAGGCCCAAGCTTTTCCTTTCCCACCGACCGAGCGGTAGTTCCTCACGGCTGACAAATAGGAGTGTCGGCAGAAGGGCACCGGCCCCATTCCCCCCATCCTCTTTCTTTCCGACTCGAGAAAGAGAAAGAAGAGAAGTCAGGATTTCTTCTCTTCCGAACGGCCCTTTCTTGTATCGAAAGGGATTTCATGCTATAAAAGTCCTCCTTCCTATGTACCATACCATTTATTTTACCTCGAAAGGTCTGCAAGCCTATGCTACGGTCGGCTGTCCGAAGTGCAAGGGGTAAACTCGGACTCGGATGGGATAGGATTGTGCGTTTGGGCCCTTCGGGTGTTTTTGGCCGAGTTTACCGTACCCCTCGCCCGGCGACCATAATCTTTTGTTACGTTCCACGTTACGCCAAAAAGAAAAGGTTCCAAGCTCTCGTTCTGCGGCGTGGTGGCAGGACCTCTAGGGGAGAGGCTCCGGGATAGGGCCAGGGGTCAAATACATAGGCCCCTTCCCTTCTCTTTTGGATAAATGGGGTGCTTTCCGATCTACGGTCCCTCGGAGCAAAGGGTTAGGCAGGTAGTATGGGCCCTCTGACTTCCAGCTATGTGCTGTGCGGCTCTCGCGAAGCGAATGAAGAGAAGCTCTTGGAGCTTACGGGTGAGCTTTTACTCTCTGCCGAGGTAGGTGGGCAGTTCAAGCCCCCAAACAGGGTTCTTTTTTGTTGTACGCTGAGGTTAGGCCGACTTCTAAGGCAAGTTCTAGCTTTTATAGTGGCCCTTCCACTAAGTTGTAGTTTGTATTTTGATGAATGAATATATCAAACCAAACTCGAGCAGTATAAGCCCTTCTCTGGCCTGGGAAAAGCAGCGAACTAAGGCGCAGCAGCCCTTGCAACGAAAGCCGTTTGCTTGTTGCCAAACCTCTTCGCAATCAAAGTAGGCACTCTTGTATTTTAGTCGGGTCGGGGGAAGCTACCGCTTATACGACAGCTCCGCTTCCTCGTCTTGCTTCTGGCAAAGCTTCTACTTTGCTTGCGCGAAAGTGCTTTTCGCTAGGTCGCTTCTGTCAAAGCGAAAGAAAAGATCTGATCCAACAGAAATCCGCATATTGAGCGCAGCTGATATGCGGCTACAGCTAGGCGATTCCATATCAGACTGAGATATGTATAGAGAGATCCCCTATATATACAGATAGAATAGATGTTTATGGACAGACATTCGATTCTGAGTTTTTGGGCTGAAAAAGGTAGAACCAATGAAAACCGGTTCTAGTTGAGTTGTAACCTTAGAATGAGCTACCCAATATCCATCCAGACTATATAAGTACCAGACGTAATCTCATTTCATCAATCCATTATGAAGCTTGTCAATCTATGGTTTTATTTTTTCTCTCACTACTTATTTAAATTTTTTTAATGAATTTTTCTATTTAAAGGAAGGAGAAAACGAAAGGTGAATTTTCTTAATGGTTGTGCAAAACCCAAATGTAAAGGAGAATCAAAATGAACCAGCCCAACAAAGCGTAGTAGAAGTGAAAGAAATATAATCAGAAGCCTATATATGATAGTGAAATTAAGGAATCGTGTATTGAAAAACGTTTGTTCTGAATTATTTTATACTCAAAAACTCACTGTGTACATATTTTATTTTTCTATCAATTAATTTCAAATCAGAAAAAAATACGGAAAGATAAGACGGAGCAATAAACATCATGTTTTTCGAGTAATCTATACTATATAAAAGTTGGAGCTATAAGGTTCTAAGGCTAAGGCTGTCCACATGTATTTTTAGTTCTCCAACAGGAATTAAACACGTCATCAACTTCTTAATACACGTAGGAAGTCCATTGTAATATAGAAGCCCACTAACCAACCCAAAAAAGTCCTAACTAAGCCATCAAAAACTAATATCGAGATAGAAAATCCTTCACGTCGTCGGACCGGAAAATCCTCACGTCGCCGGATCCGAAGCTTCTTCTCTTGATCGGTGTTTTTTCTTCTTCTTCCTCGCTTCAATTTTGCGCATTTAAGATTTAAAGCTTCTGGGATTGGGATTTTGAAGAGATTGAAACTGTTTGTTATCCTTTATTCCAAAAGATTCTTTTTTTATTATCTTTTTAGCTCAAATTTGGAATTCAAAGATTGTGTTTGTTGATTTTTAGAATCTGGGTTTGCGTAATTTGGTGATTCAACTTCTGAGTTTTATGATGGTGTTTGTAGATTATAGTTTCTGGGTATTAAAAGATTTAAGTTTCTGGGTATAAAAAATATTGTTTTTTGTTTATCAAGTCAATTCAATAGTGGATTCAATAGATTGTGTTTTGTTGCTTTAAGCTTATTCTTCTCATGCTCCGTCAACGAAAGGCCGGTTTTTTTCTGGTTAGGTGTTGTGAGTATAAAAGCCATTTCGTTGGAGTTGGTAACAATGCGTGTCGAGCAGTACCAAAGCAACATCTTCACAGCTAGACTAAACTCTGGTAAGTTCATTGCTTTTTCTCTAATCTAGAAATTTTTCCTTGAACCGTGCATTTAGAAGAAACCACCATCAATATGTAGTCTATGCATTTTGAAACTTCCATTAGGATGTAGTCTAGGCTTTTTGATATGGGTGTGCTTAGAGTGTAATGTATTACGCACCACCTTAATGTCCATTTTCTATTGTCTGACCTTGAAGCTTTGATAAATAAAATAAAAAACTTCATTTTTCTATTTTAAAAATGGAAATTTAATAAACTAAAAGAGCTCAGGAAAGAATAAAAAAAAAT
Organism: Euclidium syriacum; assembly: GCA_900116095.1. Taxonomy (NCBI): domain Eukaryota; kingdom Viridiplantae; phylum Streptophyta; class Magnoliopsida; order Brassicales; family Brassicaceae; genus Euclidium; species Euclidium syriacum. The sequence goes on along the minus strand of FPAK01000011.1, from coordinate 4,107,331 downwards.
CAAAACAAAAGCAGTTTTAGGAATTTCGAATATTAGAAATTCTCAATATTAAGACGTCTAGAAGCATAGACAATATGGAAAACTCTAAACTATACAAAAAAGGAATAAGATAACAATATGTTTGGGAATAGGAAAATTACACAAATTCAACTTTATCATCTCCACTATAAATATCCCTATATGTTGAGTCTTGGAATATCAAAAACTTTCAGTTATTGAGACAGAAAACTTATTGTCTTTAACCATCATCAAACGTGAAATCTATAACAATGGCTTTGGATCAGCTTCAAAAAGGTTTTGTCTGCAAGGAACTACTTGTCAGGGTTATTCATTTTTGGGAGGCAAGAAACCCAAGAAAACAGGTCTACTTTATGGGTCTTGAGCTGCTCCTCATCGACCAAAAGGTAATTATTAGTTTACTAAATCATAGCCTAATCAGTAGTTAACATAAGCATAATCTGTAGTTAACATAATCAAATTAAATTTTAATCTGCAGTTAACCGTAATTCAACATTCATCCCGGCTAACCGAATAGGTTTCTCCGAGACAAATCTCAAGGTCAATGCAACCTACAAGATAAGAAAATTCTTGGTTATTAATAACAAGGCCACCTACAGGGTGTCATCTCAACAAATTTCAGATCCAATTTACACCCAAACAACTTTGGTCCGATATGATGAAGATGACAACTCAATTGAAAGGCAAAAGTTCAGATTCCGCTCTTTTGACGAATTTAAGGAAGCTGCCAACATGAACATAGACTTATATGGTAACTATTTTCCAATCTCTAAGTACATACAAAATTATAAATTATCATGTTCTAACTCTGTATCAATTCAAACTAGATGTCATTGGAAAATTGGTCCTCATCAACGATGACAACTACAACAGAGGCAACAGTGAAGTGAGAATAGAAGCAAAATTGAATGTACACCTACAGTTGAAAGAGTAAGCATCTATTTCCATGAATCTACTTCTTACAAACTTAACTTTCTAACTCTAATCAACCAATATGTCTTTGTTTTCAATCAGTGGACCGGTTGTTCGTGTAACACTTTGGGGTCATGTAGCAGCCAATTTCCAGAAAAAACTGATGGAAAGTGATGTCAAACCTGTTGTGCTACTAGCAACTACTGTGAATCCAAGAACGATCAGAGGTAAGTAATCAAAACCTATAATGAGACAAAATTTATTATTTATATGAGTTGATGTGTATTGAAATTCCTTGCTCTTGAATTATTCTAGAATTTTTATTTGTGCTATATTTACTTATTTATGTTGTCCTCAAATATTTGCTGCGTTAGATTTAAAAGTTTTAGGTTCAGTAACTTTGGTTATACATTATTTTCATCACAGATGTGTTCTGCCTCTCTTCCACCTCTTCCACTCGGGTTTTTTTTGACAACGATTATGAACCAAGTGCTTCATACTTAACATGGTATGTATAAATTTATTTTTAATATATATGTGAGATGAAAAGATTATATTTCATAAGGTGCATTAACATGATTTATATTTTTCAAGGTTGGGGGAAGATGGTAAAACGTCTGAGATTGCCAATTTCACTTCAAAAGTTACGAAACCAGAACCTGCCACCATTGGTGAACTAAATCAATTTCTGAGTAACGACACTCCACAGGTATAAACATTGACATCTAACATTAATTTTAATAGTGGATCCAATATTTAATCATTAAGATTTAGTTAAATAGTTTACGAGTAGCTTCAATCTGAATGTGTTTCATTTGTCCTTAGCTTAACCTGTTGATCGGATACATAGAACTGTTTTCAAGTTAAATTTTTTTTATCACATAAAGAAAACGTCAAACTTTATTGCTAAGGATGAATTTAATTAACCACTTTAACTACTGATTCAGAAAGCTAGCTTCTCTTGCATAGTTACTATAATAGATATATTGCCACATTATGGTAGGAACTATGAGTCATGCACTACATGTAAATGCAAACTTGGACGGACAGACACGACCTTAACTTGCAGCACATGCAAGAACACAAACGTTGTTGGTGTTACCAGGTATGTACCCGTTTCCTTACACACCAAACTATCAGAACTTTAGGAAAATTTGGTCATGTGACTAAGAAAGAACATATGTAATTATATGTCTCAAAAATAGGTACCGTGTTGAGCTATCAGTTTATGACAAAGACGATGTTGCAACTTTTGTTATGTTTGACCGCGATGCTACTAAACTAACTGGTCGAACCGCTGAAGAAATTCTTGAACAGGTAACATCTTCATTGCAAAAGTTATGAAATACAAGAATATGACCACTTACTAATTAAAACTATCTCAACAGGGTGATGAGAATGGTGATGGTTCAATACCACAATGTCTGATGGATTTAGTTGGCCGCACTTTCAAATTTGAGATATCAATTACACAATACAACTTCACAGCAACCCGCCAAACTTTCACAATCACAGATATCCTTGAAGAAATTGAAGGTGAAGAAACACTCGAAGAAGAACCGGCTGAAACTAATCAAATAGACAACAACACAACTCTCGAAGTGGACAACAAGGAATTAGGCACACCTGGTGTTTCTCATGTTGATACAATATGCGGCGATGATGATACAACTAACAACAGCCATGAAGCAAAACGGCAACGCCGGGAATGAATAGAGAGCTTCATTAGTTGCCAATTATTTACAGTTTTCTTTTATGATTTTAGAATTTTATTTAAATCTTTCTATGCTGAACAAAAAACTTTACGTGCTTTTGCACACTTTTAAATAATAACTATTTAAGCCAGAAAAAAAACAAGTTACTTAATATCTATTTTCTCTCTCGAAAGTTTACTTGGCGTTTATTCAAACTCTGATCAGGAGTATTAATCACTTCTAGATTGTCACTATATCTCCATTAAGCATTGTCTTATTTCTATGTTATCTATGTATCTCTTTAATCTGAATCCAAATTTGCTTATTCTCCATTCAAAATCTCCATTATATTTAATAAAAACCAAGACGGTTATTAATTACTCTGAAGCGAATTCATCATAATACTGTATCAATCTAAATTTGGGACCATATGAGTTAATTAATATATACAAAATACCAAAGCAGTTAGAATCGGTTGACAGAAACCGAAAAAAATAAAAACCAAATAAGTAGCTAATTGGAAACACTGAAAATACATGTTACTAATTCGACCGAAAACTGCTGGTTTCGCAGTAACACCGTTATGTGCTCTGATTTAATTTCAGCTTAAGATACATCCTCTTATTGCAGATAGAGTGAAAAATTAAGGTTTTAAGATGGAGGTCAGAGGATGATCGAAGATGATATCAGGATTGCATTACACACATGTTGAAAAGGAAATATTCCAAATATAGGAAAAAGGAAATCACTATTCCAAAACAAAAAACAAAACACTACACACCTACATGTTGAAAAGGAATTCTTCCAAATTTAGGAAAAAGGAAATCACTATTCCAAAACAAAAAACAAATCACATACACCGACACCAATCTCTATATAATACTTATAGCACATACACAAAATCACTTAATCATTAGAATATTGTTTCTGTTCAGAAAGAAAAAAAAATCAGGATCAAAAGAATGGTTTCTCAACGTGGGAGGAAAAAGAAGAAGGAAGTTGCTACCTCGCTCAAAATTGTCTACCATAACTGTAAGTTACCAACACCCTTTATAATTATAAACGTATCATCCAATATGAGAATAAGAAACTTTAATAAAAAACCTAGCATCTCCTCTAAATTTGTATCTCGCAGGTGGCTGTAATGTTTGCTTCAAATATGTTAGCCAAAATAGTGCACGAGCAATGCGAAGAGCAATCATCCGATCGAAAAGAGAATCTAAGAAAAGCATAGGTACGTTTCAATAAACACATGTTTAGAAAAATTTTCTACAAAATTTTAAACTCTTACGAAATCAAAAGATTGTGTATAATCTGTCGAGACGTACTAATATTAAATTGTTTGGCTGATTCGATACAGGAAATCTAAACACAACTGCATCAACATCCCAACGTCCAAGAAGAACACGAAGAAGTAAGTAAAATTGAGAAAAAAATCTAATATTGTTTTATACTTTTTTTTAAAACCACAATACACAAACCTAACTGAGATTTACATTTGTATGACTATATTGTAGAACCGGAAGATATTCTGCACTGTCCTAACTGCAACGCTTTAGTCTGGCATTCAGAAAAAATAGGTATAGATCCACAGACCGAGAATCCATTGTACACAATTTGTTGCCAGCAGGGCCGTGTGAAGCTGCCACCAGTAAGAGAACCGCCATCAGAACTTAAGCAACTTCTAAAAGATAACACCTCTTTCCGGAATAACATACGAGTATACAACGCTATCTTGGCATTCACTTCAATGGGTGCAAAAATAGATCACACTGTTTCATCTGGACCTGGACCACCTACTTTTAGAATACAAGGGCAAAATTACCATCGCATTGGCTCACTCCTTCCTATGCCTGGAAATCCACCAAAGTTTCTTCAACTATACATTGTCGACACAGCAAACGAAGTTTCCAACCGCATCAATTCTCTTGCACGAACTCCTTCATCAGGGCCTCTACAAGAAAGAATTGTAAAGCAATTAATTGACATGTTAGATTCAAACAACCATCTCTGCCAAGTATTCCGCAGAGCTCGAGATCGCTACGAATCTAACGAGACTGAAGAATTCACTATAAGCCTGGTATCACAACAAGGGAAAGGGAAACAATACGATTTGTCAAACACCAACGAGGTTGCAGGTTTAATAGTCGGTGATTTAACTACAACTATCGGCCACAGAGATGTTATCTTACAATTCCAATCTAACCATTTGCAAGAAATAAGAGACGACCATCCTTTGTTCATGTCCTTGCAGTATCCATTGCTATTCCCCTACGGTGAGTTTGGATTCCACACAGAAATACCTTACGTAACAACTGAATCCAGATAGAGAAAAAAGGCATTCATAAGCATTAGAGAATTCTATGCATATCAAATCCAAACCCGACTAACAGAAGGCAACACAATAACAAAATCAGGGCGTTTACTACATCAATATGCCGTTGATGCATACACAGCTGTTGAGGCGGAAAGGCTGAGGTGGAACAAAAACAACCAAGAGCAGCTAAGAGCCGATTTATACAGCAATGTGTTCGATGCAGTGGGTAAAGGAGATACTGATGCGAAACTCCAAGGCAAAAGAATTATCTTACCATCAAGCTTTACGGGAGGCCCGCGATATATGATAGAAAAATATCATGATGCAATGGCAATATGTCGAGTATATGGAAATCCAGATTTGTTCATAACTATGGCAGCCAATCCTAATTGGAAAGAGATAAATGAGATTTTAGAAGCATCAGGTGATGTATCGGGAAATAACAGACCGGAGGTTGGAGAACTAAAAACACATGTGGACAGCCTTACAACCTTAGAGCTCTAACTTTTATATATTATAGATTATCGTTATTTTGTTTGTTTAAAAGATATATTTCCTGTTATGAAGATTATTTCCTTTATTTAATCAATCCACACATGCGCTCACCTTTATTTAATCACAATAACTTTCCGAAACAAGAAACATGAAGATCTGGTATCTCTATATAAATCATACTTTATTGTGTTAAATTAGCGTCAATTATTGTTTTTCTGTTCTTTCTTTTCGGAAACATGATGGCAAAAGTAACAAGCGGTGAAGAAAGGATGTGGTGCGGTCACTGCGGCGTTAACACTCCAATCCGCCATGAAGGGAACGCCGGTGCCGTCGAGTACATGCTCTCGCCAATTAATATTTTTCTAAATATATATAACTAATTTACAATTTATATTTGATCAAATCTCTAATTTAGATGTCGAAATAACTCACAGGGCATGTAATTGGTGTGGGAAGGTGCTGGCGGATGAAACTGGGACCGCCGAAGAATATAATCAACTCTTCCTTGAGCGTCAGGCATTACAACAAGACTCCGTCACTCTTACCGGCAGAAGAACTCGACGTAGAAGAAAACAACATACTAATTTGATCGCTCCTAGTATAAGTTAAGGCATATGTGTCTGATTATTTTGGTCTTTAGATGGATATTAAGTTTTATTTGTCATATTTTTATATTTTTATACCAACCACATTTTTAAATTAAAATTCCGTATTTGAAAATCAAAACCACAATAAGAATATTCATGTTACTATCCGGAACATTACGAACCTCTCCCTAACACTTTTGTCTTCTCATAAAAGTTAGAGAAAAGGATAACAGTTACATGACCGTTCAAAAAGTTGTTATTCAGTCATCAATTCTAAATATCTGCAAATAACATCGTTTGATATTGTTATTGGTAGTGTCAACTCTATTTTTTCAACTTTGAAAACCAAATAACAAAATTTATCCTATGATTTGTTATTCGTAAATTTACATTGCCAGTGAAATTTGATCATTGATCCGTCTACTGAAACTTGTAGTTTAATTATGGTCGTGTCTTTGTTGAGGTTAACCTCAACTCCAACCACCTCCCCCTCCCTCGAATTTTTTTTCATCACATCACTGAAATACGTAATAATTCTACATGACATAAGTAAAGAATACTCGGTAATCCCAAATACGAGCATTTCAGTTATCCACAAAAACAGTTGTAATTGTCAACAAAGTTAGAATCATCAAGGTGCAGTGTATCCTCAAAGTGTTCTCTAAAGTTTACTTCCTTTCCTTTTACTTTTGATGGACTCGTGGTAATTCTCATCTAGATTTTTTATGAGAAAAATTATTACCTTCGTCTTCCTCATGAATCAATATATTTTTTTCTTTTATGGTATCATACAAATTTTTCGATTCTCGATGGAGTTCTAATCTATTAGCCATGGGCATTATGCACAGCTAAATGCTCTAACCACAAACAAGCCCCCTAAATAAAAACTTTTAAACTCGATTTACGAAAAGGTTAAAAAACATTTGTTAATTTATGTGGCACTCGCTTTCCCACGTTATATCTAATAACTAAAGTCGGTTTAAGCCCAAGGCCCATAGGAAACATGGAACGCGAGTTCTAATCTATAATGTCCTTTTAGGGATCGGCGTATATAATACCAATAGATGGTGGTCATATGCCGCTGCGCGTCTAGGGTTTTATCAAGAAGAAGCACACTAGGTGTATGAAGGCGTCGCCCTGCTAGTCAGACAGGATGTCATAATCTGTAAGTTCAGAATAGACATGATATCACGATTTGTAAGTTTCTGTTAGCAGTTCTAAGTAAGCTAGAAACATTGTAAAATATCATTGTTTCTAGTGGATTGATTCTGGACTAGGTCCCGAGGATGTAGGGAAACCGAACCTCGTTAAAAATTGTGTGTTGTTTATTTTATGCATGATTATCTGCATAACTGATATGTTCATATTTTACATGTTTTAACCATGCATTTCATATATGTTTTTAGTGTTTTGCATGTAATTTCATAGGTTTTCTTATTTGTTTTGTCTCATTTTGAGTATTAGGATTGAATTAGGTCCTAGTGAGTCTTTTAGTGTGATTTGGAGTGTTTGTTAGGTGATTCGAGTCATTTGGTGGCGTTTGGAGATTTGGTACTTAAAGACTAGAGATGAGCCATCCGGAGCCTCTCAAAGAACCGATCAGACGGAGGATTTTAAAGCCAATTCAGCCTCAACAACTTTCATGAGAGTTGTATCCAGATGAGTCCTCTAGCCAGAGGAATTTTATTCATGCCAATCAGACATGTGGTTCGAGAGATGTAACCGATTTACTGAAGAGTATCCATCTGCGGAAAGAAGATGACACCTTCCAAAAAATCAGCAAAACGATGACATTACGATCAGATTCAGCCTCCAAGTTCTTCATAGAAGTTGTAGAAGATTGAGTTAGATTTCTGTAGAAGCTGAAATCAAGTCGTTTGGACTTATAGTTTGGGAGATATCGTATTTTTCCCACAGTGGTCATGCAGCGGTCTGAGCTGCCTGCTGCCAAATCTTCTATCTCCTATGCTTCCTTCACAGCGGTCTGACAGCGACCAAAACTGACCGCTGTGAATCCTGACGGACACAAAAATTCCCAGTCAGTACCCGGTTCACCCCCCTTTGCTATATATACTTGTAAAACCTTTTTTTAACCTAAATCTTCTTCTTCTAAGAGCAGGGCACGACCCAAACTCTCTCTTTTGAGAGATTTTGATTGTTCTTCATAAAATTACCACTCTAGAGAAGATTTTTTTTCACTATATCTTTTATTTATGCAATTTCCTTATCTTTATATCTTTTCCTCTTTGTTCTTCATGTTTAGATTAGGGTTCTAGTTGGGTATTTGATTTGGCTTGATTGATGATGATTTGATGGTTAATTAGTGTTGCCCATGTTCTTAATCCTTGTTATCCTATCCTATTTAGTGTTCTTAATGCTAGATTAGGCTTGAGAAAGTTAATCTAGAGCTAATGGTATTTCATGAACACCAAGTGTTTGATGAAATGCCTAGATGAACTAAATATGAGAATTACACATCTTAGCCCATGAAAATATTTGTCTAAGTTGTAATTTGGTTATTGGAACTTGTTATTAATGCTTGTTAGTTGCTTAATTGTAAATGGGAGACCAATGATTGGGTGAAACATGAGATTAGTTGCATGAGAATAAAATGACCATTGCTTGAGTGTTCTAGACCTAAGATGGCATGGATTGTGTGTATTGGTATTGCTTGTTGATTGTCTTGATGGTTATATGATGATGATCAAGATTCAAAATCTTATTTGATCCTTTACTTAGATTTTGATCTCTAAAGCTTGACTTGACATGATGAACCAAGGCTTAGTGCTACATCTAGAGTAGGTAGTTCTACTTGACTTGACAAACCGAGCTAGGCTACACCTTAGGATTTTTGGTTCCATCCCATGCATTAGGGATGGATGCGAGTAGGCGATGATAATGCGAGGATTAGGTTCATTCATCCGAGTCTCGATCATAAGCATCTCACTGCCGAGAGGTGTCTAGTGAGATGATTGAACCAAGCCTTTTGTGAGCTCTCATTCCTAGCCTAAGAGATTAGTTGTCTAGGGTGATTGTGAACTCAATTGGAATTGGAGTAGCATGCTTGTCGGTCATCTAATCACAAACGAGAGTTTGCTCTTGATTTGGTGATCGATAAAGTGATTAGCTGCGCGAGAGTGAACTAGTCTAGATTGTGAATTCCATGTTCTAGGATGTCGTTTAATACAATCATAATCGTTGTCATTTAGTTGTTAATCACTTCTTGGTAGCTAGTTAAATATCTGACATATCTATCTTTAATTTTCTTTAATGCTTTTAGCTTCCTTAGTTATAAAACTAAAAACCATTGCTCTAGATTAACAAGGATTATGCATTCCTAGTGCATTGATCTCACACCTCCCTAGGATTCGATAACCCTTTGTGCTACAACATACAAGGGGAATTTATGACCCTAAGAACCCGCTCATCAGACTTTTGTTTCCAGAGAATGGCAGCGGTCACTCGCAGACCGCTGCGGACTCATCCAGACAAAAGACAATCGGGTCGAAACTCAGTTTGTCCCGGGTTGACCCGATCCGACCCAGAAATCCTGAAAACCTTGTTTTATACACTCATTTGAGAGGTTTTTTTTTTTTTTTTTTTTTATGTTGAAACCTTATAAGCTTTTCTCTTGTTCTCAAAAACCTAGTTGAATCTTAATAGTAATTGCATTTTCTTTTCATAAATCTTGTCTTTTATAATCTCTCATTCATCTTATTCATTACCCATCATGATTTCTCTTCTAATCAAGCTTGATTTTGAGAGAATCATCATGAGTCTTGAGTAGTCTCATTAGGGTTTAAGGATGAGTTAGATGAGGGAGATCTAAGCATGGACTAGGTTAGTTTAGGTCTTAAATCAAACATTTCATCATTCTCTAAGAGATCCTAGTGCTTCTTCTTGCATGGAAATGAGGAAGATGACATGGAGCCTTTCATGGACACCAAGTGTTTGATGAAATGTCCAAGAGAGCTTAGAGAGGGAATTATGATTCTTAGTCCAAGGGATTGGTGTTTAAGAACTTAATTAGGTTGATCTAGTAATTTGGTTTTAATTCATTAGTTATCATCTTTTTAAATGGGAATTTGATAATGATTTCATAATTAGTGAAGTGATTAATTGCATGAAAATGAATTAGTCAATTAAATGGATCATTAACCTAAGGAATAACTAATTAGTGTAATTAGACATCCTAAACCATGCTTAGTGAATCCAAGTCACCAATAACTCATCTAAAGACTTTTCTTTAATCATTTCATAACTTTATCATTTAATCACTTGCATTTAGTTTAATTAGTCAACATCAAAAACAACAAAATCCATTTAGCTTAGATTAAGTAAATTCTTGGATTTTAGGTGTCAATCACAACGAGTTTGGATTTCGATCCTTTTATACTACATCGGTAGGAGGTAATTGATACCCTCAAAAGGACCTAAAACTCCTAGTTTCAATAACACACAAATCTAGCCACATATATGCATTTTCAGAGGTACGTACGGCGTTTCTTATCTATATATCTCCAAAAGCCTATGTTTCCGATTCCCCTTGGAAATCTTATCGATCTACTAGGGCGGTTGATAAATCGGAGAATCTGATTCTAACGCCGGTCCTTTATTTTGGTCGTAGAAAAAAAAATGTCCGAGCAACATAGTCCTCCTTGTACGTTGGAAAGAATTGCACGTGTTGTTGCCGCACATGGGTTGGAGGTGGAGAAGAAGATCATGCTTGCTACTAGTGGTAATCCACCGAAAAATTCCTTTTTGTGGAGCATAAATACTGAAGAACACTCACTTTACAAGCAGAAGGTTGCTGAATACATCAATGCTCCTCCTCCTCCACTTGCTTTGCAACCAGCTCAGCCTTTTGTTCTACACGATTTGCTGCCTAAAAACCAAGTCGAAATTCCTCAAGGCATGATGCGCAAGGAGCTTGGTATTATAAAGCTCACAGCACAGTTTGTGGCTAGGTATGGGTATGATTTTTTGATGGCTCTGTGGGATAGAGTGTCTACTCAAACTCAGTATCAGTTTCTGATTATTCGGAATTGATAATGTGTTGGGAAAATATGCCGGAGAAGAGTGACAAAGCTCGTATGGACGCTGTTGTTGAAGGTTTTTTAGCTGCTTTTGAAGCTTTCAAGAGAAAGCAAGAGGAGGAGGAGGATGAGGACGAAGAGGTAGTAGTCGGGAAGGTTAAGACTGAAAGGAGTGATTTTGATGAATAATTTGTTGATATCGAGAAGAGAGAGTTGCCGCCACCTGAAACCAGACCACAACTGGGAGTTCCATTGCATATGACGTCTCCTCCTGACTCAAAGAAACACAAGTCACTTGTTCCAGAAGACCAATTCTTTGCTCAACATCCGGTAATGAAAAGTTTGACTTCCGGTTCATAATTTATTTTCATCTCAGTTGTATCTAATTAGCGTGAACTATATTTTTTCAGGATCCATCTACAATCACGGTTTTTCTTACCAGTGGTCGAATCATGAAGACCACAATGCAGTCAGGCCCGTCTCTATAGTTTTGTCTAGGGCTTTTAAAACTATTGAGACGGGCTTGAATGCAGTCGTTATTGGAAAGTGTTGCAAGTTTGAAGGAAAAAATTGCTGGGGAGACCCAAATTCTAGTAAACCAGCAGATTTTAATTGGAGAAGCTGAGGTTTTAGAGGACAACATGTCACTTGCACATTACAACCTTGGAGCAGGAGAGATGCTGACATTGGCTTGGTGAGAATGTGGTTTTAAGAAGAGATAAGAGAACACTTGTGTGTGCCTTTCTTCTTATTCCCTTACTTATTCTGTTTAAATTTGCTGTTGGCCTAGAACTATTTGTACCAACTCAAGTTTGTTTTTGGTTTTATAACTCTGATTTAAGCTCTTCTACGTTCACATAGTTTTATTTATTTATTTTACTTATATCTAAAATTAGAATTACTTATTTATTTTACTTATATCTAAAATTAGTTTTATTCATTAGAGCTCCGCCTATCTGTTTCTCTTTGGGTTGTTAGAGCTTCCGACGATTACTTCTTGTTCCATATTAATTAACTTCATAATGCAAACGAAGTTGTCTATTTTCTTTATGTTTTAGACAAACTGGGATGCGCATACAAAGAATATGTATATGACACATATTAGCGGTAATGCTAAGAGAAATAAAATAGTGAATTGTTGGTCCAAGAAATCAAACAGCTGACTAGATATGGTTAACTAAACCAAACTCAATCTAGAAACCGAATATGTCGTATTTAGCGGCTCGTTAGAGAAATTTCTATATTATCAGTTTGATATGTGAGAAGTACGATTATAATAAATAGTGAATTTCGTGACAAGAATGTATTTCATCATAAACAATTTTTTTTTTACTTAATGTAAACCATTCATTTTTATGGTCTAAAAATACTTCATATCAATAGAAACACACAATCAAATTTCAAACTAAATACAATCACCCAACATTATTCTTTCCAAAAAATGTAGCAATAAATTTCGATGCATAAAAGAAATAATAAACCATAAACTTAAATAAATAAGTAGATTATTGTGTCTTCTATGTAGTGGTAATGAATGTTTTTTATATCACGTTTAACCCACAGTTCAAATGCACCTATTGTGAAAAAAACTAGTTCTTTTTTTAAAAAAAAAAACTTAAATAAATAGTTTCAGAAACATAATGGTATACATAAATGTAAATTTGCAATAATCAACATTTTCTATTGTTTAACTTTGACTATTATTCATAGTCTTCGCAAATGCTAAAGTCAAAAGAGGTTGTCTTCGATGCATTCTAAAAGGAAACTTGGTTTCATGGAACCAAATCAAAAGATTTCTAAAGAAGGAGGTGAAGTTTTGGCTGATGTGAAAAATACAGAAGATTAGTTGGGAAGTTACAATATCTTACAATCACAAGACAACACATTAGCTTTGCTCTCTCTAAGCTTTCACAATACTCTTATGATCCAAGAGATTTACACCTCATGGCAGTTCAAAAAGTGTTGAGATACCTTAAAGGAACTACTGGTCAGGGTTTGTTATATGAAAATGATACTAATTTTGATCTTTGTGGTTAATGTGACTTAGACTCGGGCGCTTGTTCTGATACATGACAAGTTATGCTATGTTTACATGTGATTCTTTGGTCTCATGGAAGTCAAAGAAACAAGACACTGTCTCTGTTAGTTTGATGAAACGGAGTATAGGGCAATGTCAATGGTTACAAAGGAGATTCGTTGGCTCACAAGACTGCTACAAAATCTTCAAGTTCCATTTCATCCTTCTACCTAATTGCACTTTGATAATACTGCAATGCTTCACATTCTAAGCAACCAAGTGTTTCATGAACGAGAGAAACATATTGTGACAAGGTTTGAGAAGTGATAAAATCAATGATGAAGACAATGTTTGTGAGGATTGATCAACAATTCGTTGATGTGCTCACTAAAAAGCTCTATCTAGCTCTTTTTCGAGATCTTATATGAAAGATGGATTTTCACAATCTCTTCACACCTTCATCTTGAGCAGGAATAGCAAGTGTACCAGATATTGGTTTTCATATTTCCGGTTTAGTAGTTTAATTTTTACGATTTATTGTCTGTACCAAGTGAATATATATATACAGTAAAACCTCTATAAATTAATAACGTCGGGACAAGAGAAATTTATTAATTTATAGAGGTATTAATTTATCGATAAATTAATAATTATTAATTTATCGAGAAATTAATAATTTATTAATTTAATGAGGGATAAAACTTTAGTACTTACTCTCATGAAAAATATATTTTAAATTGTTTATATTTTATTTTTTATAATCATGTTTTCCAATCGCTAATGTTGAAGTGGTTAAGATTATATTACTTCATATTTCGAAGATTATATTACTGAAGATTATATTACTTCATATTTCGAAGTGGTTACACGTAAAGAAACAATTATCGCGTCTTGAACTCTTCACAATATTTTATATATGTATAAATTTATATACATCATTATTAATTTATGATATTATTGGGATCATATATTTATATAGGGATTTCTATTATTATCTTATTATCTTATCACATTTTGTTAAATTTTACACTGTCCCGACTCGGAACCGAAGAAATTTATTAATTTATAGAATTTATTTAATTTATAGAGTATTAGTTTAGCGAGGTACACTTTATTACAATTTTGCGATTTGACCATTAAATAGAATTCTCAGATTCCATTTCTTTTGTTCTTAAGAGATGAAAACGTGAATGCTAATAAACTCACTGTACGTATATTTTTTGTCTATCAATTAGTAGTTAATTTCAAGTTCCATTAAAAAAAAAAGATATGCAAGACATCGTGTTTTGTCGAGTAAATAAAAAAGATTCGGAATATCAAAAACATTAAACCCTATTTAAATCAACTATTTAAGACAGAGAAAAATAACCACAATAATTAAAGGAAATCTTATAGTAAATATAGTAAATACTAAATAGGATGAAATTGAGAGGCCTCGTCGAGATTATGTTTAAAAGATATGTTTCCTTTTATGGAGATTATTTCCTTTTATTAATCAATCCACACGAAACATGAGAGATATGGTACCTTTATATAAACGCATGTAGATGGATATAAATAATACGCTATGTTGTGTTAAACTAGTGTTGGGTAGTTTTAGCACACCTACGATCCGATCCGGATCAAGATTTGGGTTCAAACTACAGGCCCATAAAGCTAACCCAGAATCAGATAGTTCTATCTGCGGCCCAAGACGATGCATGCCCAATGTTCAAGTCCTTCTATGATTAGGCACCTCGCTACCACATTTCGGAGGAGCGCTCCCCGAGAACCAGCACGCACGAAATCAACTAGACAAAACGTGATGTGACCCGAGCCACATCGCACTTTTTCACTTGTCAACGCGTGAAACGGCGCCGACGCGTGCACGTCCATTCCTTCGATCAACGAACCCTAGGGTGCAGCCTACCACTCGAGCCTAGCATGGTTACAAGTCAACTTACGAGTCTGAGCTCTCCTATAAATACCCCCTTCATTTATTACGGAAAGGGGATATAATTCACTTCTCTCACTTGTAATCGTAGTTAAGAATAGAGATTAAGTCGAGTAACTTGGTTACTTAGATCAAGGTTAACTCCGTGAGCGACTCCGATCCACCGGAATTAGGTTCTGATCTCAGTTCAACCACTGCCATCTCACTAACTCTCTCCTCCTTCGTACTTCAGCACGTCGTTAAACATCTGTAACAGCGACCAGCTCGCTCTTTTCAATACCTCGGCACGTCGCTTCTTTGTGGCACGTCGCTAAAACATCTATAAACAATGACGACGTTGTTTTCTCTTGCCTCTCTTTATTCAATTACCGAATTTAGTTCCTTCTACGGAGAATTCCGACCCTCTTAAAGTTCACACCACGTGGACGCCATGGTATTAAAGTTACGTCATCCATCTACCACGTTAATCATTCGGTCAAACTGTTTAATCTCTCGGTCAAACCGCAATTAACCCCCCAAAATACTCGTTAAGTATCTTGTGCGCACTCCGGTACGCTCAGTTGGTGCCGTCTGTGGGGACATCTTATCAGGAGGAATCGCTCCTTACTCCCGAACTTCGGTAACCCTTTCGACCCTCCTCGAGGATGGTAAACAACCTCATACTCCTCGAACAGACGACCGGTCCCATAACCACGGGACCCGTTGAAACCGCCACGGCGTCGGGAGCCCTCGGAGGAGCAGCCGCCCCATTCTCGTCCGTCCCTCCCGTGAGGATCCCCTTCCTCGTCCGAGACACCGTCAACATGATTATGGGTGGACTCCTCGACGTCAACGACTCAGTTCGGGCCATAAAAGAAAGCGGGAGGGCGGCGGCCTCCTATCTGCAGCAACCATCTTCCGACGAACTCCTGCCTGTCAATCCCGCGAACACCATCGTCTTCACCGATGCAGACGCTCGCGGAGTAATCCAACCTCACAACGACCCCTTGGTGGTCCCCCTGCAAATCGCAGACTGCGAAGTCGCCCGAATCTTGGTCGATACCGGAAGCTCCGTCAATGTCATCTTCAGGGAGACTCTAGTAAAAATGGAGCTCCGCGGCTACGAGATGAAACCACGCTAGAAACCTCTGACCGGTTTCAACGGAGCAACAACGATAACCATCGAAACTATGAAACTCCCCGTGCATGTCGGCGGAATGACCAAGGTCATAAAATTCTTAGTCGTCGACAAACCGACAATATACAACGCCATCGCCGGAACACCTTGGCTTCACGAGATGCGAGCCATCGCATCCACCTACCACCAGTTTGTTAAATTCCCAACACGAAGCGGAATCCATACCCTCCGAGGAAACCAAGCGGACTCCCGGATATGTTTCATCGCAGAACACAAGCTCCGCAAGTCCCCAGTCTCGACTTGCGTGACGGTCCGAACTCAAACTGAACTCTACGCCCCGACGCAGGACACTCCGAGCCTGTCATACATCGAGCGGGTAAACTTGGACGACTCGGACATCACCCGAACTGTGGGAATAGGCGCAGACCTTCTTGAGCCTTTACGATCCGACCTAATATGTCTGCTCAAAGAAAACGTCAGTGCCTTCGCTTGGAAGCCCGAGGATATGCCAGGCATCGATCCATCGATCGCATGTCACGAGCTGAACGTCAACCCGACGTTCAAACCCATCAAACATAAACGCAGAAAGTTAGGTCCCGAGCGGGCCAAAGCCGTCAACGACGAGGTAAAACGTCTGGAAAGCGCCGGCTCAATAACCCCTGTCCAATACCTCAAGTGGCTCGCCAAACCGGTGGTGGTAAAGAAAAAGAACGGGAAGTGTCGAGTTTGTATCGACTTTACCGACCTCAACAAAGCCTGCCCCAAGGACAGCTTCCCAATCCCCCCACATCAATAGATTGGTCGAAGCCACCGCGGGGCACGAGCTCCTCTCTTTCATGGACGTCTTTTCAGGTTACAATCAGATAATGATGCATCCTGACGACATCGAAAAGACGGCCTTCATCACGGAACAGGGAACTTACTGCTACAAGGTGATGCCCTTCGGGTTGAAGAACGCCGAAGCCACATATCAACGGCTTGTCAACGGCATGTTCTCAAATCAGATCGGGGACACGATGGAGGTATACATAGACGATATGTTGGTGAAATCCAAACGCGCAGAGGATCACACTACCCACCTGCGGACCTGTTTCGCAACCCTGAACCAATATAACATGAAGCTTAATCCGGCAAAGTGTACTTCCGGGGTTTCCTCCGGTGAATTTCTAGGCTACATCGTCACAAGGCGAGGGATCGAGGCTAACCCCAAACAAATCGCTGCGGTAGCAGATCTCCCGTCTCCCCGCAGTACCAGGGAGGTCCAAAGACTCACCGGTCGCATAGCCGCCCTCAACCGCTTCATTTCGAGATCCAAGGACAAGTGCGTTCCGTTCTACCAGCTACTCCGAGGTAACAAACGATTCGAATGGGACCAACGGTGCGAGGACGCCTTCAGACAATTAAAGGAGTATCTCACGAGTCCCCCTATCCTAGCCAAACCTGAGGACGGCGAGACTCTGTACCTCTATATCGCGGTTTCAGAATCAGCTGTAAGCGGGGTCCTCGTGCGGGAGGATCGCGGCGACCAAAAGCCCATCTTCTACACCAGCAAAGCTCTCAATGGGGCCGAAACGCGTTACTCTGCATTGGAAAAACTCGCCTTAGCAGTCATTTCCGCCGCCCGCAAGTTCAAGCCCTACTTTCAGTTCCATTCGATCGTCGTCCTATCAAATCACACACTGAGAACCACACTTCCCCGAAGCGAGAATTCGATCGCGGACTCCCTGGCAACATTCGCATCAACCTCGGACCCGTCACTCAGCAGAACTATCCCGGTCGAAACCATCGAGGCCACCAGCATCGGGTCCAACGAGGCAACCTTCACTATATCTGGAACACCCTAGGAAGATAACGCTAACCAATCACCCACCCCAGAGGCAGACCGAGAGGCCGGGAATGACGATTGGCGCACTGAGATCAACACATACATCGAACACGGGACCCAGCCCTCAGATCGTTGGGCAGCGCGGAAACTCCGGACGAAGTGCGCCATGTACCATGTCATAGCCGATCGTCTGTATCGGCAGAATGTCCAAGGCACACTCCTCCTATGCGTCGATCGGGACGAAGCCGAAAACATCATTCTCAAAACGCACGAAGGCGCCGGTGGCAATCACTCCAGCGGCCGCGCCCTAGCTACCAAAGTCAGGAGTCTCGGCTACTATGGGCCAACCTTGTTAGCCGATTGCACACGGCACGCAGCGGCATGCGAGATGTGTCAACGCCACGCGCCAAGCATTCACGCACCAACCGAGCTCCTCGCGGCCTCAGCACAACCATACCCCTTCATGAGGTGGGCAATGGACATCGTGGGACCACTCCCCGAAACCCGGTCCAAGGAAAAATACATGTTAATAATGACGGATTATTTCACTAAGTGGGTAGAAGGCGAGTCGTTCATGCAGGTCATTTCCGACGAAGTGCAACAATTCGTCTGGAAGAACAGCATATGCCGGCATGTTCTCCCTTATGAGATCGTCACAGATAACGGGACTCAGTTCACCTCGAACCAATTCGAAGACTTTTGTGCAAGATGGCGGATCAGGCTGAGCAAATCCACACCTCGTTACCCACAAGGCAACGGCCACGCAGAGGCGACAAACAGGCGAATCCTAGAGGGTCTTAAAAAGCGCCTCGAAGAGAAAAAAGAGCTCTGGGCCGACGAGCTTGATGGAGTACTATGGTCGCACCGAACAACCCCTCGACGTTCGACGGGGCAGACACCATTTTCCCTCTCACACGGAATGGAAACATTAGCTCCCGCCGAGGCTGCCGTACCCTCATTCCGCAGAACAGTGCTAGCACTCGACCTCGAATTAAACGACGAATTGCTGCGACAGCGAAACATCGAGCTCGAAGAGCAGCGAGATCGAGCTCTCCTGCGCATTCAAAATTACCAACACCTAGCTGCCTTACACTATAACAAAAAAGTACGTGGTCGGCGCTTTATGACCGGCGACCTCGTCCTCCGCCATGTCTTCGAGAACACAGCAGAACGCCCCATCACCAAAATGGGCACCAATTGGGAAGGCCCCTACATCATTTCGAGGGTAGTAAAACCCGACATTTACGAGCTACTCACGATGTCGGAAAACAAAGTCCCCCACTCATGGAACTCCTTCCACCTAAAACGCTATTTCGAGTAAACCGCATCACACTCGATCTTATTTCCTTATTCCAAAATAAAAAAAAATAACCACGCGGTAACACCCCGCGTCTATTTCCTTACTCCCGAACTATGTTTCGGCTTGATCCCTCACTAGGGTACGTAGGCAACCTCCCCGAGGTCCAACCATCATTTTATAAGAAACCCTTCTTCACTAAGAAGGTACCACAGTCCTAAGAACGGACTCTTGGCAGACCACCCCAAAGGCGCTGTGGGAAGTAAGCCTTTCCCCCCGGGAAAGCAACGGCGCCTACGCCCCCCATACAGCGTAAAACGAGCCATGCCTCGCGGCTACGAGAACCAACCCCCAAAAGGGGAAGGGACTCAAGCCGAGCCCTGCTCGCACCCACATCGCCAAGATGTAGTAGACTGATCACCTACGACCCGTTCATGCGTGAACACTGTAAGCCGAGCCCAGCCCGCAAAAGGTGCGCATACGCAAGTCGAACCCCAGGTTCGCAGTTTTACTCAGCCCGACACAGCTGGTCACCATGGCCACGTCGGTAGAGTGCGC
The DNA here is from genome assembly GCA_900116095.1 of Euclidium syriacum. Classification (NCBI taxonomy): domain Eukaryota; kingdom Viridiplantae; phylum Streptophyta; class Magnoliopsida; order Brassicales; family Brassicaceae; genus Euclidium; species Euclidium syriacum. Next base: position 4,087,525 of record FPAK01000011.1, on the reverse strand, counting down.
ATCGACGTAAGACGGTCCATATTTCGCAACCGTAAGTCGAATCCATGGACCGCGGTCCATTAAGCCGAGCACCAAACCTCGCAAATTCAAAAGTCGGGTATCGCACCCCGCATTACCGGATAAATAAGTAAAGGCAAAAGTTGTCTAAAAACTCATTTATTCATAATAAACATCCAGGACACACTCGGCCCTGGTCGAGTCTAAGGAGAGCAAACAAAGCTTTAACAAAAAAATCTAAGGAAAGCAAACAAAGCTTGTCCCATCTAACGCCGGGATATACAGCTAACGCCTACTGAAAAGAAAAAATGTGGTGGACGAACTCCGCAACCCGCAACTGACATCGCTCAAGAACTCGGCAAACTCAAAGCTCGAGAACGGTGTCACCAAAGAATGCTGGAGCAACACCCAACTCGGAGAAAACAGCGCCTAGGAACTCGAAAGCGAGACAAGCTTCCAAACTCAAAAGCAGTACATGGAAAACGTTGCATCAACGTCAACCAGACTGCCTCGCTCCCGGAACCCGCTTCCTGGCAAACCTAGATCCTGACCTAGCGTCAAAAGGAAACCCAGGAAAGCACGGCACCTTCAGAAAAACACTGTGACATCTCTCCTCCCTCACCTACCTCCTTACGTCAACATGCAGCTAGACAAGGATGCTTAGGGGTGTAAAAGGAAACCCGAACACATAACCTTAGCGACAAAGGTCGACGGAAGCAGCTAGGCTGGGACGATAATGTCCGCATTCGCGTCACTATCGACCCTCATCGGCAGGATCTGTCACCTCTTCCGACACGTTAAGGGCAGCCACAGGCTTCACTAGGGCGAGGTCGTACTCCTCCAGGGTCGCATGCCCGACGGTCCTCATCTCGTTCCGAACCTCGACTTCGGAACGGAGGAGTTCACTCCGATACTCAACAGGATCTCGCCCACTTTGGAGAGCCTCCATTCCAGCCAACTCTTCGGAGACTCGCTGAAGACGCTCAACGAGCCCCCTAGCCCCGGCGCGGTCCGCTAGGTAGCGGTCGACCCGCTCCACGACATCCCGATATGGCGCGAGCTCCCCCTCGAGCCTCGCATGTGCTTCCCTCAGCACCAACTCCTCCTTCCTCAACGAGTCCTCCTTTACTCGCTTGAGCTCGTCCCTCAGAGCCCTCTTCTCTCCCACCTCGCGTTGGAGCTGCTCCTGGAAGCCCTTCACACAAGCCCGCTCCTCGGCAAGAGAAGCCTCGGCGGCGTCCACATTGCTCCTTTCGATAGCAAGACGAGTGGCCGTGGTCTCCTCCAGCAGCCTCGGATTCTCCACCTTCAGCGATGCGATCTGCTCGCGCAGATCGCTCACCAGACGCTCATAACCCAAGAAGAGCCGGTTCTGGAAGACCATGCTCTGACAACACAAGATAAACCATGTCAGAAATGAACTAGACAACCAGAGGCAGCCAAGCAATACTTACCCTGATGGAGGCTCGGGAAACGTGACCATACGCCTCCGGGAAGGTTAGGGAGCGCGGGTCCGGAAACTCGTCATCAGTCAACGGAAGCGCCGCTTGCAACTTGGCGCACTCCACCGCGCTCGTCTCCAGGGCCACTCCCTCGGCACTAGTAAAAAAAAACACCCGAGGCGGCGTCGAGGTACCCACCGTCGGGCCAGCCTTGGGACGTCCGGCTCCAGCTCCAACCTTATGCACCTGCGAAGGCTCAGCGGATGGAACGCTCTGAACCGTCCCAGGAGTGACGGACACCGTCTCCGGCTCCGCTACAACGGAGGGGGCAACCTCCGCAGGAGCCGATTGTGGTGGATCCACCTCCACAGAAGTTGTCAAAGCCCTGCGAGATTTCGATGGAGGGAGCGAACCATCGGCCGCCTCTTCCGGACGCTTGCAAGCCGACGGAATTCGGGTCTCAGGAAGGCGGAGCCCTCCCATTCATGATTTTGTTGAGTCAGATTTGCCTGCAGTCATGGCTCGATTGCAATCACAAACAAGGCGGCAAGGAAAGCAAGAAAATCTGCACAGAATATCGGATAGAGATTTAGGGAAAAAACCCTAGTTTATATAGAAGGGAATAGGAAGAAGAAACGACGGTTATTAAATGCCCCGTCATCATTACACCAGAACCGAAAAGGCGTGCCTTCCTCTTTTCCCGTTCCTCGATTCGCATCCCCTGGTTTGCGGTCCACTCGTGTAACTCCACGTCACCAAACAGTACCTGAAACGACATCGAATCCATAGGTGAAGCGACGCCAAATCTTCTAAATGAAGCGACTGCAGAAACCCTCCTTTAACACGCCAGATCTTCCCCGGATTCACGCCTCGACATTCGCGAAATCCAATAACTGAGCGACACGTCATTGGACTGGGGGGACTAACTGTTGGGGGTGGTTTTAGCACACCCACGGCCTGATCCGGATCAAGATCTGGGTCCAAACTATAGGCCCATAAAGCTAGCCCAGAATCAGATAGCTGCGGCCCAAGACGATGCAGGCCCAATGTTCGAGCCCTTCTATGATTAGGCACCTCGCTACCACACCTCGGAGGAGCGCTCCCCGAGAACCAGCATGCACGAAGTCAACTAGACAAAACGTGATGTGACCCGAGCCACATCGCACTTTGTCACTTGTCAGAACAAACAAGGAGTTGATCACTGAAACGGCGCCGACGCGTGCACGTCCATTCCTTCGATCAACGAACCCTAGGGCACAGCCTACCACTCGAGCCTAGCATGGCTACAAGTCAACTTACGAGTCTGAGCTCTCCTATAAATACCCCCCTTCATTTATTACGGAAAGGGGACATAATTCACTTCTCTCTCTTGTAATCGTAGTTAAGAAATCAGAGATTAAGTCGAGTAGCTTGGTTACTTAGATCAAGGTTAACTCTGTGAGCGACTCCGGTCCACCGAAATTAGGTTCTGATATCAGTTCAACCACTACCATCTCACTAACTCTCTCCTCCTTCGTACTTTGGTATGTCGCTTCCCTGAAGCACGTCGCTAAACATATGTAACAGCGACCAGCTCGCTCTTTTCAATACCTCGGCACGTCGCTTCTTTGTAGCACGTCGCTAAAACATCTATAAACAACGACGACGTCGTTTTCTCTTGCCTCTCTTTATTCAATTACCGAATTCAGTTCCTTCTACGGAGAATTCCGACCCTCTTAAAATTCACACCACGTGGACGCCACGGTATTAAAGTCACGTCATCCATCTACCACGTTAATCATTCGGTCAAACCGTTTAATCTCTCGGTCAAACCGCAATTAACCCCCAAAATACTCGTTAAGTATCTTGTGCGCACTCCGGTACGCTCAATTAATTTCAATTATTATTATTTTTTTGTTTGCGGAAACTTGATGGCAAAAGTAACGAGCGATGAAGAAAGGATGTGCTGCGGTCACTGCGGCGTTAATACTCCCATCCGCCATGAAGGGAAAGCCGGTTCCGTCAAATATATGCTCTCACCAATTAATATTTTTCCAAATCTTTCTAATTTTATAAATTATGTTTTATCAAATCTCTAATTTGGATGTGGAAATAATTCACAGGGCCTGAAATATTTCTTTTCCGGCAGAAGAACTCGACGTATAAAAAAAATTAAATTGAAATCGCTCTTCGTATAAGTTAAGAGCTAGTGTCTGATTATTTGGGTCTTTAGATGAATATTAAATTTTATATTGTCATTAATTAAAATTCCGACTTGAAAACCACACAAAGAAAACCACACTTAGAGGCAGAGAAAAAACCTCAAAAGTAAGATATATGAATCACATGAAAGCAGAAAACATAAAGAGGAGAAAAGATAAGAAATTTAAATTTGTAATTTCTTGTCGTCTATGCAATTATCCATAAGGAGATAAAAGGAAAGGGTCTTGCAAAGTAGAAAAAGTAAGCATGCCACTCCCTGGATGCCTTTACCGTATAAACCCACATAAACGCCAAGGAGACCTAACAACCATCCGAGGAAGAGTGTGAGGAAAGCATGTCTCATCTGCATCCTAAGCTTATGAGATAACTGGAGCAGCCTTATCCCTCCCGTAAACAACGAGATGGTGAATAAGGACAGGCCCGGCTTTAAGCTAGGGCAAGAGGGGTATGGGCCATGGGTCCATTCCAATTTTAAAAAAATTCTTTAAAAAAAAAGGGCCAAAAAGTTCAAAATTTTTTTTTCTATTACAGAAAGCCCAAATTTACTTTTTTGTCTAGGACTTTTAAAACTATAGAGACGGGCCTGAATAAGGATACGGACAACACATATACTTTCATTAACACTGCATATAATAATAGCCATGTTATGACAAAAGACAAGGCAAGATGAGAAAACTATAAGTGAAGCATCCTCTCTTTCGTCGAAGCGAACTCAGTGTAGCAAGTGGATGGAGGATCGCTGAAGAATACGTATCTCAGAAACGTCACTCCGTAGACTGTTCTGGCACTGACCGCCCCGTTCCTGAGGAGCCAGGAGGACGAGTCTCCCGGTCGCTAGAGAATATTAAGGGATATGGAGAAGCCAACGAGCGAGAGTAGAGTCATTAGATACCATATTCCTCTCACATCTCTTTTGAAGATCGTCTTCTCCATTCTTTCCTTTCCTTTTTCTTGTTTCTCCTTTTCAGGTTTCTTCTCCTTGTGCGTTTATATAGTAGTAATCCGTCGTCGGGTTTGGAGATTTAAAAATGAAATTTAAAGAAATTCATTCTGAATTCTAATGAACATATCCTAAATCTTCAAAAAATATCAGAATCTCTAATTTCAAGGGAGATTAGTTAACTACTTTAATTAGGATAAACTTAAACTCGAATCTTAAAAACACCATATGCAGATATATCATACATATTCTTTAAAAAAAAAAAAAAATAATATATATGATACACATAGAAGACCAAACAAAAAAAGATATGATACGTGTATTCTTTTTTATTATTCAAATTGAATATAAATTTTTTGTTAAGATTTATTATATGAAACTTATCAGTTATGCAAACAAATTTTTTATGATAAAATATATATTTATCAATTATTAATGTTCCAAATAAATAGTTTCTTTTAATGACTATCATATATATATATATATATATATCATATATATATATATATTATATATATTGACCAACTCTCTCCATGGAAATAACATCTAAACATCTAGTAGAGTGACATGTGTTCAACTAATTTTTTTATTAAAAAAATAAAAAAAATCTTTTCAAACTTTTCATATTTTTAACTTCAATTGTCTTTTAGTATTACTTAAGTTACATTTTAGTAAAATAAATGATTTTAATTTAAGAGCATAAATTTTTAAATGTTTATCATATATGATAAATTCAACATTGATAAAAAAAAATCTTTTTAAATATTACTTAAGTTACATTTTAGTGAAATAAATTATTTTTGTATTTAAGTGCACAAATTTTTAAATGTTTATCATATATGATAAATTCAACATTTTAAAATATTTTTGTGCTTCTTGATTTATTTTTTTACAAAAATAATGAAGAAGCAAAATAATAAGTGGAATAGAGAAGTGATGTGATGGTAAATGTGATAAGAGAGGGGGCGAAGTTATAAATTTCTAAGATCTTAAAAATTAGAATGCAATATAAGTGAAGAGGTAATAAAGGCAATATATATCAAGAAGAAGAAAAAGAAATAGGTGTGAAAATATACAAGATTGTCTTATCGAAATATATGAATAACTCTCTAATTATGGCCATCAACATAGTTGAAAAACTATCTCCATATCAGCATAGGAGAATTTTCTACGTGTACCACTGAAAATTTTGACCTTCAAACTTCTCTGACTCTTTATGGCCGTTTCCACTAAATATTCCCTCTTAAAATTTAACCTTCAAACTTCTCTGAGTTTTATAGCCACTATACTTAACATTCCCTTTTACATTTAATTATTCCTTAGGATGAGGAAATAACTTACTACGGTTGAAAGCAGAGGAACAATCTGCAAAGAAAAATACGTAAAGTCATGATTTACAAGGTTTGATCTTTGGCTCATATTGTTTTTTATAAAAATAGTATTAATATAATGATGTAATATCAAGATTTGTTTTCTTATAATGTTAAAGGCTTGAAGCAATAGAATATCATGAAGAAGACTGAGGTTTTTTTTATGAAGAATGACGAAATCTTCATGAAGAAAGAAGATAGAGAGATGAGACAGGTTGGGCATGAGAAGCTTAAGGTGGAGTTAAGAAAGTGTAGAAGATGAAGAAATTAAAATCTAACATGGTATGATATCTAGATCTAACTTACGTTTTCAATATGTATATTTATGTATATTGCTTCTTGTATCCATAGACGCAGCTGAATTCTCCACATCTCATCCGGTGATTCTCTCTATTCCAAATAGTTTTTTTTTGTGGTTTTCTATTGGGGTATTTATGGTTTTAAAGTTATTTGTGTTTTTGATTAATAAATAGCGAAGATAAAACCAACGTCAAAAAAATGTAGAGATTAAGCAGGAAAAACTCATATGGAATTTCAGACATTTATTATATCCTCGGAGAGGTTTGGTGAAGGCATATCAAAAGAAAAAGATTTTCAGACTCATTAGCAATGGAGGTAAGTCATTCACTGGTTAATTTTCTCCACCTTTTAGATGAATGTGGATAGATCATAGATGACGCCTAATAATTTTTTTAATATCTTCATGTAACTCGAAATTTAAGAGATATCGTTAAAAAAAATGAGGTAAAACTGTTTGGAATATAGAAATTAAAAGTTATGAGACAATGAACATAAAATTGTTTTATAGGTTAACAAAAAATATGTTCATTTTAAGATGGGTGAAAATGAATTATAAAAGAACAAAGATGCTTGATAGGGAGGTAATTCCTAGGAAAAAAACGTTTTCTTTAGGTACATATGTCTTTTTTACCATTCTTTTTTATGAGTTCAACAATATAACTTTCTATCTATAAAATACATAAATACAAAAAAAGATGTGATTTGTTAACAAATTTTTTCGTGACATACTCTTATGTCCTACAACGTCAATGCTTCCCTATAATGGCAAAACCATATTGATCTCTTTGGTTTTTAATGTATCATCTCTGCTTATATCAATGTTCATATGTCAAATATAGAGAAACGAAAAGCATATCAACAGATGACAACATATGAAATGTAGTTATTTTAAAACTCCTTCTCTTTTTGGTATTCTCAAACATGAATTGATTTGATTTTGCAAAAATAAACATTACTCTAATTTTAAATTTAATGTTTTGTGTGGACATCTATAGGAAAGAATATTGAATTTATTTGCTGTTAATAATTCCGACAATATTGTCTACAATGCATAATATATTATTAGACGAGTGGTTTATATTCTAATAAATTAATTAATTAGTATCTATGACAACTTTAGTTTTGTTTTTGTTCGGAAAGAACATCGAAGATTTTAGGGATGACATTTTCACAAATTTTATCTTCTACCTAAATTGAAAATTTCTTGAATCATTAGTATATAATAGAAAATCTGCGCATCACGTGGGTGCTCACCTAGTATATCTAATAAATGAGAAGTGAAAATGCACGGGAGCGATTCAAGGAGCTCTAATCCAATCATATCATTCGTAATTTTTTTTTTTTTTTTTTTGACATCTTAGAAAAAAACTTATCAAAAACTACACAAATGGTTTAGTAAGCCAAACAGGTGGATTACCACTAACATAAGAGAACTCCCTACCCTGAGCAGTAGCACTACATGCCAAGTAGTCCGCCTTTCCATTTACCCGTCGAGGAATGAGAGAGAGAGAGAGAAAGCTTGAAATTGTCTCCTGAGAATAGTAAAGTCTGCAAGTGGGGCCGCAAAAACAGGCCAATCTTCCATTGTCGTTGTCATCTTCACAAGCTCCGAGCAGTCTGTCTGGAAATTCACTACACCTTCCTGATGAGCTAGCATGCATTCCATCATTCGTAATTTTAACCAATCAAATCATTCGATTATTATTTTTGTTTATTATTTTTAATTTTCTTTTTTTATTTTTTGATTATTAGTTTTACGATAAATATCGTTTTTATTCTTTATTCTTTATATTATTATTTTGCGATAAATACAATTTTTTTTATTATTATATTTTCAATAAATACATTAATTATAATTATTTTTTACTTATCAATCATAAAAATGAAGATTATGATTTTTTTTATCATGTATATGTTGTTTTCGTTGTCCTTTTAGTTTATTTTGGTTCAATATTTTTTTCTTCGATATAGGTTTTGAGTTTCATGTGATCCCTTTGTTCACGAACTATTCTACACATGCTTTAGAATGTTAATTATCTTATTTCTCGGTTTTCTCTCGAGCATGATCTTGCCGTTTTCTCCACGGGATTCATCTTCTTCTCGGTCTAGGTCTTTCCCCGTCGAACGTGTGAGAAGGTTCATCTATTGTTTTTTTTTTTCTAGTTTTTTATTATTATATTTTCAATAAATACATTAATTATTTTTTATTTTTTTACTCATCAATCATAAAAATGAAGATTATGATTTTTCTTATCACGTATATATTGTTTTCGTTGTCCTCTAAGTACTTTGGTTCAATATTTTTTTCTTCGATATAGGCTTTGAGTTTCATGTGATCCCTTTGCTCACGAACTATTCTACACATGTTTTAGAATGTGAATTATTTTATTTCGCGGTTTCCTCTTGAGAATGATCTCGCCGTTTCCTCTACGAGATTTATCTTCTTCTCGGTCTAGGTCTCTCCCTGTCGAGCGTGTGTGAAGGTTCATCTATTTTTTTTTTTCCTTTCAGTTTGCTTTGGTTCAAATTTTTGTTTTTCTTTTCTTTTATATAGGCTTTGAGTTTCATGTGATCCCTTTGTTTACAAACACATGTTTGAGAAGGTGCATTATTTTAATTTGATTAGTTTGATTTAGATTTATCGTTGATGTTTTTTGTTTTTTGTGGTATAGTTTTAGCTTTAGGGGCTCAGGACTAGAAACAAAAATAGGTTGATGGCTTCGTTTTGGTTTCGGGTAATTAAAACTTGATTTCACTTTTGAAACTGTGAGAATTAAATTCTTATTAATATGATAGAAGAACATTATTTTATTTTTTGGATGTTCTCCCGGATTTTAGGATCAACGACATATATATTTTGTCTTTGGCGAGAAATTCAAGCAACACATGTTTTTCCCTTTGAACTTTTTTTTTTTTTTTTTTTGGTCTCATCTTTCATATGACGAAACCTTTATTTCTCACGTTTCTTTGATTTTGTAAGATTTGTTGTTCACGTTTATATGATGGAAAAAGAGTCTTCAACTCACACACGTGTTTTATATTTTTTTTTAAAAAGGAGAGTTAAGCATAGTGGATATGTTGGTATTAACGAAGTGTGGAGTGATCCAATACTGAAGGACAAGCATTATTAACACTTGGAGTTACAGAACTAAATGTTTTAATGGACGCAACTTTGCCATAGGAGGAACAAATTTGGGTAAACAACTCTACTTAGCTTGGGCAGCTTGGTAAATTACTCAAAAATATTATATTTGTTTCTTTGATTTTATGCGTTTGGGTGGCTTTACTTTGTCCATCTTTTTAGAATTTTCGTTGCTTTGCAGTAGTATCTTTAGATCGGTGGTATGGCTGGTACAATTCTTATCTACTTTCCAGTTACAATTGATTTGATGTTTTCTTTTTATTTAAAAATGACTTCTTTTTGAAGTTGTTGTTGTGGAGGGATGCGTGATAATCCAATTCCTCTTAGTGATTGTGCATGACAATGAGGATATCTAGGATTGGGCATTTGGGTATTTTGTTCGGTTCCGGGTATTTCGGTTCTAGAATTTAGGACCCATTGGATAATTACAAATTTTTGGTTCGGTTCCGGTTTGGTTTCTCTCGGTTCCAGGTCGGTTCGGGTATAGTATTTAAGGAACCGAAAAATACCCAGAAAATTCGGTTCTTAAATGGTTTCGGGTACCCGAAACCGAAATAGTAAAAAAATGTACCCGAATTTAGAAAAATACCCAAAATAACACTAAGAGTACCAGAAATTCAAATCCAAAATGTCAATAAATTACCCGAAATACAAATAAAAAGTCTGAAATGACAAAAAATACCCAAAACCAATGTTTAAAATGTCTATAAATTACCTGAAATGCCAATAAAATATATGAAATACCAAGAAACTATCTGAAATGTCAATAAGCCTAATACTATATGGGTAAATCTATATATATGTTCGGGTATACGATTACTATCCATGGTTCTCGAGTAAGAACCGGAACCGAACCGATACCCATGGTTCCTCAACATTAGGACCCATAGGGTATTTTACTCGGTTCCGGTTCGGTTCTTCGGTTCCGGTTCGGTTCGGTTCTTCGGTTTCGGGTTATTTTCCCAGCCCTAATGATATCGATATAAAGGTGACTATCTAGGAACATAGCCATGTTGATGGAATACATTAGTGCGCATTAACTAATTGAATAGCTAGATTTATAAATGATTGGCCTTCATGGTTGTTTAGTTGTTGGTGAAACCATTAATGGATGGTTTCCTTAATGTTCAAGTTTTTTTTTTGAAAAGTTGGAGATGGTAAGAGCTATTTGATCTAAATTGTATTATTTACTTTTTAATCTCAAGTGATACTAAAATTATTATTTTTTATTTCTTTAATTGTAGATTTGGGAAGGGACATATAGCACGCAGAGCTTGAGATCTCGAAACAAACCAAATAATAATTACCTTAAAGTATGGTTGAGTTTATCATGGATCCTGAAAGTATGAGGTTCATGACAAGAGAAATAATCATCATTCATACGCCAAATATCCAAATGTTATGAATATTTGTATCAAATGCTTCGAGAAGTATGTATCCTATATTTGAATATAGATCATGATCTCGCATGCAAATATACATGATATTCCTTTTTTCTTTCTGCTCTTTACGACAATGAGACATAGGTTATGTTGGCTACATTGAGGAGTTGAACCTATCTTATTTTAATTCCATTTATATCTGGTCATAGATCAAATCAAGAGGAGGAAAAATAAGATGAAGAAAAATAGGACTAATGAAAAAAAGATAGAGTGGATAAGAGAGATAACATGATGGTGGAGACATGAGAATTGAGATAAATAATACTATGAAGAAGAAGATCATAATCCTACTTAAAAATTTATATATATTTTTTCTTTGGATTGGAAAAAACCCAAAATGAGGATATACTCCTTCCAAACATATATTTTTATTAAAAAAAATAATAATAACATATATCTTTATTGGAATGTTATCCTAAATATAATGTAAAAGTATAACTGCATGTTGAAGATATATAAGAACATAAATTGAGTACAAGACTATATGTATTCAATATTGAAAGTAAAAATATAAGATTCACGGTGCTGATCGGGTTCTACATAAAAAAATTTGTTTTTTATTCTAAGAAAGCGGTTTTTTTTTTCAAGCTCTTCATTGGTGAAATGCAAGAGGCAGAGGAGGAGAAAAAGAGATAAAAATCCTTTAGATACATAAAAAGTTCATATAGATTCATTATAATTGCTTCGACCATAAATAAAAGATAAACTCTTTTCGGAAGATGCGGTCGAGATGATTGTGACTTTGTGGAGTAGCAAGTTTTTAAGGGATATTCACTGAAGTTACATAGATTTTCCATTCTGATTTCGTGTTGGAGATCGGTGATGCGGTTAAGCGTGGATTGTTTCCTCGAACTGTTATGAATAAGAGTTTTATCTTCTCCTTCAAATTCAAGTTGATCTATGATATTGTTGAGAATTTTCATTATGATATTTCGAATTCAAAGGAAAATAGAATAAGAAAATTTTATCCGAGGTGAAAATCATATTTTCTAGAACCTCTTCATAAAGGATTTAGTTCACATTAGGGTTTTGTTAAAACTACGCTGAGAAAAATTGAAGAAAATTAAACCAAATAAAGTTTATATAGGAATTGTAACACTCTTTAGGTCTACAAGGTTAGGGTTAGATTTTTAATTTTACCATTGGATGATGTTGAATATACAACTGGTACGGTTTGTGTGATTTAGTACTAAAGCAACATTTTGGGTTTATAAGTTTGAGATTTATGTTTAGATGTTAAGATTAAAGGATGTTCACTGTTGGACTGTTATGATTTATATGATTAAACGAATTTTAATAAGATCGTTTGGTTATATTATGAAAGTTTTTGCACCCTTAATTGGTGGTGGTGAGACAGTTGGTGGTGAAGTTGCTTCACCGGAGCTCCAGTTGGTTTAGTAACTGGAATGGTGGTGAAGTAACTAGAATGGAAAGAACTGGTGGGCATGCAATATGTGTGATAATTAAACAAAGAGATTTTACTTGTGGTAAAATTGTGATTAGTGATAGAATTGGGTCTTGAGTGGTCATGAAATGGCTAAAAAACTCGGAAAGATAAAAGTTATTATATTTTTTCAAAATTATAGATAATGTATACTCTTACATTATATATAAGAAGAGAGCGAGTGAGACATTTCAATCTAATTATTTTTAATCCAAATAACTTTTACACATTTATGTATTTTCTGGCTTCTTAAAGTAATGCAACCAAGTACGATTCATTGTGGTTCTTGCGTCTGTTATAAAATCTCTTCTTTGTAGGATTGAATTTGGTGCTTATCGGTTTTAATTTCTGTTCGTGACTCTTTTTTAGTTTTTTTTTTTTTGCTTTGAGACAATCGTCTTACTTATTACCATAATTACCTGCAAAGAAAAAAGCCTCACATTATTGAAAACTAAATCAACTTATTGGTATCTTTATGGCTTGGATTTTTACACATGGTAAGGCAATGGTGATGAATCCGATGTCGTAAGTGAACTTTGGAGTGGCAATGATGGTGGTTCAGATGGTTGTGGTGATAATGATGACAATTCCGAATGAGATATTGTGAGTGACGGTGCTTCTAAAGACAAAACAAATTATAGCGAACCCGAAAGTCTTGACAATTTCTCTAATGGTAGTGATGACAGTTTAGATGAAGATCGAGATGAAGACGAAATTGACAATAGCGATTGTGGTGATGGTGATGCTGACCATGTTCCATCAAAGAGATATCGCATTTACTAATTTATGGAGTTTTAGGATTTATAAGTTTTTTAGATTTTTTTGGACTTTTTTAGTTTTCATTTAAATCTTTTTATTTAAAATAGAAGTTGATTTTAGGATTTCGAAGTTTTTAGGCTTTTCGGAGTTTTTGGCTTTTCGTTTAAAATTTAAATTTTTTTAAACTAAAGTTGATTTTCTATTCGCTATATTTGATTATCTTATTTACTTGGAATTGATATATGGAATGAACTATGTATATGTCCAAACATACACTATCATTGAAACATCATAATACTACAAAATTTTGATTGTTTTTTTTTATTCATATATCATAAGTTTTCCGTTCGAATTTTTTGTCAATTACATGTACGTGCCCGCACTGGGTGCAGACCCTCATCTAGTTTACTTATAAAATTATATGTAACCACTAAAATTATATGTAACCACTAATATTTACTTAAATATTATATTTTCTCCGTATAATATTAATATTATACATTTAATCATAAAAATCATATCGTCTTTAATCACTTAAATTTTAAATTTACTAATAGGATTCCATTGCATTTCTTGAACTTTTATGGTTAGGTTGATGAATCTTCCTCCTTGTAAATTAGTATGAATGTTTTCCATACATTCCTATTAGTGCATCAATAAGTCATTAAGCCTATTACTATAAATGCATTCTCAACTAGTCTAATCATTTGGTATAGAAGCTCTCGTATGAGAAAGAGGTGTTGAAAAATCCGATGTTGTGGTATTGTGGACAACATAAGGAGTTGCAATGTTAGAGATAATAGGAGAAGTTACTGTAGCAATTGGGTTATTGAAAGGAGTCATAGTCTTTGCAATCCTCATTTAGAGTAGAGATTTCTTAGCTAATGTTAACTATGTCAATAGTTGTAGTGTTTGATTTTGTTTGATTTATTATTTACTGGATCAAATTAAACTTGTGTGGCAGTTTCAACAACTAAATTAATTTTCATGTTTGAATTTGAAACAGAGAGTAGAAAATTTAACTCATGAAAGAAAATAACTTCGATAGTATATCCTAATGGAATGATAAGAACTTTATATGTGATCATTTTTTTATTTATGAAATTCAAATTTTTCTAAAGTGGACGATGTTAAGATTATACCTCCAGGTTTTATTAGTACGTAGATTAAACTTTAATGTATTTATTTTATTTAATTAATATGCCTACAAAATAAATTAATATGCCTTATACTTATTTTAAAATAATCCTATAACTTTTATTGTTTCTTATTTTTATTATTGATTTATTTTTTTTGGGCGAATCCTATTTGAGTTTGGTTTAGTTTTTGAAGATTATCTATCTAGTAATAAAAAAATGTCATAATTGAATAAAACCATATGTGTAAATCTAATTAGACTAAAATTGTAAACACGTGTAGGAATCTAATCGAATGAATGACACGTGTCATGTTCATGTTAATTACAAAGTTTGAAACAGAACTTTATATAATAAGATAGTTTATATTCATGTCCTTATTTTTTCTTATTATATAAAACTAGATGTCTAAATTTTGTAACTAACACGATCGTGACACGAGTCAGTTGGTCAATAAGATTTTGACACGTGTTTAAAATATTTTATTTAAACCAACTGATCATATTTTGACACGTATCACTTTTTATAAAATCCTATTTAAAAAATTATGCTATAACAATATTAAACTTCAATATTAGACTTCTATATATATATATATATATATATATTAAAAAGAGAATTAATCAATTTAACCCCTAAAGACAAATGATTATAATTATTTACTTTTGTATAATGAATTCCACTCTCTCTTATTTGATCACCAAATAAACTTTTAATTTTAATTCTCTTTCAGTGTTTTGAAAAAGATACTATATTAGATCATATATTTCTATGAGAAAGACAAGAAGTAGAGATTTGTGAGATTCGAAGAGATATCATCAGGTAAGGTAAGAGGTAGAGAGAGTGAAATAAGTCAAAACTAAATAAGAGATATCATGAGGTAAGACCAGAAAAGCAGAGATCTAAAAATTTATGGATATGAAATCTAGGGTTTCTCGAGAGGAAACTGAGGGAAAAAACCGACGTCTCTCTGGTGAAATCAAAGGATGGAGAGCAATGATATGAACAAGAGGGCCTTTAAATTTGCAAAAGAGAAGAAATCGAAAGTTGAGGTGAGAATCTGGATAGGGAAGAAAATAAAGTTATGTTTATCAGAGAAGAAGAACATAGAGAGTGAGTTTTTTTTTTTCTTTAGGAAAAGGAAATGCATCCTCAACATCTTTCTTGGATTTCTTGGGGCCCTTAGGATAGGGTAGGGGAGTGGTATAAAATTTGGCCTTAGACTTCTCTTCCTCGTCTTGCTAGAATTTTTGTCTTTGGACGAAGTGCATCGATCGACAAACTTAGGTGCATCGGTCGATGCACTCTCAGAAACTGCACTCGATTTTTCCTTAGTCAAAATTTTGGGTGTTTTCTCGAACTCACTGCATCGATTGACACAGTGAGGTGCATTGATCGATGCACTTCCTGATGTTCTGCTTTTTCTTGTTCTATTTGGAATGATACTGTCTCCCATCAAATATCTTGATATCGGATCAATCCTCATGTTATGATCACGAAATCTTCACAGCATTGCATTGATGATCCCTTGGATTTTTATCGGTCTTTCCTAATAACATACCTAACTGCCTCTTCAAACCTTCAGCGGTTTGAACTACTTGGATATCCAGCTTCTTCATGTGACTCTTCATCTGATCAAACTCAGCCATGAGGTTATTGTAGGACAGATCTATCTTCTTATTGAAGTCTATTGTAATTTGAGATTGAACTTCATAGATTGTGTTAAGCATATCCATGTAAGGATCAAATTGTGCTACAGAATATTTAGCAACTGGCTTAGCTTCAAATGGCTTGTTGTACCCACTGTTCTGTCCATGCCTCGGATACTGTTGGTTCTGAAATTGGTTCGCTTTGTAGTTGGTTCCCATGAAGTTCCTATTACTTTGGTTCTGATACCCATTATTTAGATATCTCTGATTCTGATATTGGTTACCTCCCACAAAGTTCACATCTTCCATCTTTTGGGTATACACCTCGTTATAATCTTCAACAAAAGACGAATGCTGCTGTTTCATCATATTCATCATGTTCACCATAGTTTCCTTCAGCTCACTGATATCCTCCCACACTGCAGCTCCTGAATTAGCTCTTTCTGATCAATACTCTTAGTGCTGCTACTCTGAGTTAGATTATGGATAAGCTCCTTAGCTGCTTCTGCACTTTTAGTAATAAAATTACCATTGGAAGCTGAATCAAGAGATGACTGATACCTCCAATCAATACCCCTGAAAAAGGTGTTCAATAGCTGCAACTTAGTAAATCCATGATGTGAGCAATCTCTTTGGTACTTGAGAAACCTGATCCATGCACTCTTGAAAGCTTCCTTAGGACCATGCTTGAATTGAGAGATCTTGCTTCAAAGCTCCTCTGACTTAGCATCATCATAAAAGAACATGAGGAAGGCTTTCTTTGTGGCTTCCCAAGTGGTCAACGAACTGGCTGGAAACTGTTTAGCCAGCTCAAAGCATCTCCTGCCATAGAGTAAGGAAATAACTGACAGTGGAGATAGTCTTTGCTTACTCCATTAGCCTTGATTCCGCTGAAAATCCATTCAAACTTCTCCAAATGATCCATGGGATACTCAATAGGCAAACCTTGAAAGCGATTTTGACCCATTTGTGTGTAGTACTGGAGCTTCAACTCAAAATCATTCCTCTCAAAGGATGGAGGTCTGATTGCTGACCTATTGGCATAAAACTGGTCTGGTCTGTTGTAATCAGCCAAGGTCGGGACAGGATTTCCAACATTGTTGTTCTGGTTCGGCTCCACAATCACCATCACATTGCCTGCAACATCTAGTCTCTGAAACTAATCATTGTACTTATTTCCTTCTCCATTAACCAGTTCCCCTACTGCATTCCTTGCCAAAATTACTGTTGCTGGTGGCATCATTGCTTGATTCGTGGTTCTAGCTAACTTTCTGTTCTCGCGCTCGAGCCTTGCTAACTCTTGATTAGAAAGGTTTACTAACTCTTCTTCTCCTGTGTTGCTTCTGGTTCTGCTTTTAGGCATACACGTGAAAATGAAAAAGAGGAAAAGGAGAAAAACTTAAGTAATAAACTAAAAATAAAAACCTAGACTAAACTTCAATCCTAGATTGTTAATTAGCTTTAATCAGAGTCCCCAACAACGGCACCAGAAAACTTGATGTAGAGAAATTTTTCCCTATAATTTTACTGCAAGTGCACAATTATGTGGCTATAGTATATAGGATTATCGTTTTCCAGAAGACTCTTTAGAACACAATTCAATCTAATTTCTAATTAAAAGACAGAAATAAATTAAAGCACGAAAGTTGTAGTTTAAATCGATGAGAAAAACGCTAGGTCTAGGGATTTCTTCGGGATATCTTAATCTAAGCGGGAATCTACCTAGTAATCTAATTAAGGAATGTTCTAGAACACAAACAAAAATCTATAGAGAACCAACTTCCACTGCGAAACTCTAACTATGCCTAATTAGCTAAACTACCAAATTCCTTTGAATAATCTAACAAGTAAAGCATGAAATCAAACAAGTTTGTTAAGTTCACAAGTTATCTAGTCCAAATTCCTTTGCAACTAACCATCACTTGCTCAATTAATCTATTCTCCAATTAGCTAAGTCCACTTCCGTTTCCTTATCTAATCTATGACTTATATCTAGGTGATTAGACTAGATCTAAATAAATAAAACCAGATTAATTGAAGAACTCTTAATTAAACTCATAGTTATGAAAACCCTAATTTAGATTCATAAATCCTTAGAATCCCTAAACCTAACTAGTGAATTACTCGCTCATGATTTGAGAGAACACATACATGATTAATGAATAGAATTGCATAAAGAAATCAAAACAAAAGAGAGAGGGATAAGAAATCTTCTCCACAAAATCCAGATTTTTTCTCAGGTTGCAAAACTCACAAGAACAAGAGTCTAGAGTTTTCTCTCCAAAATAAAAAGCAAAACATAATAAAAACTAATCCTAAAACTCCTTTTATATGTAAAAAGTCGTGGCTAAACTTTGGGCTCAAAATATGGAAACAACATATCACAATTCACAAAATAAGGAAAAACTCGTATAGTGGAAATCGTGATGCATCGATCGATGCAGTCTCAGAAGTTGTCTTCGTTTTTCACTTCATTTGCTCCAAAATCTTCAGTTTTTCCGCTTTTGATCCAAGCTGCTCCAAATGTTCCAAACACCAATCTATCCATATAAATACCTATAAAAGACACTAAAACAAAGACTCTAAAACCATAAAAATCACAATATATCACGCGGGCAAGTCCCTAGTTTAACTAGAAACCATAAAATATAAATATTCATATGGACATATATTTATATTAATTTATGAATTTTATTAAATGTATTTTCGAAGGAGAAGAGAAAACGTTTTATAATAAGACGGTTCGATGAAGTCTCTAAAGAAAGAATAAGGCTAATGGATCATAAGTAACTAAGTTAAAGCCCAAGTGTTTAATAGGTTGTGTTTGATTTCTATTAAAAATTAAATTAAGAAAACAACTAAAATGAAAGTGAAAAACTTGAGTTATTCAGATTTTAGTAGTTAATAATTTGGTTGGTTTTATGTTGTTTAATATAGGAATCAAATATTGTTTAAATCTATTATCTTATTATATAAAGTTTGATGTCAAAACTTCGTAATTAACATTATCGTGACACGTGTCAGTAACTCGAACAGATTTCGACACGTGTTTAAAAAATTTAGTACAATTATATTTATACATGGGGTTTTCTTCAATTTTGAAAATTTAATGATTATTACCAATTTGATAATCTTTAAAACCTAAACTAAATTCAAATAAGATTTCCAAAAAAAATATAATCAGCAAAGAAAAAAAAAGAAGATAAAAGCTATAAGATTAATTCAACAATGATTCTCTAACGTATATTAATTAGCAAAAATAAAAAATAAACACACCAATCTTGATAATTTTTGAAGGTTAATAGGATGTCCAAATAATGATTTTTAATCAATTAAAAAGTTATATATGTTAAAAACGAATTTAAACAATCTTTAAAAATTAAACTAATTTTTTACCGAAAATATATAACAATTATTAAAAAATAATAAAATAATTTAGGCTATAGGTTTATCCAACGAAATCAAAGGCATATTAATTAAATAGAAATTAAATTAATAATATTTAGATGCTAGAGTCTCCGGATCCCAATCATTTCTCAAGAACACATTAGAATCTAGATTTAATGTTATGAATCAGATTCTAGAAAAATGTAGGTGAAAATCGCTTACAAACTTTGG
The DNA here is from genome assembly GCA_900116095.1 of Euclidium syriacum. NCBI lineage: Eukaryota > Viridiplantae > Streptophyta > Magnoliopsida > Brassicales > Brassicaceae > Euclidium > Euclidium syriacum. The sequence goes on along the minus strand of FPAK01000011.1, from coordinate 4,068,084 downwards.
GTGAAGTGATCGAAATGGGTTACTAGAATTTTTGGGAAGTATTTTATCAAATTGATACAGATCGAGAGTAACGGATCCATATCTAGTTTATTATGGTTTTAAGATTTATGGTTTAATTAAAATTATTTATGTAATTTATGTACCAATGGCATATTAATGTAATTAATTTGATTCATTAATGGCGTTTTAGGTAGTCTAAATCTCTAGAAGGCTGTGGTAATGACACGTGGTGAAACATGTATTCTTTTAATATATATGATATATTAAAAGAATACATATTTTGCTACAATGGCGTCACCACAACCCTCTAAAGAATTGATTTACCATAATGCTCTTATTAAAACCTTATTAAAACCGTATAATTATATGGAAATCGTATACATGATAAAACCGTATTATATGAAAATCTTTTGCTTAATAATAAAACCCTAGCCGTCGTCTTAGTAGATAAAAAAATCAAACCCTAGCCGTCGGCTTATGTAGGTTTGGGCTATCATTTGTAAACCCTAATATATCATTCTTATAATATGTAGCCGTCGTCTTCATTGAGTGTTTAGGTCGTCTGATTTTCTAATTTACGGCATCTTTATTGAGAGTTTAGGCCGCCTTTCGGAAAATCATCATGAAGATCATACATTCAACTGTCTCCAATGAGTCAGACGAGGAGTCTGGCGATGTAGGTAATCGTAATCGAAACTCCAGTTCTCGCTTCTGTCGGTTTTATTTACAATCTATATCGACAACTTGCAGCTGAATTCCTTACCTCTGCAATAGGTGATTAAATTTATCCTCTCCTTATTAAATATTTTACCTGGTTTACTCTAACAACTTTTTCAAATTTAATTGAAGTGCTGACACCAGTCTTATTGTCGTCTACGTGCAGTGTCACCATTGTCTTTTGCAGAGTATGATAGCGATGAATGTGTGTCTCATGATAGTGATGAGTGTTCTTCAGATTCTGAAGAATTCGATATTTATGATGCTACGCTACCTGAAAGTGTTGATTATGAGTTTGATACTACTAATAGTGGATATAACAACGACGATCCTTATTACAGAGTTGACGTTCAATCTGATTCAGAATGTACTACTTACAATGAGAGCAATTCTGGATTTTCAAGCGCTGCTTCTATTGCAGAAACTGATGATGACTCCAACAACTCCCTTGATGACACTGACGATGATGACGAGGGTTCTTACTATGCCAGTACGTATCAGACTTCAAAAAACGACTGCGGAGAAAATGGTAATACGAGAAAATGTAGACAACGAGTCGACTCCGGAAGAAGCGGTCAACACCTTAGAAGAAGTAAACGCCTCAAGAAAAAAAACCTTTTGAAAGCGTCGATTATGAGTATGATATTAATGGCAGTAGATATGAGAAGAAAGATCTTGAACGTCAACATAGAAATATGTGAATAATATTAATCACTATCAAAATATTAATCTAAAACTAATATAAATATCTGTTAATAAGCTTATTTACATAAAATAATATAAATGTGTAACTAGGGATTAATATTTATATTTATCGTGGATTAAATATGAATATTCACCTGTCAAATATTATATTTTTGAAATTTATGAATATTTTCACTTCTTCACGCAAATGTGTCAAATTAATATTTCATTTGTGTTTTCTAAAGTAACTAGTTAAGTAGGCATCAACAGTGTCAAATTAATATTACATTTTTTTTTTATGGGATGGGTCTGGTAGATTTGTTCCGAAATGTCTGGATAGTCTAGTAAAATATTTGCATGTGCATTATTTAAACGAAAGTGAGATGTTGTAATCAATTATATTTAAATGCAACATATTTTTATATGGGTTGGTTAAATCCATATTTTTTAAGAGAAAGAAGCAAATACAAACTTGGATCCTAACAATTTTCTTTTTTCAAAGGATTCATGCAATATAAATAGTAAAGTTTTAAAAAAATAAATAAATAAATAACAGTTTACATCATTGTATCATGTGTACATCAACTTGTACACAACACTCTCATTAAGCATAAAAATCTTTCAGCGACTCAAAGTTTGGCGACGGAATGGGATACCTAGAAATTAAAATAACAAATCCTTAATTATCAAGATGTTATATTTGAATATTAAATACTGTAAGAAATGATGAATATATTAATGAAAATCAATTAAAATTTATAAATAAAGCAGTAAACACAGATAAAATAATAATAAAAAAAGAGAAAGAATTATCGTTTCTTGTCGTTTGAGAATACATTCTCAAGTGGGGATCAATATCCAGACCAATGCTTTCATAGAGTGGATTGTACAAATTATTTCGTATCCTGAAATTTTTTTATTTATTATATACCTAAGAATATCTTGCTTATAGATAACAAAAAATTAACCAATTATATCATATTGATAGAGACTCGCACACAAATATAAATTTATAGATTTATAAAGAAAAATAGTTGGAAAATGCGTAACTAATTAGTGCGAAACAAATGAAAAAAAAAATTGACCTTTCTTCGTCAAGATTGATTGTTGAACCAACATTTTCTTCTGATGATATGATTCTCTGCATTATTCAATTAATTAGCTCATATTATTTTGATCGGTCATTATTTAATCTATTTAGAATATTACAAATAAAATCTAATTACAGTAAACTTTTATGTGTATTTCAAAAACTTGTATCTAGCGTTGAGCAAAAGATGATGATTCTGTAAATTCAAACCAAGTTTGATAACTTGGTGGTCGAGATACCAAAATTCCTCTCTGTGAGATTCATGTGATTAATAATATTTTTAGTGATGTTGTGATGATTTTCAACCTTGTTATCCAATTATCTGGTCATATAATTGATATACTTGTACGGAAGTAATAATATATAGAATTTGGTCATGATTTCTATATATAACAAAAGTTTTAAACAAAAAAAAAACCTCGTTCATTGTACCTGAAGAGGTATGGATGAGCTGGCGTATGGACATACATACGTCTCAGTGTTAACGTTGGAGAACCCAAAGCTCGACGAAGACTGATGATTCACCAATATCTCCATATCGTCATGATGCTTACAAAATTGCAAATCATTAAAAATTTGACTTATATTTCTTAGAATGATGCGGCCATAAAATATTTTAAAGTATGAAAACTTTTTTTGTGCTAAATATCGATTATATTCAAATTCGATACCTAGTAAAATTTGAGGCTATTCTAGGCGCACACTGGATATGTCCTCTACAAATTCAAACTTATACCTACCTCTTATACTACTTTACAATGTAATTGTTCATTCATATCCGGACCTGAAATAGCCTCAAACTTTACCAACTAAATAATATTTTTAATTTTCATTCTATTATATAGGAAATAAATGATCTTACATAGCATAATCGCCAATCATTCTTAATTCGACAAGTTTATTTTGTCTACCAATTAAAATCGATGGAGACAAATTGTAGATAATAGGGTGACCATAAGCACAAACATAATAAGTATGAGTTTCCGACCCTTATTTTTATATAAAAAAAATTATAATGCAAAATAGTATATTTCTAAAAAATTAAAAAAAAAAAAAAAAAAAAGTTGTGTAAAGATCTGTTCTTATATAACTCAGGGTTGCGGCACTAACGAACCATGAATGTTAAAAATTCGAATGTGACATTTCTATATGTCGGTTAAGGTTGATAATTTTGCGATGATTGTGAGATTAAAATGCTCCATAACTTGATTCCAGTCATAAGAATTATATGGTTTTTTGATTGCTTACTCGTTAAATCAAGCTTTCCCTCTTCCAGCTTGGACTCAGTCCACAAATTATAGCATCCATTATTATGCAGGTTACAATCTCGCCATGATATGATGTATTTTTTGGGTTCTTTTTGTATTGAGATTATGATTGATCATGAAAATGTTCTGCACCAGGTGCTTTGTCACGTTCTTCCATCCTTGGTGAAGCTGCGAAAGGAAGGCTTAGATGGACACGAAAAGATCAAGAGTTATATGTGTGTTTAGTTCTTTTTCCTCTCAAGCCGTGAGATGAATTCTTAAAATGCAGTTTTGTTTGTGCCTCTTGTGCTTCATTAAACAAAGTTACTAAATCGTTATTTTCTTTGGTTGAATTTGTTTTTAGATGGTGGCTATCGTTTTTCTTTGCTATAGTGGAAGGTGTAGTGGTGGCTTGCACTTCTCTTCAATACTCAGTTTTTGCAGCCACTTCTCAGTAAGTTAATTAGGATTATTGCTTTTTAGATTCCATCATCCATTTTTCTATGGCTGATGCTTAAGTAAAGAATTCCTGCTTGTTCAGGGTCAAGCATGTAATGTTAACAGCATCTCTTCTAGTCTGTGGTGCAATGACAATGACGTGGCTTTGTGATACGATATCAGAATCTGGATTTGGTATTGTTTACTCTCTCTACCCCTCTCTATCTCTTTGCAATTGTCTAGATTTGGCTTGTTCATAAACTGTTTCTGTTGGTTTTACAGGTCATGGATCATCTCTAATTATTTGCGTGGGAATATTGACGGGCTACACAGAGACCTTACACAAGATGCTCAATCAAATCTCAGGTACTTTGATTTTTTCTTACTCCATTCGTTTCTCTTGCGATTTATCAAGCTCACAAGCCATTCTTTTTTGTATTTTCAGGAAGTTTCTCGAATTGGTTGCCGTATCTGTTAGGCTTAGTGGGCATTTTTACGATAGTAACTATGTTCGCTGTTCTTGTTACTGAGGGTTGCAGGAAGATAAAACTACAATATTACGGTTTCAAACTTGCTTCTGCTTCCAGGTAAATATATATGTACCCATCATCAGTATTCAGATGCAACAGAGTGGTTTTTATTCATATGCTATTTGTTTTTACCATTTGGGCAGAGAAGGTTCTCCCATAACCGAAGTGGAACCATACATACCATTTAACATAAACCCAGCAGGAATGCAACCAGTTCTTACAACTACTTATCTCTTGGCTTTTCCCAGTATTCTTGCTAGGTAAAAGAAACTCTTAGCCTTAAATCATTCTTGTTTCTTGATTCTCTGTCTAATAAGGAATCTTTCGTTGTTTTTAGTATGGTGGGTTCGCGTTTCTTGTTGAACGTGAAGGAGATATTAAACCCTGAAAGCACGATTGGGGCACCTCCATGGGTTTATTACTCAATCTATGCATTTTTCGTCTTTCTCTTCAACATCTTTGACATTGTAAGTAATTTTTCGTTAGTATGACTTTTTAATCTTTCATAACATTGGACATTATACACAAAATGTTGTTCATGTTCTTGTTATGACAGTGTTGTTCATGTTTTTGTTATGTAGGCGAACTTGCCAAAGGAAATAGCTGATTATCTAAACAAAATGGGAGCAAGAATACCAAACATAAAGCCTGGGAAAGCCACAATCGAGTACTTAACGAAAATACAAGCATCCACTAGGTTTTGGGGTAAGTCAAAGTTGTTTAATCGTGTATATATACTTTATAGTATAATCACTAAAAACCAATTTTGGTTTTGATTTTCAGGAGGTCTTTTGTTGAGCTTTTTAGCAACATCTTCTACTGTGCTTGACCATTATCTACGCAGCATCAATCAAGGCTTTTCTATCGGTTTTACATCTGTTTTAATCATCGTAAGTCTTGTTCTTTCTGATTTCAAGGTCATTTTAGTTTCACTATACTGGTTTTGAAGTTTTGATGATATATGTCTATTTGGTTGGATACAGGTTGGTTCTATTATTGAACTCAGAAGATCTTACCATGCCTACAATGTAATGCCGAGTTTAAGCAAAGCGTTGAAGAGATATGGTGTATAAACGAGATTGGAGAAAACAGAAAGAGATTATTATATATGTTTGTGGTTTAGATTTTCTGTTAGCTTTTCTTTCGTTTAGATTAGGAAGTAGATGATTGTTAAGAACCAAAACACACTAGCATCATAATCTTATGAAGAAGATTGAGAGACCCAAAACAAGTCAAGCCATCTTTAAGAAGCATTTGCAAAACTCAGAAAGATTATGCAAAGCTAAAATTTTGATTAACAAACTAAAGTTTATATATATTAATAATCGCATTTAAGAAGAAACAAATAAAACATTAGTTGTTTCAGTTTTGCGAATATTGTGATGATGACTTAAGCCTGAAACCGCCTTCTGATGTCCGTATCCATAACATTGACCATGTTATTGTAAGTAGCTTCCGATGGGTGAATCGAATCAAAGAACAAAAACTCCGCGCGGTTCTGACACGTCGGAGAAAAAGCATTACACATGAAGCTCGTCTCCAAATACCCTGTTCCACAACATCCTCTCTTCGTCTCTTTGAACCCTATTGTAATTAATTCCACATAAAAGGAATATGTTATCTCTTTATCATGTATGGTGACTTGGGGAACAAGAAAGAGATTTGATATAAATAAATATACCGTATTTGCTAGGGTTTTGAATCATCTCCATCATAGGATCATAGACGTTGGCGTAAAGGAGCTTACTTCCTTCGAGAGATGCTTCGATCTGAGGTATTAGCTTTTGAAGTTTCTGATTGTATAAGACAGAGTCTTTGTTCTCTTGTTCCACGCAGGTTCTCAGGACGTTGTGGAATTTAGTTGTCATTTGGATTGGTAAACAACCTATCGGCGCTAAACCTCCGATCATAATTTTACGGCAACCTAAACTGTAAAGCTCCTGCACAAACAAAGGGGAAATTATTAGAGAGATTGGCAAAGATTGGTTGTAATTAACAATGTACAAATTTGTCGTCCATTTATAACAATGTTGACGAAGGCTTTGAAGCATTACCCGCACGAGACTCTCAAGCCTCTTAAGTATAAAATCTTGGTAATCCGAAACACGAGGATATTCAATACGCCTCGAAGGAACACCGTAGAAATTCAAGATGAAATCGTTAGGCCCTGCACTCACGATCACCAAAGCATTGTTTATGATCTCCATAGCTTTCTTGTCTCCCACGATACCTTTGAGACGAGCAATGTAATTCTTAAACATTTGAGGTTGTTCCAAGACAGGAATCGCAAGTGTCTTGAGACTGGTACTGTCATCGTAACCCGCACCAGCTGATGCAAAACATACCCCGGTTACGATTTCTTGGTCGGAGAGATTTGGTTGTAAGAAAGGAGGAACAAACTGTTTTATGTTGAGTTTGGTTGCGATTATGTCGGAGAATATTTTTCCATTTGTGAATCTTCCGTCAGCTTTGTGGGTTGGGAGATCAATGCCGTAAGGAGAATGTTGAGCTCTGAAAATTGTTCGTGGGTGGTAGTTGTTGTTGCCTGTGTCGACGGTTGAATCGCCGAATATTAGAATCGCTGGGAAGAGCGGTTGCGTCGTGGCGTTTTCTGCTGCGTTGCAGGACACGAGTAGTGTTGCTGCTGCCAACAGACCGAAAGTTATTACTATGGATTTAGAACTCGACATTTTATTTATTTATGTTGTTTCTTCTTTATTTTCTTAAGTAGATTTGATATAAGTTTGCGATGAATTTATAAAGAGGTTTGGGAAGTGATTATTTTGTCCTCGTTGTTGAAATCTGGCTAGATTTCTTTTTTGTGAGTTGTTTGATCTTAAAAATGAAAACCGAATGGATAACTTCAGGAGTTTTGACTTTTTTAGTCCAAATAAAGATTTGAATGAATTTTAACTTAGGAAAAAAACTGAAAAACAACTTGGTCAAAATAAAACCAAAAAACAAATACTTTTGAGAGAACAACCTAATGCATAGTTTTTCTTGCCAACCGTTACAAGAAAAAGTCTATAAATAGAATCCGAAAAACGTCATATAGCGTTTAGTTAAATATTTTGTCATCGTCCGCGATAAAAAATCGGTTAACGTCTTTTTTTGCATTTTATGGTTTGTATATATATTAGCACTTTTTTTTCTCCAATAGTTAAAACATAATAACAATTTTATGATGTTATTATTTGTATTTTTACCCAATTAATATATATATATTATATTTTTACTCGATGTTATATATAAATATATTAAGAGATTTTGTTATTTATGAATTTATTTTCAAAAAAGCAATTGACATTAATAACATGAAAAACTATGTCAAAAACTATTTTGCCATAAACTTTTTTGGGAAGGAAATACACTGATTAGAAAATGTTTTCCCGAATTTTGTTTTCCATTCCCGAATTTTCAAAAATACAATTCAGGTATGAAAAACACTAATTAGAGAATGGATTCCTGAATTCCAAAATATAAAAAGAAGTTTCATTAATGGTACTTTTGAAATTACAAAACTCCATGTGTTATTATTGTCCAATATAATTTTTTTATGTTGTTTAATTTTTTTTCTCATTCAAAAATTGAAAAATTATTGGATTCACTAGGGGAGAATCCTTTTATTTATCCCTTTTGTTGTAGCCGATCAAACTCTACCAACTAATAAAATAAAATAAAATAGATATTATTTATATAGAAAAGATTGATTTAAATCATTAAATAAAGTGAGAATTGGTTTAATATTATAAAATTTTCGTATAATTTGACAAATAACCCATTGGAAAACTATTTTTTTGAAAAAGTAAAAAGACATAATTACCATTATTTGAGATTTACATCATTTAAAAATAAATAAATCACATATATATATATTAAAAATATTAAAAATAAGAAACACTTATGTCTTAAGTATATCTTGTGAGATTTTATTTTTTCAAGATGAATTTCATTAATGAATAACTATGTACATATGAACCAAAATAAGAGTTGTATTGATGAGTTTAATACATAACCCAAAGATAAAAGAAACCAAAATAATTTAGAGATGTACCGATGAGTTTAATTCATAATCCAAAGATAAAAGAAACCGAAATAGAGAAACGAAGAAAACAGCGATCGCTCAAGAAAATCATAGCATCTCTTCTAAAATTGTCGATGTGGGATTGATATAGCAATTAGAGTTATGTGGGCTTGTCTACATCGATCAAAAGTTGGAACCATCTACATGTTCCTCTTAAAATGTTTGTTTTGTAGAGATTGTATTGCTTGAGATTTGGAACAATTATGTTTTTTTTTTACTTAACGTTAAATAATTATTGTTTTTATAAATCCAGATTCTTATTCTTGATTAATTAAGATTACTTTGATAATTTTCAATTATAAGAAATAAATAGTTTTCAAAGTTTTACAAATATTGGAAATTTTTCCAATTAAAAAAGTTTTTGTAATATTTTCTCAAATTTCCTCTTAAATAAACCATTTAAAAGATTTATATTTAAGATAAAATCCAAAAAGGGAAAATTAAGTTATATTAAATAAACCATTTTAAAGATTTATATTAAATTTATAAGCAAGATTTAGATTTAGGTTTAGGGTTTAGAATTTGGGGTTAGGGTTTAAGATTTAGAATTTAGAGTTTAGGATTTAGGATTTAGAATTTAGGGTATATTGTATTGGACTTGGGTTTAGAATTTGAGGTTTAGATTTGAAGGTTTAGTGTTTAATATTTGGGGGTTTATAGTTAATGATTTACAATTTGAGGTATACTATTTTGGGTTTAGCATTTGAGGTTTAGGGTGTATTATTTTGGGTATGAGTTTTAGAATTTGAAGTTAAAGTTTATGAATTTTAGAATTTTTTTTAATTTATATATTTGTGACCTTAAACCTTAAATTCTAAATCCAAATTCAAAATCATATACCATAAAGTATAAATCCTGAATTCTAAATTATAAATCCCAAATTCTACACCCAAAGCCTAAACCTTAAACAAAAACCCAATATAATAATATATGTAATGAATGATATACTAAATTTTCATGCTTTCATATTGAAAATGTAATTACACCGTCTTTTATATAACATTCATTAAGTTTTTACATTTTCGAAAATTAATTAAAAAATGATTTCACTATATATTAAAAATATAATTAGAAGAAATTGGTATAGTTAACTTTATTTTTTTCATTAATAGACTATTCAGCTATTCTGCTATTTCAATGTTAACACTTAAGCATTTTATTTAGTATGAAATTCAATTTGGTTAGGATAATGTTTGAGTTTCTTAGATTTTAGAGTTTTTACATATAGCTCGTCTTTGATAATTTCGCTGTTAATTTCTCTAATCATTTGCCATTTGTGAATGCAGGAACTTTACAGTTTAGGTTTCCAGAAAATAGTGGTCGAAGGTTTACCACCGATGGGTTGTTTACCAATTCAAATGAGTGCCAAATTCCACAACGTAAGATCCTACTTGGAACAAGAGAACAAAAACTTTGTCTTAGACAATCAGAAACTTCAAAACCTATAACTTCAAATTGAAGCATCTCTTATAAGAAGCAGGATCCTTAACTCAAACTTTTATGACCCTCTCATGGATATGATGCAAAACCCTGAAAAATAACACGAGTTTTTTTAGGATTGAAGTAAAAAAAAATTACAGGTATTTTCTTTCATAATATAAGATTAATTGACCCACTGTTTTGCCATAATTTTATTATTAAGTAACCTGATTGATTTTAATTTTATTCTTAAAATATGTTCCATCAAATTTTTGCATATTATAAACATTGGCTGATTAAAAAGAAATCCAGACTATTTTCCTCTAAATTTCAAAAAACATGCTAGAGACAAAGTGATATTTGAAATTTGATTAACAAACTAAAGTTTATATCTATTGTTTTGATTGAAATTGAACTTTTGAAACTAAATGTTGATGTGCCGTCACCAAAATGTCTCTTATTAAAATTAGATTTAATGAAAAAATGTATTTACAATGAATGACATTAGCCATTTATTTTAATTATTTGTCAAAAAAAATTTTGTAAATGAGAATAACAACCAAATTTTATCCTAACAACTATATATTATGTTGCCTTATTGATTGGTAAGATCATGTAAATTCTGTTATCATAAACATCAGTTATATTCTTATCACATATATTAATTTTGTTTAGTAATTAAAAAAAGAACTTTGTTGATGAAAAAAATCTAAATTAATATTTTATTTTTCTACTCTATATATATAATATATCTGACCATCTAATTCATTCCATTATATATATAAAAAAGATTTTTTGTGAAAATTAACCGAATTTAACCAAAAATACTAAACTTAATCCATTCGATTATAAAGTAAAAATTAAGACTTTTGTGCATACAGAACAATGTTATATCTTTCTGACATCATACAAGTTGTTTGAAAATTTTAAATTAGAAGAATACTAATTACTTAAAAACACTTGTTATCCAAAATTATAACACTACACACCAAAAAATCTGTCTTATATATTAAAAAGATATTATCATAACAATAAAGTTTATATATATATATGAAACTTTTTAAGGAACTTGTATTTATTATCTTAAACTTATATTTATAAGTTAATAAAAATAAATAAAATATTTATGTTATTTTAACCCGCATAATTTGGATAAATTTCACATTATTAGCTTTGGAAAATTGTGTATCACCATATGTAAATACTATAATAATGTTATTTTTTATATGAAATACTAGGCTTGAGAATTCGGTTCTTCAGTTCGGACAAATTGAACCGCACAAAACTTGATAACCGAACAAGAAAAATAACATCGTCGATATAACCGAAATTATGAACCGAAGCAAACTTAAAAGTAAAAGAAAAATTGTTTGGTTCAGCATTTTTGGTTCGATTTTTAATCAATGATCTATGAAATACATAATATCTTTAAAGAGGATGTAAAATTCTGGTATCTAACTAATAAACATATTAAATGTTATAAATTAAAGCATTAATTTCGTGTATGGCGCATATGCATACCTAGTTAATTAATGATTGCATTTAAAAACAAATAATATTGTTTTTATTTTGCAAATATCATGATAATTTAAGCCTTAAGCCACACATGAATCTCTTTATCTACAAAATTGCCCATGTAGTTATAAGTTGCTTCCGATGGATGAATCGAATCAAAGAACATAAACTCTGAGTGATTCTGACACGTCGAAGAAAAAACATTGCACATGAAACTCGTCTCCAAATACCCTGTTCCACAACATCCTCTCTTCGTCTCTTGAAACCCTGTTTTTCATTAATTCCACATGTAACATTAATTATATAATTCGGAGACTAGTTTGGGGAAAAGGAAAAAGATTTAATGTATATATATATATACCGTATTTGCTAGGGTTTTGCATCATGTCCATCATAGGATCATAGACATTTGAGTAAAGGATCTTGCTTCCTGTAAGAGATGTTTCAATCTGAAGTAATTGCTTTTGAAGTTTCTGATTGTATAAGACTGAGTCTTTGTTCTCTTGTTCCAAGCAGGATCTTAGAATGTTGCGGAATTTAGAGGTCATTTGAATCGGTAAACAACCCATCGGTGGTAAACCTCCGACCATAATTTTCCGGCAACCTAAACTGTAAAGCTCCTGCACTCACAAAGAAGAAATGATTAGAGAGATCAAGAAGACATATTATCAAAGACGAAATATATATCAAAACCCTAAAATCTTAGAGACTCAGACATTATCTAGACCATATTGAGTTTTGGAAAATAAAATGTTTGACTATTAATATTGAAATAGTGGAATAGCTGAATGATCCGTTTTTGGAGAAAGTTAAGTTAATTAGACCAATTTTGCAGAATAATCAAAATACGTTAGAAATGATTTATAAGTTATAACATTTTGGTTCTTCTAATTTTGTTCTTAACGCACATAAATACATAGTATACTCATTTTTTAAATCACTTTTGAAAACGTAAAACTTAATAAATGTTATGAATAGTAGAAGATAGTGGAATTGCATTTTTAAAACGAAAATGTGAAATTTTAGTATATCATTCATCTCCTAAAAATTCTGAATATTCAAAATAAAATTTTAAAATTCTATAAAAAAGGACTCATATATTTTTTTAATTTATATTAAAAAATATGAGCTTACTAGTAAATCACTATCTAAGTTTTTTAAAAAAAAATATTGCAAAATACCATCATAATTTTTTTACCCAAGGGGGTTTCTAAAATTTATAGAAAATGATTCAAAATCAACCGTAGGGAAGATCTGTAAGTTTTTGAAACAATTCATAGATAAAAGAATAAAATAAGTTATTTTCAAATATTTACATTTTCATTAAAAAAACTTGTTAAAAGTTTTGACTGAAGTTAATAGAGTTGGCTTTTATGGTATTTAAAAAACTTGTTAAAAGTTGCAATATTTTTGAAAGCCCAAAACATGAAATGTGGCATTTTAAAAATAGTATATATATTTTTTTATCTAAACTCTAATATGTATCGAAATAGCGATGGAGTATAATAAATATATTACAAATATTTCTTTCTTCAAATTTTCATCGCAATGCGTAAATGGATGCTCTTAATTCAAATATGCGACAAAATTAATATTTTAATCGTTGTCCTACAGAAGAAAAAAAAAAATCGTTGCTATATATAGTTCAGTAATGGAATCTTCCATCACTGAAAAGTGTAGTGATAATTTAAGCAAATGTTTGAAAAATTACCCGGACGAGATTCTCAAGCCTCTTAATCACAAAGTCTTGATAACCAGAAATGTTAGGATACTCAATACGCCTCGAAGGAATAGCGTAATAGTTCAAGATGAAATCGTTAGGTCCTGCACTAACAATCACCAAAGCATTGTTTATGACCTCCATGGCTTTCTTGTCTCCTACGATACTCTTAAGACGAGTAATATAACTCTTGAACATTTGAGGTTGTTCTGAGACACGTATTGCTCGTGACGAAAGACTAGTTCGATCATCGTAACCCGCACCGGCTGATGCAAAACAAACTCCGGTAATAATTTCTTGGTCGGAAATATTTGGTTGTAAGAAAGGAGGAACAAACTGTTTGATGTTGAGTTTGGTAGCGATTATGTCGGAGAATATTTTCCCGTTTGTGAATCTTCCGGTGGCTTTGTGGTTTGGGAGATCGATACCGTAAGGAAGATGTTTAGCTTTGAAGATTGCTTGTGGGTGGTAGTTGTTGTTGCCTGTGTCGACTGTCGAATCGCCAAACATTAGAATTGCTGGAAATAGCGGTTTCGTTATTGCGTTTGCGGCTGCGCTGAAGGACACAAGTAGTAATGTTACGATGACGAGAGTAAAGGTTTTAGAAGTTGACATTACTTTTTATTTTTGTTGTTATTTTTTTGTGCTTTGATTAACTTGAAATGCGTTGTTTTGGTGATGAATATATAAGGAATTTGAAGGTGTTTTTTTTTTTTTGTTGGAATTTCTGGATCTCTCTGATTGTGTGAGTTTGTTTTATCTTGAAAATGACAAAAAGAAAAAGGAGGAAGTCAGGACTGAAAACATTTACAGTCTAAAATAGCGATTTTTCCACCTCTATAAAGAAACTGAAAACATTTCGTCGGTGGAGCGAAGATTTTTTTTTATCGGTTTATCACTTTTTTTATGAATTCTGGTTTTAGAAGAGGACATAAAACGTGACAACAAAAAAATAGAAAAAAGAAAAAGAAAAGAAGAGGGCCTAAATAAGTTACTAACTAAACTAAATTCAACTAAATAATTTGCGTTCTTCAACAAAAATAAAAATAGCAATATTAATAATAATAATAATAATTTATCAAAAAATATCAATAATAATAATTGCGTGCAACTGCACGGATATATACATTTTTAGTAATTTGGCCAACAGCTCAGTGCATTGTTTTCTGTAGATAAATCCAATATTGATGCTAAAAATAAGCAAATAATTGGGATGCGAAACTTATCTTGTTGGGATGCACCTGTACAACCCTTCGGAAAGTCCGTTGACTGAGATCAGACTTCACATTGCAATAAAAAACTTTTAGTTTTTTTTGTTACCTGTTACTCAAATATAGTATATAATTTAAGTTTAGTTATTAGATCAATGTTAAATAAAAATGTAAATAACTTACTCAGTTGAAAAAGTTTCTAACATTCAAAGGATATTCTAATTGAAGTTGCTGTTGCATCTGAATCTATATATATAAAATATAATGAGCTTTAAAACATTGATATAGTGTCAAATAAAAATAGTTTATGTAACTTACTAGACTCTGAGAATTTTTTGTTATACTTGTGTTGGTCGTCATTGGAGGATTATTATTTGAGATACAACTCAAAAACTAGGGGTAAACGGAATCAACTGCACCAGAGTTTCCTTCTTGCACCCTACATTAATTAATTTTTTTTTTCATTGTGAGTTTCCATAAAAAAATATCATTTATACAAAATTATACTTAATTAGTTTCATACATAGGAACTGGAAAAGGATGCTCCTGAAGATAATTTGGAAATTCTCCCACGATTTGTTGACGCGCCTCTATCTGATTCTAAAAAATTATTCATCCAAACTCAAAATAAAATAAACCTAAGGAAATAATACACGTCACCCTAAGAAAATAAAACAAGATTTTTGTACCATTGTTAAAGTATTCATCTCCTGAAAGGAATTAAACATTGGTTGATTGAAGAACAATTGTTCACTTGAATGCATGTTTGATGATCTTCCTAGCAAAAAACTCTCATGTGAATTGCCTAGTTGTTGCTGCTGATAATGGTTCTTTTTCCTCATCATATATACCACAATCGGAAGTCATGTTTTTCTATTTTCTTGCCTGAAAAAAAATTAATAAAATATATTAACAAAATTAAAAAATTATGTATTAATTTTTTAAATTTGGTAAATACAAAAAAAAAACCTTATTTAGGAAATTTTCAAATATGGAATTATTAGCTGTATATATATGTTACTTAGATATTAGTATATATGAATTGTGGAGGAAAATAATTACGTGAAAAATTTTAGAAAGGTTAAAAGGAAAAAAATTAATATATACATCTAACTTGTTAAGAATTAAATATCATGATAATATGTGGCTACAATTACTTTTGAGATATATATTTATTTTTTGACAAATAAAATATTTAATTTATTTGAAAATTTTCTATATAAGTTTTTGTTGTATTTACCAAATTTAAAAAATAAATACTTAATTTATTAATTTATAAATATACATATACATATATATGTATATATATATATATATTTTAAAATAATGTATAATTTAAAAAATATATATATGGTTATCATGATATTAATTTTTAGCCACATGAATTATTTTAAACAATATATATCTTAGTTTACTTTTAAGATATATAAAACATTTTTTGACAAAGAAAATATTTAATATATATTTGTAAATTCACTCATATATACAAACGAATTTTTGCACACTAACACCCAAATATATGAATCTTTAACAAAATTATCCATGAAAATTACATATATGATTTGAAAATCTCGTAAAATCATTGTAAAACATGAAAATTAGACGAAAATATAACAGTTTTTAGTAAAATTGTTCTTGAATAAATAGATGGAATTTTTCGAAGTGTGATTAATGTAATTTTGAAAATCGATAAAATATACTTTATTTGAAAAATATCTTTTTGAAAATATCTCTCGTATAATAAAAAAGTTTACTTTGAATTGAAACGATGATAAAACGTAAAAACTAAAATAAAATAAAGATTTTTAAAAAAACAATGAAAACGAAATACTCACGAGAGTATAACTAAGCGACCTAGAAATGGAAACGAAAATGGATACAAATATTGAGAGACATGTCATATATATATCCGCAATGCTAGCAAATGGGCTTTTCTTGGTCCATTATTTTAATTTTGTCTAATAAATTTATCATATATATATATATATATATATGATAAAAAAGGATTCATGGACCAAATTATTTTTTATTTGTAATATTTATATTACTATATTTCTTAACAATATAAAATTTATGAATTAATCATAAAAAATGTTAATATAATACATCATATATATAATTTGAAAGTATATCATATTAAGATTAGCAAAAAGCTAAATTTTTAAAATAACCAAAATATCATGTATATCATCATCATATTATATATATATATATATATATATATTCAAATAAAATTATGTAAATTTCATTAGTATTTTCATTTTTATATTATAAATTCAATTTTTTTCATTTATTTTGGAGGTATAAAATTAAATAATTATGTAATGATTTTTTAGAATTTTAGTATAAAAGAAAATTAATTATATAGAACTTTTTTATATATGAAATCATTGGTTAGAGATTACTATGTATCAATTATGTGGGTGAGGAAAAAACTGTGACAATTTGGAAAGTTTAAAAGGAAAAAGAGTCAATATAGAAAGATATATATATATATATATATATATATATATATATATTTAACTATTTAAAATTGATATTCACACAATACACATTTTGAATAACCCAAAATAAGAATTTATGACAAAAACATCCCTAAAAATTACATATATGAATTTTTAAAAAATTCATCCCTATATTAAAAAAAAAATCATTGTAAAACATGAATAATATCAGACGATTTTCTTTTTTGAGTAAGTTCATTTGAAGAAATTGTTTTAAAATTGAACACATAGATATTTTCATTTGTATATTATAAATTCAATTTTGTACATTTATTTTTGAGGTATAAATTAAATAATTATGTAATGATTTTTTAGAAATTTATTATAAAAGAAAATAAATGATATAAAACTTCTTCATATATGAATCATTGGTTCTATATCCAAGTTAGTTAGAGATTACTATATATGAATTGTGTGGGTGAGAAATAAACTGTAACAATTTGGAAAGTTTAAAAGGAAAAAAATCAATATAGAAAGATATATACATTTAACTAGTTAAAATTGATATTCACAAAATACACATTTAGAATACCCCAAAATATGAATTTATAACAAAAAAATCCATGAAAATTACATATATAATTTAAAAAAAACTTTTTATCTCTATATAGACAAAAAAGTCATTGTAAAACATGAATAATATGAGACGAAGATATTATTTTATTTTTTTGAGTAAATTCATTTGAAGAAATTGTTTTAAATTGAACACATATATCTTTTCATTTGTATATTATAAATTCAATTTTTTACATTTGTATTGGAGGTTTTAAAACTAAATAATTATATAATGATTTTTTAGAAATTTAGTATAAAAGAAAATAAATTATATAGAACTTTTTCATATATGGAATCATTGGTTCTATATCCAAGTTAGTTAGAGATTACTATGTATGAATTGTGTGAATGAGGAATAAACTATGACAATTTGAAAAGTTTAAAAGGAAAAAAACCAATATAGAAAGATATATATATATTTAAATATTTAAAATTGATACTCACACAATACACATTTCGAATAACCAAAAATAAGAATTTATAACAAAAACATCCATGAAAATTACATACATATATATATATATATATAACTTAAAATAAATTTCATCTCTATATAGACAAAAATCATTGTAAAATATGAATAATATGAGACGAAGATATTATCTTTCTTTTTTAGTAAGTTCATCTGAAGAAATTGTTTGAAATTGAACACATAGATGGATTTATGTGAAGTGGGGTGTGATAAATATAATTTTAAAATCTATATGGATTCGGGTAAAAAATTTCGGCCTGCCACGTTTTTTGCATTCCGAGGTTTCTTATACCTCTCAAGATGTGGGCATGAACTTCTCAGTTCAGTGGGTGTTAACGCGATTCGTAAAAGGGGGGTCCACCAATATGCTACTGAACTTACTGGAGGTGAACTCTTGGTATTCCAATTTCCAAGGCCGCAAACGAGATGGAGCTCGGTGTGCACTCTGAAATGCTTCTAAACTCACCTCGGGGGGGGGGGGGGGATATAGTGTGGGGTTCATCCTGCTTGCAGAAAACTTCATATAACAGTAAGGGAATGCGTGAAGTCTCCTGTAAATACACAATGGAGGCATGTTTCCCAGAGATTTTTAGAAGTTGAAATAAGTATTTAATTAACGAGACTGATGTCATAAAACGGAAAGAATATCGGCAAAGCGAGAGATGCTGGTATTTTCAACTCCTGCCCTAAAGAGGGAGTGGTACCGGAGTTATATGTCGTTTAGAGGGATGTTTGAGGTGGAAAAAGCAAAGTAAAACGTGTTTGAGCATGACGGGATATGAAAATAGCCAGAAATACGCTTATCACAATCACGTAGGAAGAGTGATCATCCGAAGCGATAATGTTTGATATTGGTGGTCACTACACTAGAATCTCATATGAGTTCTATTCTTTTATAAAAATTTCAAGTCTTTGAGGGTTTTGAATTAAGAAATTCAGACCGTTTTGTCTGAATGTCGGAGCTTTAAGCACTAAACGGTGACCCGAACTAGGAGGGGAGTCGATCGCTTTTGAGAAGTACTCAGCGAGAGTTGACGAGAATCCTCCGGCTTTTTTAGTGAAAAACCAAATGAAGTTTGATGCAAGAGTTCTCCGAGAGTAAATAGAAGAAAACAAAGAAATATTATCGTAAATTTTGAGAGAATGATTAAATGACCCCTTCTCGTAGCGAGTTAGGGTTATATTTATAGAGAATACCTTATCCGGATCAGTAGACCAGGTGATTGTGTTGGCCTGGTACAATTGGTTCGATTTAGGTTTAGAGCGCTTCGGTTGGCTGTGGATCATATCGTCTTTACAGAGTGTTTTTTACCTACCACTTTTGTTGTTTTGGCCAGTTGGCATATCGTCCGCTCTCGAGGCGCATGTGGTCCATTTCAGACGAGTATGGGAGGTGTTTCGTATCATTTGTCACCTGATAACCGATTCCTTCGGCGAAATTTTGGTGATATCAAGGAGCGCGTGGTATCCAAGAAAACTTGTTGTCTAATGGGTATCTAACACATATAATTGTACTAAGTGTTGCCAGCAAGTTTTCCGTTGACTAAGAGTAAAACCTTTAATTTTACTTAAGGTAACTCGAGGGTGGTAGACACTTAATGGTAGGGGTTGTGACCGAGCCCTTCTTGTTGTGCTCGAGCTCCATGATTATGGTACCCTTTATACACGCTTGATTGGATTATTTTATCAAAGAAGAGCAGATAAGGTCGGATGCATACTAACTAGTCCAGGTCTCTATCTAAGGACACGGGTTTTACATAAATTTTTGGGACCGCCAGGGGACCCACTCCTTTACCTTGGATCATGTGGTTCTCTTCCCGTGGTTTTTCGAAGATGAAGATCCGGCTGACTAAAAGAGGTTCTGATAGCCAGGTCTTGGTAGATTAGTTTTGGAGATGGTTAAAGGACTTATGTGGTTTTGGTTAAAAGCAGACTTTATAGAAGTTTAGTTTTCTTTTTAGTGGGGGTTTAGGATAGGATTTGAAGAAGTTTGGTTTAGATCAAGATGTGAGGAAATCTTGTTTTCTTTGGAGAAAGTGATAGAAGAAGGCTTAAAAGCTGAAAGGTTGGGTTGATGTGAAATCTCCATTGGTGTACATGATCTTTAGATCAAGAAATTCTTGGATTAACTTTGTTCTTTTGTGTATTTCTAGGGAGATGGAGGTTTTAGCCACATAATCTATTTTTGAGGGATGGTGAAGTGAATCATTTAGGATGCTAGTTATATTTTTAATATCCATAGGAAAGACTGGAGAGTTAACCTTTTGAGTATAGAGGGTGAACATCGTACTAGTAGTGGTAGGAGGTGTGATGGTAGAGCTTTAAGGATCTTCAAAAATAGTGGTTCTTGGTTTTATCAAATTATTTTGCCTTTTGATCTAATGGCAACCTATTCTTAGGTTTTGTTAGGAAACTTTCTGATTATATGACCAATTTTTTTGCGCATGAAGGGGGTAACCATGGATACTCCACCTCAATAGGATTGACTTGGCCATCATGCCGGAACATCTACACCTCCTTTGGCATAGGTTTTGTGAGGTTTGCTTCGACTATCAGATGAGCAATTTTTAGACTTGTCAAATTTTTGTATTGTCAGCCGTCTCAATTAGCTCACCAACTAGTCATGCCACATACTTCCATCCTTTAGGTTTTATTAAATCAAAGGGGATACCTTTCATATGCGCCCACAATCAGATTTTGTCCAGAGACGGAGTAGAAATAGCTGGTGAGATTATTCTTTCTGCAACATCGAACATAAAATTCCTCACATACCATAACTTTGTTTTCTAATATCTTTTTTCTTATATAGTCATTTGGGATTCGTATCAACATGGATCTTACATCATGTGAGGTATGAAACTCTATTTTTGTTCCATTTCCACACATATAGTTGATACAACACTTAATTTTTCTAATGCCAACTAGTTTTCTAAAGAAGTAGTCCACAATGTACTTTTTGTGAGCCTTTTCCCCTTATGGAAATTTAATTTGTCACAAGAACTCTCATAGTATGAGATAAAGAAAAGGTAGTAGGAACAATCCTTGAAAGAGATTTATCCTATGTCATATGGTTCTAGAACCTAAAGTCTCTAAGAAAGCAATCGTAGTTTGTGGGGCCTTATTTTGAGGTGGAACTGCTACAAGTAGTGGTGTATTTATATTCTAGGAGTTGGGTTGAGAATGCTAGGTTGAGAGGAGTCGATAAATACCAACTTCTAGTACTTGAGTTGCAACTCTGCGAGAAATTTGATGAAGGTGGATGGAATGGTTACTTGAGGAGGCAATGGTGGAGAATAAAATAGCAGATGTACAATAGAAAATAGAGAAAATGACATAGTAACTTCCAAACTAGAATTTTGTAGTGAGGAATCCAGATCGAGCATTGACATATCTATTTCTGATCATTACTGGGATTTGATACCCACAATAGTTGGAATGGTAAATGGAGCTCGTGAGAAGAGTTTGAACATATGGAGATGAGATACCTAAAGTAGAAGAAGAGGAAGGAGGGGAATGAGGAGGGACAACGACGAATGAAGGTTGAGGAGTTTGGGGAGGCATGAGAGGAGGAATCTGACTGGTTTGATGGCAATGGAATAGGTCGGTTAGAGATGCCGATGAAAACATCATGATTCGAAAAGGAAGCCGGTTTGGTGAGAACCAAAGGTTCTTAATAAAAAAAAAATCTTGATTCTATTATTTTAGTAAGAAATCTGCAATGTAGTTCGTAATTGATAGAGCAAATAATTTTTTTATATAATTAAATAGAATGTAATGTTACAATTTCTTTTTTTTTAATAGACATTATAATAAGATTATTCAAAATCGTTTCCAATATTGCTCGTGATTTTTCTTTAACTATAAAATAATAAAATTGTATAAACATATAAATATAGTAAGGTCGCTTGAGATTATTGACTACTGAGCTGAGGCATTCTGATATCATAATCAGAGACCTCTTGGTCTTGTGCCTCCCTCTTCATAACTGGGACTTCACTTTCCTCCATTTTGACACTGACCAGTTCATGCTGGCATATGCATTTACCAGAAAAGAAAAAATAATCTTTAAAAAATTGCTTGGTAAAATAATAATTAAAATAAAAAGGAGAACAAATAATCAACCTGATGAAGCATAGGAAGGAACAAGGTTGAAGGAACGTTGGTGGGATACGCATGGGCCCATTCTTGAAACATGTTGACATTAGGATTTGACACGTGACATTCACCCATGTTGTTGTTTTGGTTCGAGCTTGAGCTACTTCCTTGCAACAACGTTTCATACATCGATGACGATAGTTGATTGGGATGAGCCGACGGATCATATAAATTGGCTTGATTTGGGCCATTTCCGGAAAGCCATCTACCCACGACGTCGTTTTGGAAAGGCCTATTCATGTTTTGGTGATGTAAAGCAGCAGATAAATGGTCACTCGATAAATGTTCCTGCGTCCCAGGAAAAAGTGAGAAAAATTATTTAGCTGCTAATAAAATCTTTATGATAAGAAAAATTATGTGAATAATGAACCGTCGTTGAGTGACACGTGATAGTGTTTCGATGAGCTGCTTCTCACAAGTTTCGTACTCGTCCATTGTTGTAAACCTGCTTGGATCTGGTTCGTATTTCCTAATTGTAATTTACATATAAAAGTTAAGTCATTAAATTACATATTTTTATGTATTGTATCAGATTTTTTTTAGTTACGTATACCTTAGTTCTTCCTCTGCCATATGAAGTTGTTGTTGTAACTTATACACCTCTTGCTCAAGTTCCCTAAATATTTCGAAATGTACAAACAAAATATTAAGATCAATGATTTGCCGGGAAATAAATTTATTTTAATAGTGAACAAAAAGAGATTAGAAGAGAATCACCTCGACATCGGAATTAATAGCTGCAGGGCTTTTAAAAAAAATTTGCGATAAGAAAAAAATAAAGAAAAGTCAACTTCTACATTTTTGAAAAATTATTGTAACGTAAAGAAAGGAGAAAGAAGTTGAGACTTGGTAAGTTGAAGAACAATATCATTCTCAGTCTTGAGTTGCTGCAAAGTCCGAAGTAGATACTGTCACGTGATAAGAAATATTCAAAATTAATGATAGAGAAAATATCGTGACAAAAAAAAAATGATAAGAGAAAATATCATTCCATCCAATATTTATAGCTCTCTTTAATCGAACAAGTGTATACACAATTATGCAGAGTCTAATTACCTCTTTACTCTGGAAATCTCTGCAAATCAAAGTGGTCAAAACATAAAACAATTAGGTTTTATCATCAGCATCTGGTTATGTATAAGAAGAAACTAGAGATATAGAAAAAAGTAAAGATACGTACGGGCGTCGGCTCTAATCGGAAATTATTAGAACACTGATATATATATATATATATATATTAAATCTAAAATTTGGGTTCTCTTTTACATATTTCTCTTAAATTTCGGCCCCTAAAATAGAAGAAAAAAAATGATTTAAAAGGTGGGGGTTCGGTGCATTTAAGACCACAGTCCAGTCGTTTTTGGAAAGAGTTGAAGGGGAGAATGTAAACCGGCAGATTTTAATTGGAGAAGTTGGGGTTTTAGAGGACGACATGTCTCTTGCATATTACAATCTTGGAGCAGGAGAGATGCTCACATTGGCTTGGTGAGAATGTGATCGTAAGAAGAGATAAAAGAACGCTTATTCCCTTTCTTATTCTGCTTAAAATTTGCTGTTGGCCAGAAACTATTAGTACCGACTCTAGTTTGTTTTTTGGATAATGTAACTCTGATTAAGACCATCACCATTGGACAATGAAACGATCGCACAGAGAACAGAAAGTGCTGAATAACGTGTTATTAAACTATATTGTAAAGTGTATATATGTCGGAAAAAAGGTGATGATTTTCTAGACTAATAGACACGTAAGAGAGTAAGCTCCATCGAGTATCGGAAAATTTAAAATATATGAGAGAGTAAGCTCCATCGAGTATCGGAAAATTTAAAATATATGAGAGAGTAAGCTTAATTTTCATTTTTCATGAATACTATAACACACATCTATCTCTTATAGTTTTTTTTTTTTGTTAAAGACATCTAGAGGGTGTTGGGTCGGTCAAAAGTATTTACAAATGATAAAATGATTAATATTATATTACATAATGGAATGGATGATTGTATAATGTCGCCATGTGGATGTTGATGAGGTTATGACCTCTTAATCTAAGAAATACAAGTGAAAATGGATAATCACTCATTGCATTGATGATACGATTTCTTTTCTTTTTTGTTTTGGTTTCTTGTTATATATTTTTTTGACGGACACGAAACTCGATCGTCTGATACATCCAATCTTCCCTCGTCTCCTAATTATAAGCTTATGATTTGATGAGTGATGATTAAACACACAAAGTAGAAAGACCGAAGTATCCCTGGTTAAGGGAGTGGAATCATCCTCGAGAGATGAGAGAGCCTACAACTCCCGCAATAAGGGCCGTTGGATCGCCGAGGACGGCAGAGATGACGAACTGCACAGCCATTCCGGCGATCTCGCAGCATTTTTGGACTCTGCCTTTGCTGCTGCTACGGTGGTGATGCTCAAGCGTGTTCTTCAAAGCCAGGCTCTTATGTTTACCATTTTGTCCTTTGTACAATTCTCGCCAATTTTCCACTAACATCTCCCTCACGCACGCCACATGGAGATTATACTTTTTGCAAGATGACCTGTATTTAATTTATTTAGATCATATTTTGATTGGCCTGAAATCTTATTGCAAATTGCAATGTATCTTTCAAGGAATTTGGCGCTTCAGACCATATTTTTCTACACTAATATCTATGTATCAGTCATAGAAATTATAATTTATGATTACTCTCTAAATCAGTGTGTAGACTTGGAAGTATTATTTGTAAGTTGTAACAATACTTTAGTTTTGTAAAAAACAATTTTGTTCTAACTTAGAGTACCACACAAGTTAATTTCTTTAAGAAAAAGAGAAAGTATTGTGTTTAAACTTTAAATGCCGTTGCTTTAAATTTGTATTTGAATACCATTGCTTTAGTTTTTCTTTTCCTCTTAACATATATGTTCGGTATAAAGGTGGAATTAATCAGTTCGTGATGCATATTATTAACCCAAAAAAAAAAAGAGAAATTAAATATAACGTAATCCGAAATTTAACTCGAATTGCTTTATTAAAAATATTCTTTAGAGGACATCCAAAATAAATATTCTTTCGAGACGTTGATTTGGAATATATGCTAATGTTGACTAAAAACACCAAGGAAGACTCTACAACAAACATATGCTAATGTTAAGCATAGTCATTTTATTCTGTTAACCTCCTATCAGTTTGATTCGAATTGTTTCGTTAATCTCATCATAAAAATAAAAGCACCAAAACATGATCTTGTCATAATTAAAGAAAAAGAATAGAATCAAGAAGACAAACCTGTAACTCCAACTACGGCCTTTTCGTCCACATCTATGACAAGGGGAACTAACTTTACGGTAAAGAAAGAGTTTGGTCTCACCATCGTCCAAAACCATAGGAAGCATAGCGCAACACGGGTGAAGATCAAACCCGCACGCCTTGCAGTGGTACACGAATCCCGAGACATCCTTCTCGCAAGCATTGCAATACCGTCTCTCGTTCCCTGGCGGCCGCGCCAAAAATTGAAACGAACATTTTTTGTAGAAAGGATGTGTTATGGAGGCGGAAGGCATTGCGCAGTGCGCATGGAGATCGAAATCACAGCTTTGATGATCACTACCGGAGCAGCAGCGATAGCGAGAGCCGATGCCAACTTCATTGCAACCGTCACACTTGAAGGGTTTCTCGGTGTAGTCGAATTTGAGGTTGTGTTTTGGGTGGCTGAAATGTGATATCTCTGCGTATTTCATTTCTTTTTTTGTCAATTTTTTATGTAGTTTATCTTTGGGGGAATTGGTTTTTCCTACAAGTGTTTGTCCGGAAGCATAATTTATTGAGGGGATTTTGGAGAAGCTTTAAT
Source organism: Euclidium syriacum (assembly GCA_900116095.1). Taxonomy (NCBI): domain Eukaryota; kingdom Viridiplantae; phylum Streptophyta; class Magnoliopsida; order Brassicales; family Brassicaceae; genus Euclidium; species Euclidium syriacum. Next base: position 4,041,909 of record FPAK01000011.1, on the reverse strand, counting down.
ATGACTTGGAGCATCTAAAAAGAAAGAGAGTTATCAAGTGGAATCTTTAAGTTGCTGCAAATGTAAGAAAGTCCTTAGGGGAAGAATAAGAATGTCGAATATGAAGGTATAAAACTTTTGGCCCATAACTGATGAGACTTACAAAATAAATCTTGTTTTTTCCCCAATTTTCTGTTATATACACATTAGACGATAGATACAAACAATATTCTAAGCTTATTAAAAATGGAATATAACAAATATTTTTTCTTCAATGAAATATTGAAATTGATATTAACATACAATGGTGTTATGTCATTGAAAACCCCACATACAGACTTGAACTACAAAATCAAATCTAGACTGATGTGAAAATATCAAACAAGACTCAAAAATCTGAAGTGTTAACACACGTCTACGAGAATGGGAACGTCGACATTAGCATCGCTTTGAAAAGGGATAAGCCAAGAGATATATCAACCTTAATAACTAGACATCATTACTTTCCTCCCTTAATCCTACTAGACATTACCCATTCTAAATGAACACTACCAAAAATCCACCTAATCCCAACTTCTTGTCGAAAACAAACCGATACAAGTTCAGGTTAGGGTAAGGAAAAACTGAGCATGTTCCATTATATCAACACAAACTAGCGGATATGATCGATATAAACAACAGAAATATAACATATTTACAATATTATTCCCTTTTGCTTCGGAAGAACTAGCTAGATCTCCATGAGAACTATTGCATGTTTACCAATCCACATAGAACTTATTCCTATGTCTGATTGTCCATATTTAAAGTTTAACACTCCGGTTTCTCACTATTCAAAAATTCTCAAACTAATTGTCCATAATCTTTAATTGACTGGTTTACTGTATACCAAATCTCGTCAAGCCGTCTCAGCCTCTTGATAAACCGATCCTAGACCAATTTATGATCCAATTAAGGATCCGACTCCATACCCGGTTAAACTAAAAAAATGGGTCATAGAACCCGCACCACAAGAATTGAACCATGTTCTTCTGCGTGGAGCACGTTACCACTAGGCTAGGTAACTCATTCGAGTATTAATCAACACCACTTATATTTATCGGCTAAAATTCTCAATCGACTTCTCTTCAACCGATCATGACGATTTCTCTAAAAAAGTTTCAACAATTCATATATAAACAACGATTTGGTTACTTTTCACAATAAAATCTGATTTTTTTTTTTTTTGTTAACAAACCTATTAACTCTAGATGATCGTAATAATTCTCCTAATAGATTTCTCTTCATCCGATTTTTCTTTTCTTCTACTTCATTTCTCTCCCCCTTTTCTTTTTCTCTGAAGACGAAAACAAGGAACACAGTTAAAAAGGAAAACATATATACAAAAAAAGACAAAATCGATGGATCGCGAGTTCAAAATCTAAAGTTTACGCTTCTCTCTTTGCCATGTTCCTAATTACATGGTGAATTATTATTTCTCTAGAGATGGATCGAGATGCGGAGGTGTCAGCTGAGTCGACTCTATCAAACAACTCGAGTCTGGTATTACGGCCGAGAATATGAAAATGATAACCTAAATATTCGGATGTGTTTATACACCTGGATGTTTAAGATCGGAGGAAGATAAATCGATTAGGAATTTGGAGGCCGGGTCGGTCAAATCGGGTCAACAATCGGATCTTAATCTGGTTTTTAATTGGTTTAAGATCGATTAAAAAGAGGCTGAGACGGTTTACCAGCATTCGGTTCATTGTAAACCAGTCATTTAGAGATTATGGACAATTAGCTTGAGAATTTTTGAATTAGGAGGAATCAGAGTGTTAAACTTTAAATATAGACAATTAAACATAGAGATAACTTCTATGTGGATTGATAAACATGCAATAGTTCTCATGGGGATCTAAACAGTTCTCCTATTTTGCCTCTATATAGTGTTTGATAAGATGGGTAGGGAATCCACATCTTCATAAATTGAGTGCTGAAGCTTTGATCTCTAATGCCGGATTGGATTCAGATGTATCTTATTAGCCTATTATGTATCACTCTTCGGCATAATGAAAAAGTTGAAATCGAAGAACGGGTAAAAATACTCACTTTCATGAAGAGAGAGTTGAATGATTGTTAATGAACAGTGTTCTACAATAGTATATACGCAGAGACTTCCGGTTTATACATACCGGTTCAATTCAGTTTACATTCTATTTCTTAGTCTAAACCCTGAGAGTACAAAGTTATATTGACATGGAGAGTTGAACAGAACAGAACTCAACTGATCTCGTTAGCCTGAAAATGTCAAGCTCAATACTAAGACATATGCTCCACCCGCCCCGGAAACCTAAACCCAGCTCGATCTTTTCAATCGCTCTCTTCACCACCGTCCCTTCTCCGCCGTCAGATCCCTCAAACCCTACGCCATTAGATCCTCTGATATCTGACGCCGTCTCTATCCTAACTCACCACCGCTCTAAATCCCGGTGGTCCACTCTCCGATCTCTCCACCCTTCCGGCTTCACTCCTTCTCAATTCTCTGAAATCACTCTCCGCCTCCGCAACAATCCTCATCTCTCCCTCCGCTTCTTCCTCTTCACACGCCGCCACTCACTCTGCCCCCACGATATCCATTCCTGCTCAACCCTCATCCACGTCCTCGCTCGATCTCGCCTCAAGAGTCACGCTCGTGATATAATCCGTCTCGCTCTCCGCCTCGCTGACGAAGAAACCGAAACCGAACGCGTCTCGAAAGTGTTCCGGTCGTTGGTCAAGAGTTACAACCGATGTGGATCTGCACCATTCGTCTTCGATTTGCTGATAAAATCGTGTCTTGATTCGAAAGAGATCGATGGAGCAGTAATGATAATGAGAAAATTAAGGTCTAAAGGAATCAATCCTCAGATTAGTACTTGCAATGCTTTGATCTCACAAGTTTCAAGGCGTAAAGGTTCCTCAACCGGATATAAGCTATACAGAGAAGTATTTGGTTTCGATGATAATGAAACTAGCAAGATTAAGCCCAACGTAAACACTTTCAATTTGATGATGGTTAGTTTTTACAGAGAAGATGAAACAGAGATGGTAGAAAGGATATGGAGAGAAATGGAGGAAGTAGGATGCGTTCCAAACGCTTACAGCTTTAGTGTTTTGATGGAGACTTATTGTGCAAGAGGTATGATGAGTAAAGCCGAGAAGATATGGGAAGAGATGATGGATCATGATGTTGTGGCTTATAACACCATGATTGGTGGGCTTTGCAGTAACATGGAAGTTGCTAAAGCGAAGGAGCTTTTTAAGGAAATGGGGTTGAAGGGAATAGAATGCACTTCTCTAACCTATGAGCATCTCATTAACGGGTATTGTAAAGCGAGGGATTTTGATTCGGCTATGGTTGTTTACAGAGAGATGAAAAGCAAGAGTTTTGAAGCAGAGGGTTTAACCATTGAAGCATTAGTGGAAGGACTATGTGATAATAATAATAAAGACAGGGTTGTTGAAGCTGCGGAAATGGTGAAGGAAGCTGAGTTTAATCCTAGTAGGAAATGTTATGAGTTGTTGATAAAGAAGTTGTGCGAAGAAGGGAAGATGGAGAGAGCATTGAACATTCAAGCTGAGATGGTGGGAAGAGGATTTAAGCCGAGTCAAGAGACGTATAAAGCTTTTATGGATGGGTATGGAAGAGCCGGTGATGAAGAAACATCTGCATTGTTGGCTGAGGAAATGGCTGAATCACTTAGCTTAAGAGAAGAAGAATTGAATTAACACTAACACCTCAAGACTATTATCTTATTTCTCAATAGGAATCACTCATACATAAAAAACAACAGAATCATACAAGTAACTTTTACCCAAAACAAATGGGAAAGAAACTGAGAATTGTGGAGTAATTGGTTTAAAAGATAAGAGCCCAAACGGGGAAGACAACGAGAGCAATGATGCCGAGAGTGTTAGAGATGCCATTGGCTTTTGTGAAGGCGTTTCTGAATCCACCTGAAGCTCTAATGTGTTCTTGAAGCAAGTAACATCCAATCCCTAAGCATATAGCTAAACCAACCCAGCCGTCTCTGAATGTACCGGAGATTAATCCCGGAGCCACCACGATGAGCAGAATCGCAGCCGCCGGTAATTCAAACCAATCTATAATAACAGGAAACAGAGATAAGTAATAGCAAGATCTTGTTGTTTTTTGTAATGGACAGTGAAGGATTTAGGGTTACAAACCTCGGAAGTGTTTAGGGAAGAAGAGTTGCACAACAACAGCTACGAACGCAATCCATTTTCCCACTTCTCCGCTGTAAATTTCAGAGACCAGTTAGATTTAGGAACAAAATATAAACTAAGGGAAAAGAAGCGTCGATGGGATCACCTGAAAAGGTGAAAGATGACGTGAGGAAGGCTGAAGAAGATGTAAGGAATCAGAAGTGCGGTGAGCATATTCGTCTTCCAATTAGTTCGATCCAAGACCAACAAGTATCTGCATTTATTCAAACCTCATTAGATTGACACATAGATACAGCGAAAAGAAAAAAGAGTGTGGGAGAGAGAGATTACATGGCGGCGATGGTAGCGATCCATTCGAAGAGAGAGGTACCAAAGCCTAAACCAGTGAGCGTGAAGGCGTGGGTTGCGAGATTCTTAGCAGCGACAGTGAGCTCGTTGAAATCGGATCCGATCATAGCCTGAAGAGTTCCATGGTCTCTCCTCATCGCCGTGAATGTCATCTACTGCCGGAGAAAGTATTTGAATTTTGAAGATTAGAAGTAAAGAGAAGAATGAATTATTGATGGGAGAGGAGAAGAGAGATGGTGATGAATGTGTGAAGACTCGTCATGGTATATACAAGGAAGTCGATGGGTATGTTCCTGCCACGTGGCGTATAGGATCTTTTTCAAAATATTTAAATATTTGCATAATCGAGATATTTTATGCATTTATCGTATAGTTTATCTTCGGAATCGATTTTAGACGACGACGTTAGACACGTGTCGACTCCAGCTCGACACACATATGTCGGTAGACCTTCTATGACTATTTTTTTCCTTTCAAAAGAATGTAATTGGTGGATGTAAGCCACAATGGGACGATCCACCTGTATTTCGGGGAAATAAATCATATAAACCCTCAAGTTTGTTAAATAAGGCAAAAAAAACCACCAAGTTCTTCTCACTCCATAAAAGCCCTTTTAGTTTTTTTTTGTTTTTTAACGTCGAAATCATAACTTTTTTTTTTTTTTTTCCAATCGAAATCATAACTTAAACGTAAACCAAATAAATACATTGTTTGTTGCAATTACACAGAGAAACAATAAAGGAAAATACAAACGACTAAATTAGAAACAATCATTTCATTGCAAAGGCATTATATAGAATTATTTAGCACAAATTATTACATACGCAAATATATATTTCATATACTGAGAAAAATATAGTAGAAAGGAGTTTTGACGATATTTTTTGAAGAGTAGTTTTACTCACTAATCGATCATAAGACCGGCTATTATCCAACTTCATTTTTTATTTTTCTTTGATGCGATTTGAATGTAGCGTTTCTTGGATGATTTTTTTGCAAACAGTAATGTAAAACCTAATATGTCTAAATGTAAATATGAAAAAATAGACAAATTTGGTAAAAATACATCCGAACCAATGTCGTTTTAAGATATCTTGCCTCAATTTTTCTGGATTGATCCCAAATGAAAACACTTCTTCTTGGCCAATCATCTTCATCATCTTCATTTATCCTCTCTGATTCAGCTTTAGCTTTGGGCATTTGAGAAACCATCTTCAAATAGATGGTGACTTTGATTCAATAAAATTGATTTGTTGTTGCCTTCTTTAAACAAATCGCTTGAGTAGGTGCGATGATTTCATCACATCCTGAATTGGTTTCAAGTAATTTTCGTTGAAATCAATTACTTATTTCTGCCCAAGTAGGGATTTTAGAGTGAAACAATAAAAACATCAAAATCTGATCACAAACATCTTTATAAATTACAATCCATGAAGGTTTTGGAGGAAAATGATCCACCAAATTCTTGGGGATAATGAAACCGTCGATGTTGAGTCGTGAAAGAAGTTCACTGGTTGAACATAGACTCAATTAGGAGAAGAGAAATGAAGGAGAAGAAAATCAGTCTTCAACATAGAAATTGTAAATTTAAGAAACTAAACTATGTAGAAAAAAAAACAGCAGAAGGAAAATAAAGGGGGCCGACGCCGGCTGGAGCCAGCGATGAAGAAGGGAAGTCTCGAGAAGGAGGCGGTTATTGCCTACATGATCGCCTCTGTTGATAGATACTTTTTGTGCAAATGGTTGTTAAAACCCCTTTTAGTTAACCGAGCCATTTCAACTATTAAAATATCAATGTTAACAAAAGATGTTAATGAGAAAAGAAAATCGTCAAGCCTTTTTTGTTTACTCGGCAGTAGAAGAGAAGTCTTAGTTTTGAAAATCCTAAAACTCCAAAACAAGAAGACGTGTTAGTGGTTTATCAGTGACGACACTAGAAGAGAAATATCATGATGATGTCTTTTAGTGTGAATCTTCTTTTCTTAGGCTTTTTTTCACTCTAGTTTATGTCTCGTTCCCTGATATGATTACATGTGCCACATACATCATACATCATACATGAATGCACAATCCCGAGAGTCGTTGATCTCATTAGCATATTTGGGCTGGATCCAGTGTAGTCTTTGTCATATTTAGAGAGTTATTATTAATCTCATTAACTGCATTAATATTAAATTCTAAAACGTTATATGATTCTTTTAATAGTTGTTGCCTCTCTTAGGAGTTGGGATTTTTATACATTGGTGGTAAGTATAAGATACTACCTACATCGCATATATAATACAAGGGTGACCTAAAATATTTTTTATGGTAAAACTCAATTTACCACCGCAAAGTCTAGCATCTTCTTGAACCCTAGGGCGACTATTGGAAACTTGATCATTTCGAGTAATGTGGTGGTTTTTCCGAAAAACCGGTGAGTGATGCCTTGTCACCCTTGATATCATGATACATAATGTCCATCTTAAGGGCATCACAAAATATTATATCCATTAAACTACCGGTATCGACCATCAGTGAGCTCGTAGCTTGCAACACCCCACTTGAGGACAAGAATATCTTCCTGCGGCCTGTCCAGACTTAATGTCTCACTTTCCAAAAATGATATTTTGGTATCATGTTCTTGTTTTGTCTTTAATAATTATTAGCTTTGCTTTGATAGAGATTGATAGAACTTACCGTATCTCGGAAAATCCTAGAACCTACAAGGATAATATACACCATTCTACATAAGGTGAAATGAAAATTATAGCCTCCAAGATGAGGCTTGCTTGTTCGAGGTATATAATTTTTTAAGGTTATGGAACTGCGAGCTCCTTAAATCCAAAGAGTTTCAATATAGGCTAAGCTCATCGAATATGACATTTATCCTGCTCTTCGGAGCTGGAGAGGGGGGCATTCAGTTTCCTAAGCAAAGGGGGGGGCGACGTTATCATCTTGAATCATTTTTCTTATTTTAGAAACGATTTTCGTGAGGTGGAAGCTTTTTCAGCTCGGATTTCCCAAGTTCATCTGCAACAAATTTGGCTGTGAGATGTCACTTCACCTGAAAGTATTCTTCAGTCGAGTGTCCTTTGATGTTGTGGGATTCACACCACTTATTAGGGTCATAATTCTTTAACCTAGCCTGAGGTGGGATTCCCATTAAGCAGAAATGATGCATATGGACTTGAGGCTCCTTCTTCATGAACTTTTTATACCCTTTTGAATTAGAAACCTGATGTTAGCTTTTCTGAGAATCAGGGGCTGCAAAGTTCTTGTGGAGAGCTTCCTTGTCCTCTTGTAGGATAATCTAGCGGGATGCGCAGTGGAGCACATCATAAAGTGATGTCGGAGGTAGAAATTTGAGTTTTTCATTTAGTTTAGACGATTTGAAAAGTCCATTTGACAGAGCTTCTAGTATGATAAAGATACTAGGGTTAGAAGTCCTAGCTTTAATCACTTTAAAGTTATCGATGTGACTCTGTAGAGTTTCACCCCGCTTTTAGACATCATCCAGAGGTTCGCTTCCGAGGTGTCAACCTAAATATAGATTGAAAACTGCTACATGAAGACAAATGCATAAGACAAAGACGAAGTCTGAACTGTAGTAGGCACGGTGGATGAAGAGAAATTTGGTTCTGTCATGCTGATATATCTCATGTTTTTGTTAGTTTTAGAGTATTTTGTAGGCCCATGTATAATATAATATGTGGTTTGAGTATTTTGATGACTTGGAGAAAGTTGAGCAAAAAAGACAAGAAGAGAAGATATTGTATCGGATACGACTTTCATAGATTTGACATCAATTGGAGGCCTTCCCGAGCTTCAAATTTGACCAAATCGGTGGTAAGAGAAAGATATGTAAGCTAGCTTATGATGAGTTCATATTTTAATTTTCTACAAAGTTTAGGGTCTTAGTATGTGCATTCCTACATATCTAGGTGTCTTAAAATTTAGGTTTATGGAGTCCATATTGCATGTACATATACATTTTTGTGCTTTTAGGTGTTTGGAGCAAAAGACGTAATGTGGAAATGTGTGGTGAGATGATAATGTGATCAATGCAATAATACTATAATACTGGATTTGGATCCATATTAATGTATTTCATATATGGCTTAAGTCACATTCAGCTCACATGAATAAATATACACATTTTGGACTAAGAAAGAAAAGTGGTTAAGTCACCAACCTCAAGAGCTTGGAAGATTGAGTGAGACGGAGGCCTTTCAATTCGATTATGCTTTTTCACTCTTCATGAGATTTGTATGAAAATGAGTTAGCTTTATAATGCCAGTAGTATCTTCGCATTTGGTGCCTTAGTTCTCCAAATACAAACATTTTAGTACGCATACGTCTATTTGTCTCGAATGAGATATTGTGCAGAAAGATTTCGAGGAATACCATATTGAATAGTCAAAGCAAGAAAACTTAGTGGGTAAGCTTATATCTTTTTTACCATTTTACTCCTAGTTTTTTCTACATAAAGAGGGTGTCAAAGAGATTTTGTTTAGAGATTTATTGAACATATCAAACTTACTTGTTATTGCATGTTTAGACTTAGAAAATTTTGAAATAAATAGTCTTCTAATTTCTATGCATAGAAGATTCACGCATCAACAATTGACGATCCATATCTCAGTGGTTTGAGTTATAGAATGTGCTTGATAAAACCATAATATTTCAATTATTCGCAATTCTGATTCTTCCTAGGAAATTCATATGCTTAGCGTTTTTCCTTGATTGATTACAACCGATTTTAGCATTAGTTTAATTGTGCATGCGATTTTAATTTCACAAAACTTCACCCACTTAGTTTAATTTGAATCTAGGAGCTGTTTTGTTAGAATTGAGTCCATGTAGAATGAAAACCTAAATTTTGCAACGAAACATTTGTGCACTTGAAGATTTGAATTCTAGGGATAAACTTTACCCATATCACATGCTACCAGTAGGACATAGTCTCGATTACCAAAGGAGTTGGCGTTGCAGAGAACGACATAATGAATTGTGAGACGTCTGAAATGAGTCTTCTGGTGCTGGTAACATGGCAGACCCGAAACACAGTGGGATTTTTGGAGTTTGAGCATTTCTTGACATCTTCAACCAACTGGGTATGAGATTCTCATAAATTAAAGCCCACTATGGGAGCCAAAATTTGAAACCCTAATTTCACATCTAAAATTTTTGAGCGTTTAGATGGAGTTGTAACTAATGGGCTAAAATTGGAAAAAGAATGTATTACAAGTGCTTTAGTTTGAATAGAATGTGTATGATAAACATAGTGAATCGGAGCTCATAAGAACTTAATACAAGAGTATTGTATGTCTGAAACGTTCGAACTTGGGAGTTATCATATCCCTCATTCGATTATATATAAATTTATGAATTTAATGTTTTCCATACACAGGTTCGAACTGGAGTCTTCATTATTTGTATGCGATCTAAGCGTCGCACATTGAATGCGAGGCTTTGGTGAATGTTTAACTTGGTCTAAATCCCTCTTAACTATCATATTTAATCTCACCGTGACTTTGGAAAACTGCATGGATTTTCTTTAGATTTCAAAAACTCTTCTGCTCAACCTAATTCACTTCGGACTCACTACGACATGCTCGACGGATAAAACTTTATGGTGGACTGAATTTTCGGATAGGATTTACTGTGCTAAATACAATCCAACATGTATCTTTACGTTCTCGAATTTCTTCGAAGTGTGCAAAATTTTCACCAAAATTTTTGAAATAAGAAAACAAATTCTTTCTCAGGTTATTTATTTATATATATATATACTCGATTCCGTCAATTTTGTGATCTGATAGTATCATTTAGAATTGTTCAGTATGTATTATTCATTATGTAAAAAGATATATTTGATAGTGATGTAAATAAGTAGAGGTTATGGTTTGTGTAATAAGTGAATTCGTATAGATGGCATCTTAGACGCTTTAAACAATATTTATTTTTAGTTTCTCGATGTCTCATAAAAATAGTTTTGGATTTTACCCCGAGAGATTAAGAGGTTATCATCAAAAGAAAACTCTCAATAATTTCTTTTTTTTTTTTTGGTTTTCAATGTGAAAAAAATCTCAATCATTTCTTGTTTTTTTTTCTTTTCCTACGAATAGTCTTAATTAGAGAGTGAATAGAAAGTTCCATCTTCATATGATTCCCAGATTAATAGTCGAACACTTGAGGTTGAATACAGAAAAGATATTACTCACAGACACAATACTTTCATAGATTTACATGGAAATTTTTTAAGAACATGCTCTGCACAAACAGCATCTATAGAATACGGATATACAGATGTCGTTCTAAATATATACACAAAAACAGAGGGAAGATGTAGAAGTATTGGGTATTGGAGGATCACCATGGAACAAAACGGTCCATGAGAAGACATACAGTGAGCTCAGACATAGTTGAAGCTTCATCTTTCTCCCTGACTTTTTGTTTAAGTCCTCCTCTTTCTTCTTCTCCTTGGTGTTGTTTAGAAACAAGAGTGGATGCCTTCTTCCTCTGCATCAATGGGTTTCTAGGGTTTATCTTTTCACCCATCTTTTTCAGCTCTCCCACACAAACCTCCATAGCTTTTGCCATTCTCCTTTTTGTCTTTCTCTCTTGATCCTTAATATGAAATGATGAACGAGAGAGAGACGCGTGTGAGCTTTATGTAGAAACCGAAGGGATGGGGGCTTTTTGGTCCTTTTGACTTCTAAATCAAAACCATGGGTGGTAAGTTTTATATAAAATTGTGTTCTTGAACAAGAAAGGAGAAACGTGGACATATGGTGGTGTGGTGGGGATCACACTTGGGGACCATCCAATAATAGAAATCGTCGTTTTGGGATATGTACAGAGTTTTCTAGTAGCCGGCCAAATTGTCAGCCAAAATATCTCTTACGCCTTCTTTGAACTTTCCAAGTGAAAAACGTTTCCAATTATAGTATTCCTTACCAAAAAAAACAGAGGTTGCTACTAGATAACAAACAACCGACCTTAGCTCAGTTGGTAGAGCGGGAGACTGTAGTGTTTGCGGATAATCTCTAGGTCGCTGGTTCCATTCCGGCAGGTCGGATTTTTTAATCACCTTTTTTATTTGAAAGGGTAAAACTGGAAATTCAATCGTTGTGATATCCAAGATGATGAGCCAAACTAAAAATCAAGACGATTTTTCGATTGGGAATGACGTGGCCAGATCGTAACGCCATTATCTTACCACTTTTTCCTGAACCCTTATCTCTAAATGATTGTAATATACGCGTCGGATTGATATGGACTTTTTAACCTTATCATTTCATTTGTTTCTTAGTTGTTGAATTATATACCTCTTTTGTTGAAAAGTTATTTGACACGTTTTGAAACTAAATAATTGAGGAGGGTGTTCATATCTTGTTAGATTGTGAAAACAATAAGAAATGGAGAACAGGGTAGAGATGTTATATAAACCAGTTAAACCCAAATTTTGCTGATTATTATTAGCTAATTAAGGGACAGACTTATTGCTAATCATAGATATTTGATGCTAAACTGTACACAAAAGAAGTTTGGAGTTGCTAGATCTGAAAGGGTTAGGAGTAGATCTCAGAGCTCCATCCATCGGAGAAGCCTCCAAAACTTTAAAACGCATCGTCTCCTGTCAACGTTGATGATTCCAAGACCTTTTCCAGGTCGTCTTTTGGGGCACTGTAATGTAACAAATGATGATGAGTCAGTAATTCATAACCCAACTGGAACTGAACCAAAGCTTTCCTTCTTAACAAGTTTCACAGACCATACCTCGATGAGACACAGCCCCAATGTTCCCATCTTTTGGCTGTTCTAACACCAATGACCGGTTGAGTGCAACCAAAATCTGTCGGCAATTACCTCCGAGTCTTGTTTGATGTTGGTCTCTGATTTCCAATCACATTTTTCTAAATCCATGGAGTCCAACCTTCATACATGTTGCAGAGGTTATCAACGCTTGTCGCCTGCTTGATTAGATAATCCACCTGCTCTGGAATGCTTACCTCCCTGTATAACAACACTTGCTCATGTCAGTTTTTTTTTTAAATAAGTTTTTCAGTCCTTTGTTAACAAAGTTATATTATTTGACACGTACCTGTTGTCAGCAATTCCTCGACCATCTATTTTCATCTCCATGCACTTGAGCACTGACATTGCATAAGCATTTTTACCTGCATTATGACAAGCCGCCTTAGATTCTCAACATACCGGATTTCAACTATATAGCAAGTATGGCCTAGGGATTATTTGTAAGCACGTCCATGGGTGGACTAACCTCTAGTGACTCGAGTATATGTCTGTGTTGGAGGAGAAGTCTCATCACTTTGAACCTCAATTTTTCCCTCATTTGCTTCTTTGCCTCCATGTTTAAGCTTTGGACTCTCCACTAAAGGCTGTGAGACATCGCATGCTGGTAACTTCAATTCTGTATCATTACTTACTATCACTGCCTCTGCTGATACTTGTTGATCAGAGTCTAAGATGTCATCACAATTGGACTGTGACGATGGAGTTGATGACTTAAAAGCATTCCCCTCCTCTTCATTCATTTGGCTTTGTTCTAGCACTTCGGTTGAATTTTCAGGGAAGGTTATGTTCGACTCTGATCCACTACTGTACACACTGTCGGGAGAAGACATCCATCCTCTATCCTCCATAGAGAATCCAGAACCACTCAAAAGAGCTTGTGGTTTCTTGTTGACAGATTCCAAATGGTTCTCTTCCCTAGGTTCATCCAGTTTAAAGTCATCGTCAGTGAGGTCGGGTCCCGAGTAAGCAGCACTTTCTTGTGATTTTGCTTCCTCACTCTCTCCTTCGAGAGCCTGAATAGGAACAAATATGTTAAGCCGATTTTACCATGAAACAGTAAAATTCACACATAACTGAGATGATCAATCTGATTTATAGATTGCTTACTTTGTTTAAGTTGCGAGCATGGACACTTGCAATTTGTGCGAGCCTAGTTAACATTGAATACAGACCCTTCACCGAATATATAGTAGATGGTACCAAAGGCTTTAGGTTCTGGTAACTCTCTCTAATTTTTGCACCATAAGATTGATAAATAGCTTGTCCATGAATGGACGAAACTTCAATGTTTGTCTCGCTTTCCCTGGTCATAGCTTCAGCAATAAGAGCAACATCCTTTGACAAACTTGAGTCTAACGGAATAAGGATTGCATTAGCCTGTTCATACATTCAAGCAATCAGCCTTTAAGTTTGTGACTTGCAAGTAAAAATAATAAACAAAAACATGTGAGAAAGGCCTATGATGTAGAAACACACCTTTGAAAGATCATCCATGAGAGAACGGTGCAAAATGGCTGCCTCCTTTCCCAAACTATGAACATCTTGCAGATCCTCTGTTATTGCAAGAACCTACAATTTATCAAACAACATATCACATACCCAACATAACTGCCAGAGCAATTCTTGAGATCCAAATTCGTCAGACCATCATAAAATCTTGCAACCAATCAACATTTCAAAGCAAAACAGTTTCGTATGCCAACCAATTTGCTAGTATTCATAAAACAATATAATCTGTGAAGTCTAGGTCGAGAACTCACTGCTTAATATCCATCAGCTTTAAAAAATCAAGACCTGAACACTAAATCCTTTTATCTAGAGGCTCACATAAAGTATCAAATATCTGATACTACACATGGGATCAAAATCGAACGAACTGCAGAATATAGATGGCCAGTAGCATTTGAGTTTTCAGAAATAGAATGTAGGATTTCACTTCATAAGCAGGACAACTTAGATATATGATTCTAATTTCCTACAAGTAGAGATACAATTCGAATTTTCACTAGTATCCTAGCAACCATATTAAGATAAACCAGGCAGTCAGAACAGCTGATCCTATGATACGAATTCATAAGAATACCTCTTCGAGCATTGCACCAGTTTCAGTGGTCAACGCAGTGTGGCCTCTTGATACCCGGGTAAAAGAAGATAACGCAACACTAACTTCATATGTGCAATCTCTCATTGAGAGAATACTACTTTGCAGATCACCTGTAATATTAAAGATATACATATGGTATTATATTTGTTACACGCAGCAACACTGCCTAACTACGATCAACAAACCAATTAAGGCAAAGGCAATATCTAGGATAAAAAATCTAACCTGACGCAGACTTAGCTTTTAGGGAGGCAATAGAAAAATCATTGGTGGCAGAATATAGGCCAGTCGAGGCAGCTTCCAAGCTGCTTTGTGCAAGCTTCCATTCTTGTTCAGTATCTAAAATAGTAGAACCAAACAATAAAACTATTAGTTAGAAAATTGTGTTACACCAGCAAGATGTACGGACATGCGTTGTTTATCAAGATGATTCAAGCACTTACGTGTGAAGGATTGATAAGTGACCTCCAGTCGTGCAACTAGGTTCATATAAGTTTTCTGCCATGCCCTGGAGTCCCCCCTGACCCTTGCATCACCCTCAAGAGACTCGCGCAGATTTCGGAAAATTCCATCTCTTGATGCTTCAAACTCCAGAAGAGACATGCAGATCTTGGCAATGTTTGACGCCTTCTCTCTCCCATCCCAAAGCAACTGCCGGCGTCTCAACAAATAGTCATGAAATTCAGTAGGAATGCCGGACATCTTGGCTGAAGAATTTCCAGCTGCAACAGAACTAGGTCCACCACAAGCCCACCCCATTGCTCTCTCTAGCTGTCCTTCAGCTGCAAGTGAGTTTTGTTCGCAAGCTTGTAGTCTGTCTATCGACCTAGTGATTTGGGGAATAGCGGAATGTATAGTTTCCAGCAACTTGGGTCTTTTGAGGTCTAAGAAGATAGGATTCACGTTGTCATCACTGGCAAATAATTGTTGCAATGTAGTCCTAACATCTTGTGAAGGGGTCAAGGTTGTGTCGTTCATCCATTCCATTTGCACAATATCAAGGCTTGTCCGACGAAGAGCATCACTTATTTCCTTAACTTGTTTTTTCATTTGACATGCTGCTGATTTAGCTGCTCTGGCAGTTTCATGAGCATTGCAGTATTCCTCGAGCATTGCTTGGACTTGTTTCAAATGACTATATTCTGGTTTGACTGGATCCCTTCTAACACTGTTTTCCTCTGGGAAGTGTTTCAAACGCTCACTTTCTTCATTTAGCTGAGATAAAAAAGCAGGAGCAACGCTTCCTGCAAGGTAGCAATCTACTCGCTCTTGAAGTTGGAACTCAAGCTTCTTCTTCATCAAGAGAATTAGCTGCTCAAATCCTAATGTTTGATCCACAGACGGGGTAGCATCATGTATGCAAGAATCCAGAAAGGAATCTATGATGCCTACCTTCCAAATGAAGAAGGAATGATCCTTGAGTAAGCTTCTGAAACGCCATATGTTCTCAGATAGTGATTGCCCACCGCTCCGAATATCCCCAAAAGCAGGGATCCAATCTGACGTAGAAACAGCTGAGCTGCTTAAGGCAGAAAATGTTTTATCAAGCTGTTCTAGTTCACTGAAAGGCTTAACTAATTCAACCAGTATCCCTGAACTTCCGAGACCATTAGGCTTTTCATCTGCATTAGTGAGCAGCTGAAACTGTTTCTCAGCTGAGATAAGAGCATCTTTAACTTGCGCTTCTTTCTTTATGAGTGAAGATATTCGGAACTCTTTCTGGCCCCAGGATTGATGAAGCTGGTCCAGCTGTATCCGGCAAGCCTCTTCTTGAGATGCGAATTCCTCTGCCTCTTCCCAGGATAGATGTTCCCTACTTTTCATAGCTGCTTTTTCAAGAGCTAGCTGTCCCTCAGTAATACGGCCAACCTCTTTCAAGTAGTTTTGCTCAAGTTCAACCAAAGAATCTCGTTCAACCTTTATCTCTATTAGATGCTCCAGTGCAGTATCTATGGACCCACGAATTTGTGAGATCAATCCAAAGGCATCCATAAGATCTGAGTTACAGAAGAGATACGCTTTTAATACATCTGGTACAACAACTTCTGTCATCTTTTCAATTAATACCTTAGATGAAAGCAAGGTTTTGTGGAAGATCAAAGCCCAGTTCTCTTCAACACGGTGAGTGGACCCAGTCAAACTTTCTTCCGCAGTAGAAATCTCCTGACCAACATAATATTTTACCTCATGAAGAAAGTCCACCAGTATCATACACATCTCGACCTGCGTCTCTAAATTAGTGCTCAGACTCCTAGACTCAGATACAAAACTTTCGTTTCTTTCCCTTCTTTCCATTGAATCATTCAAAATATAATTTACTTTTTCCTTCAACCGATCATAGAGTGAACTGATCGATGTGTGCAACACAGCTAATGCATTGGTGTGATCCACAATTCCTGGAGACTGCAGATAATTAATCAAACCATAGAAGAGACGATCCTTGGCCTTTGATTCAGGCCCCGTTCCAATTGAAGCAGCCAGCTCCGCATATTCTTCCTCCAACTTCTTTACATCGTCTGCATACTTTTCTACCTTAAGACACAGATCATCATAGCAGTTCCTGACAGAATGAAAGTCACCCCCATGGGTTTTTGCAAACTGTTCACCAGCCTGTCTTTTGGCAAGAGATAGGATATCTGTAGACAAAGCATGTGAAGCTAACTGTAAGACGTTCGCCCAGTCGTATACTCGGCTAGTTGCATGGTAGTTAAGAGGTAAAATTCTTTGCAAAGCCAGAGAATATGCTTGAAGTGCAGTCAAAGCAGCGGAGAGGCCGTTACTGAGGTCGTTAACTACATGGGAAATTTCTGTGTCAATATCGTTGCATTGTGCTTGTGTGGGCTCCGGAATTACAGTCAGTGGAATTCCAGCAACAAGAACAGCAGATTTCAAAGATACAGAACCCAATATGTCTGTCAACACTGTGGGGGTAGTAATTTCAGGAATCATATTTCTTCGCAAGGCACCAAGGATCCTTCCACGTTGCTCCATCCAAACCGTAGTTTCTTGAGCTTTTTCAGAGACCAAGGCTTTTGCTTGTGAAAATTCTTGAGCTTGAATCTCAAAAGAAGCGCAGATCGTTTCTGAATTGCAGGCTGCTTCTGCAACTGTTGTCTTTGCAGATGTCTCACGCAGAACAAGTTTTGATCTTTCTTGATCAGCTTGAAGAAAAACAGATGATGCGGTCTCATATTGATTTAGAACCTTGGAAAATCGCTGTGAAACACAATCACACCATTATTAAGCTGGAAAACGGGTCAAATTTAAATTCATAGACATTAAGAAACCATCTTACCTCCAGAGACAATTCAACAGCTGGTAATGCAGCTAGTAAGAGGTCATGATGCTCCTGAAAAGAATAAAATAAACAAGGATGGTTAGAATATGCTAGTAAATCATTTTGCCAGAATCAAAATTTCCAGGAATAGGCCTGTGTACTGTGAAAAAAGCGATCGAGGATATAGTTAAAACATATAAGCAATGAACATTATGTGTTCACCAAGAATTAGGTTATATTATGTCTGCTTAATGATTACCTGCAACCGAACACGGATTTCTTGCACTCTTGATGAAAACAAACTCAAGCTAACGGCAACCTCCATATCTTTTCGTTCCTCACCACCAATGGCAGCATCATCATGGAAATTTCCTCGGGTCCACTCAACAAGTGGGTCCCAAACAAAAACTTCCATCAACATCAAGAGTATGTCCTTGTTTTTCCTTAGAACACCAAGAACAGCTTCACAGTTTGCCCTAAATGTGCCTTCAACACCTGTCAACCCTAATGCAGCTTCCATCGTCTGGGTTAGCCGAAATGGTACTATCTCAGGAACTTTCAGCCTTTGCCCTTTATCAAAACAGACATTGTAATCTATATGTACCACATCCCCGCTGCAAAAATCCATTAGAATGTTGTCCAAATGTCTGTCACCAAGGCCGAGCATGTGACCAACAATACTCATAGCAGCAACACTACCAGAGTACCTGTAAATCAGAAACTTCTCAACTTTATTATCAATTTACCAGAATAACCAAAGTGAATTTTGAAATTATGTCTAGTATCGCAGCAGGATAAGAAACCATGGAACTGAAACAGCCGAATTTTATCCTAATATAGTGATCATTTCATACTCTTCTAGATAGAGAGAAAAATACTTTTATTTCTTGTTTAACTAGTCAGGAAAGCGCATGCTGCTGTATTCACAAGAGTCTCCCAGGTATATTGTTAAAACAGTTGAGTGTTTTATAATTTCTTCGAATTACCTTTTGAACTTCGTTGTGAATGCTTTGAACCCTTCACTAGCACACCAAAGTTCCTGGTGCAGTAGCTGTTTTGGGACCTCCTTCATAAGATCCAATAGTACTTTACGCTTAACATCATGAGGCCAGTCTCTTCGTGAAATCACTCTTCTTATACCTTTCTCCTTGAGGGCTGGGATTATTTTCCCGTAAAACATATCACTTGGTCGAGGAACAGGTGGTAGATCTGGATTTTGTGCACTACCTGGAGCAGATGGCGGCATTTGGGCAAGCTTGACACGCGTCTGCCATGACCTGAAAATGCTATATATGCTTATAACATTGTCTACCCACTGGATTAGACCAGCTCTACCACTAATAGGAGTGACCGAGTAATAGCGAATGCCAATAGTACCACCATCTGTTGCTAGAGAAGAGCAGAAGAAATTGTTAATTGCCTGAAGCAATTGCATGATTCTAGCGTCAAGGCGCAAGTCTTCCCTGCCTTTTAAGAGGTAAATATGTTTATTTCCATCTGAGCCAAACATAATAAGCTTTTTAGGTCTTGTCTTCGTTGGCAGGATAGTTACGTGATCTGATAGAGAAGAAACCGTAACTATTCCATGGAGTGAAGTGTTGAGGCACATGTCAGACTCCGACAAGCAGGGCTGCTTCTCCAGACCAGGCATTGGAATATTAGAGGATGACAGCAAAGACAATCTAGGAGCAACTTCCTTTAGAGATATTGAAGACTTCTTTTGATGAGAAGCCAAAGACGCAGCAATACTATCAAATGGACGCCACACTTCCCCCAGAGCAGCAGGCGAGGGAGTAGTTTTAAATGTCAAGATTGCTGATTTGATTCGTTCTATATACTCCTCATAGAACCAAACCTCATGAGGTGTTTCAGGCTTCCTAGAGGTTGATGCCAAACGACGTTCCAATGCAACAAAAATAGGCGCCATCATTGCAGAATACTTTGCAGCATTTATCTTGTTTTTCTCACTCTGGCTTAGAGTTACATTTTCCGAAACACGAGCAGCTTCTTCTTTCAGTAGGTTTATCCGCCTTATTACATCTGCAAAAGAAGTTCCAATCAAATCTTCTTTCCCCAGCTTTATAACAAAGTGATTTCAGAACAACATAGCATATTGAAAGAAACACAGCATCAGAGGTTCAATTTACTTTTTAAGTTATAACCCAGGAAAATCTCTAACAAAATAGTACCTTCAGTACACTTTAATTCTGTTCACCATAAGAAAATCTCCTTTAAAGGGGCATCCACAAATTTGCTAAGGTTCTTTGAAATGATTGCTATAAATCCCTCCACTACTTCTTCAACTGAACCAAAGTGCACCTTCGTATGAAATTGTTTTACATGAGTTTCCCTACTCCCACACTAATACCCGACCCAAAACATCACTAGTTACCAGAATGAGTCTACACATAATGTTGCTTCCCCTATTGCACCACTGACACTCTAGCCGACTCATCGTAAGTTGCGGAGTTGGCACTACAGTCATGATCTAGTATATTTAGCCTATGCCAGATACAAAGAACATATATGTTGCACATGATGAAGTCAATTATTCAATTGCATATTGAAGGTCGCTTAAATACGAGGAGCTAGGGATCCATATCAAATGATAAATGTGCTGTAATTAACAGTGAGTCAGCTTCCATTGCTCTAGCTAAGAATCATAAACTAGAAAGGAAAAGTTACCCATGTGGAGATCTTGTAGTGTGCTGAGCCACAGTTCCTCCCAAAGAACAGTCACATTACCAAGCTCATTAATCATAAGCTGTACATCCTGGATTAATCTTGGATACAGTTCAGTCTGCATACGAACATCACAAAGCACATATCATTTGATGCAATAATACAAAAGACGTCTCTGATTGAACAAAAAGTTAGACAGAGTTTATTTCAATCTTCTTAGAGAAAAATTATAAAAATAAACATAGCTAATGAGAAATCTCCATGACATAAGAATAGTGTTAAGGATTTGGGGTGTTGTCTTTGGGAGAACACAATCACCAAGTTTGAAATATGTTTGATCAGGAAATTTTACGCATACAAGATTTGGTATAGCTTTAGCCTTGGAATTTGCATGTGACTAGTGCCTTTATGCAGCATTCGGACTGAACACTATGACCAACTTATACTTTAGAATGAAATTTACGGAATATATATTACCAGACAGGCCTTTACGTGCAACAGCTCTTCAGAAGGCTTCTCGTCACAAGCATTCACATCGACAAGTGTT
This sequence comes from Euclidium syriacum, assembly GCA_900116095.1. NCBI lineage: Eukaryota > Viridiplantae > Streptophyta > Magnoliopsida > Brassicales > Brassicaceae > Euclidium > Euclidium syriacum. The sequence continues at coordinate 4,020,957 of FPAK01000011.1, read as the reverse complement.
GGATACACTATGGACCAAGGACACAACTTCGCCAACATTATCAGTAAGCCTTCTATTTCTTTCCGCACTACCTCCTGGGGGTGAGAGCTCAATCGAGCAAAAAGCTGAGGTGTAACTTCCTACGCAAAATTGTCAGCATAAACATTAGAAGTTCGATTCGATCCAAGAAACAGAAAAACAAGGGAGAGCTTTTCACCTGCCAAGGCTCCAAGGGAACCATCGAAAGAGCCTGCCTCAGTGTATCTTTTAACTCAACTCCATAGTTCAGAAGGATGTGCAAAATATACAGTGTTGATCTTAACGTATGGCTACCTGTTTTTTTGTTTAGTGGATCAATGTCTACACCTGTAAACTCACTAGTGTGCAGATTTCTTGATGAATAACGAAGGTACTGTGTGAAACCAAGGGCGGAATGCCCAAAAAGAGATACCCTTCTTTTTCTCAGTGACCACCAAACTTCGATCAGCCTGCTAACTATAGGTGCTATATCAGTATCTTCCACTTTTTTGTTTGCGCATAGCAATAAATCAGTTAACTGAGAAGCTAGATGAACAGAGAGACTATCCCAGCCACAATCTTCTGCACCAGGAGCTGCAGCGGCGTTTTCTATCGTTTCAATTACTTGCTGTTGCAATGATTTTATACTTTTTCTTGCTTCAGACTGGTCTGCAGTAATTGTGTGATCGTTTTCATCTTGCCCAGCGTTTGCGAGAACCTCACAATCATCATTCTGATGAAGCTGCATAATAGCAGACTCAACGGATTCAGCTTCATCATCAGTCAAGTGAAACATTCCAGGTTTGAGCTCTTGAGCAAGGATGCTTGAAAAGGAGAATGAGTGGAGTGTGGACTCATTAGATTTGGAAAAAGAATCTGTTGCCTGACGAAAACACCAAGAAGCATATGAAATCCATGATTTTCCCATTGCAGAACAAAGTTGGGTGGATACTTTTGTAAACGTGCCAATCATCTCCTCATTAATAGCCTTAATGCTTGGTTTTACGCTCTCGTATAACATAGGCCTGATTACAGAGGAAGGAATCTCGCTTCTGTTCAAATCTGAAGACATCTTAAGGACAGCATTTTCCAAATCCAGAGAAATATCATCTCCTTTGAGCCACGTTGCAAGTTTTAAGCATGCTTTTGCCTTTAGAGAGGCCACACCAGCATCCAAACATACTGGCTCTAAAGCAGTTATCTCTGGCTGTACATACGACCAAAGATCCATAACAGCAGGCTGAACTTTGTTTTCTGCATACAGCAGCAAGGCTCCCTGGTACTGCAAATTTGATATAAGAAAGTCACGCAACTTAACCTCAGCACAACTGGATACATGATCCTTCAGATAGTCTTTAAGATGATTTGCAAGCAAGAAATTTTCCTGCTTACGGGCAAATCCAAACAAGTCCATGCAAAGCTTCAGAGTAACCCAGGAAGTCGGCGAAATTGTGCGATAAACTCGTAAAACTTTTAACCAAGGGCTACAGTCACGATGAATTCTATTGATCATAGACTGCAGTGACCAGACGCAGGAGCTTAACATCAAATTACTGTGTTTCTGTTTGGGTTCACTGTCTCTCAGCAGAAGACTCTCTTCAAAAGCAAAGAGGCAATGCAACTGTGTGGCATATGGTGCTGTCTCAGATAATCCATCAAATGACAGAGCCAGTGAAGTTTCATCTAGCATTGATCGGGCCTTCTGTAAGGTATCTGGAACCTTTTGGGCATTTCCCTCAGCTTGGAAAAGCATTGCCTGCAGAAGCATCTGTTCACTTCTTTGTAACGCCAGTTTTGGATCAAGTGACAGTTCAGCACTAGTTTTAGGCGTTAAATCAAGAAATTTCCATGCAGCTTGAATATCACCTTCATCGAAACGTGCCAGGGCCTGTATTGCATTCATTTCATTTCCAGCAGCAGTCAAAGAACCTGAAAAGCTTTTGCCTGCATGCCTTGCACGAAGCGCCTGCAGCTCTAAAATCCAGGACTTTAGAGATTTCCAATCAGATAAAGCAGTATAGCTCCCAATTATCCGCTCAATCACAAATTGAATGTCATCAGAACCCATAGAGCTGAGACAGTCCTCTTCCTCTAATAAATGAGCAAAATGCGCAGCCGCTTTCTCATATCGTCCTTCTGACTGATAAACCAACCCTGTGATCCATGGAAACAGCGCCAATTCACCACTGTGCTTCTGAAAGTCGCTTTCTTCTGCGAGCAAAGGAGCTAAATTCTTTGAAACCCATTTTTGAACGCCAAGCAGAGCATGTGTATCGTGATTCCGACACAAAGACAATGACATATGTCGTAAAATCCTTGAGATGTCTGAAAATATCCGAGTTCCAGTATTGTGAGCATTGTCAAAAGCCTGCATTTTAGACTTTTCTTTTTTCACTGATATTGCAAGACTTTTTAGCTCTTCAAGCCGCAATGTGCAATACTCAACCGTAACATCGTGAGACTGGAGAGATATACCAGCATTCATCATTGGTTCAGATATACGTGAAAACCATTCTTCGCAAACTTTCCGGTTTGCTCGGAAAAAAAGAACACTTTGTGGAGGCACTGAGGATAAAACAGCAGTCCCCTCATAAGCATTGTATACGTTTTTTTTCAACGCCTCCACAAAATCCAACAGTAACCTCATTGGTAAAAGATGGGCACCAGAAGAGCCAACTATATTTAGGCTTCCATCAGTTTGCTCGCTATCAACCTGCAGCACTGTTGTTATGTCCAAAAGCATTCGCTCTAAGGCTGAAAAAGTTTGAGCAGGCCCACCAAAGTTAGTACGGAGACGTGTACTAACACAAAACCTAGCAGCTTCATGTACAGCCCACCAAGCGCCTGCCATGTTATTTGCCAAACAGATTCTCTCGATCGAGCTTTTCTCAGCTTTTATCACCAACCACCCATTCTTAATCAGGTATTCATCAGGATGCCCAACACCAGTATCTTTTGATCCCCGAAAAGCATAAATAAGCCATTGGGTCCAAGAAGAAAAAGGAACTTTCCATCTCTGGGAAATATAATTCAAGACAGAAACAAGTTGCTGCGATTGAAAATGTTGGTCAGGTTGCTTCAGAGCAAAGACTTGCTTCCAGTGCAAGTAACCGTTTCCTAGCATAAGAACTTGGGGCCTAAGAGTCATATGTTCTACCTCACTGTGCATGCCACAAGTGTACTGGGTAGCTGGCAAGAGATGGGAAAGCAACTTAATGAATGCATCCTTTATACCCGTATCTGGATCTCCAAGCTTTTCAAGGAGGATTTCAGCCAGGGAGTAGAAATGAACTGGGTGTATTAGCTTTACTTCCAAAAGCATCTCCAAAACTATTGCAGACCGACTCCTCACTTTCAGTTCTCTATCAAAAGCAGCATCTAAAACCGCCATAATTATATCTCTAACTGCACCAGCATACAGAAATGTTTCACAGAAGTAAGCATCGATATACAAATCCTTCGATATTGCAATCAGGTTCTCACAGAACTTTTGAATCCATTCAAGCGACGCTAGCTTTACAGAAAGAGGGGATGAAAAATGAAGAGCTTTAATCATGGTTAAGCTGTATTTCCTTAGATGCTCAATAACCATTGTAGAAAATGTCTTTCCATGATTCGTTTCTTCAAGAACCTTGCTATCAGGCTGAGTTAGCACGGAACATTTGCTAAGGAGCTCTACTGCAGCTAAACACTCTAACATCCTCACAACGCTAACTTGAAACTCCAAACAGGCATCAACAGCTGACTCAAAAGGATTAAGCTTTTCAGTAACAAAGGAAACTAACTTCTCAGACCTCTTAAGATACAGTACAGCAAGTTCGGGTAGGTCACTCAAACTTTTCCTTCCCCCAAGAGAAACACAGGAAAGAAGAACCTTCATATCAAAGTTTATCATTGCCAAAAGTTCGTCTTTTGAAAAGGATTCATAGGCTGTTACACTGAAAGTCTTGTTTTGGTAGCCCGATGAGTCCCCAAGTACAGTCTTCAATAGTTCAAGTTCTTTCATCAATAATTCCATCGCCTGTTGAACAACTTCTGTGCTCTCATGTTGAAGCAAGAATATGTATGTGGCAGAAGAGCCTGCTGTAATTAAGGGATTTGGGTGCAGTCGCAAATTAGATATTGGAGACTCAAAGTGGAGCAACTTCAGCACACATGATGAGAGGAGGCCTTGCTTTTGTAAGGACAGTAACTGAAGATTAGTTTTCAAGGTCCCATGGATCTGAGAGGTTGTCATCTTCCCATGAACAGAATAATTCACAGTATCAATCAGTTCTAAGCTCTTGAATAACATTTCAAGAGAAGGAGAATAATATGTTGAAAACTTTTCACGCAATATTTCTGCCAGAAGAGTCAAACACTTCCATAGTTCTTCAATCCATTTGGCCCATCCAAACCTCTGTCCCATGGTAGACAGGCAACCCAATAACCGGGGAAGCATTTTGCTCAGAGGTTCATCCATCTTATCAAGCAGATTACTCTCTAGTAATCCAGAAGCAGTGGACCGCAAGATTGCCAAGAAACAAGAAAGCAAAGCAAGCAACCTGTGAAACTGTTCTTGAGTTCCTTGACTACCATCACTAAGCAAGACATCCATGTCACCAAGAAACTTCGATAACAATCCAACTGAGAAGTCTAAATTATTTACCCAATGTGTCTGAAAGTGCAAGAAACTATCCATGACAATCTGTCTGTCAGCCTCAGAGTAGTCTTGTACTAATGCCCAACCAAGCAGCATATCAACAATATCAAGGAAATGAGGATGAAATAGACTAGAGAATTTTGACGAGATCAACGAAAGAACACCTAAAACCCGGTTCAACAAAGGGATCGAAGTTCTCTCATCTTCAAGAAGTCCTTTGCAAGCATTAAGGATTGGCAAAGCATACCTATCTATCCCATGAATGTCCCCAACGGAGACGAACTCCCGGATACCTTCAACTGCAAGTACAGTGCTCCCATCCCTTACACTAACATGCCTAAGCAACGGCAAAGCCCAATTAATGAAGCGATCAACAAGACTCCCCAGCATCACATGATTTTGTCTTCCACTGGATTCTAAAGGAATAGAGCACAGAACAGCACAAAGAGCACCATATGCAGACACACCAGCCTGCCTCAAATCATACGACCTGCACCCAAGAGACATAAACTTCAGAAATTAACTCGAACAAAGAATATAGATAAAGGCGTATATCTAGTCAAACTCAAACAGGTCCAGGAATTGATGAAAAATGACTCGGCACCCAATAAACCCTACATATCGCATCAACATACAGGAAAATTGTGATTCAGAGATAGTTACTTGTCGGAGAGAAGCTGCCAGAGACCAGAAGAAAGAAACGAAGCTGAATGCGCGATAAGAAGAGAGTTCGGAGGGTAAGTAATTGCTCTGTGGAGTGACTTCAAGGCAGCGAGACGCCCCGAATCGCTATTCTCCAACTTACCATCCCTTTGTCCCGTCGCAAGTACCGGAGCTGATGCATTGCTACCAGCCGTCGTCAACGGAGCGACGGATTCCGAGAAAGAAGAAGTAGAAGAGGACGGAGGTGTAACCGTGGGAGGCAGAGGAGAAGCGGAGACATCAGTTGGTAGAGCAGCTGAGAGCAGCAAAATCAGCTGCTGCTGCTGATGGTGGAAACTTTGCATCATCAAGTTAGATGAAGCTTCGGAGACGGCGACGATGACGGTGGCCGGATTTGCATCTCTTTTTTCTTTTCTCTCCTCAAAATCTTTTGTGTGTTTCTTTGTAACAAAAAGATACACTTAATTTGGACAAAATCGTGAATATGTAATTATATATGGGCTAATTAGTAAAAACGAAAAGATATATTGGGGGTTTTAGAGCATTCTTAATATTCCCAGATACATTTAAAGCAACAGAGAGCTCCGATTGTATGCCCTAATTTCTGGCGGAGGCGAAAAGAGTCTTGGAATTGACCTCCGGCGAAGGTAACGATGTCATACGACGACGTGGAGATAGAAGATATGGAGTGGAACGAAGAGATTCAGGCGTACACGTATCCTTGCCCTTGTGGCGACTTGTTCCAGATTACGAAGGAGGATCTCAAGCTCGGCGAGGAGATTGCGACTTGTCCAAGTTGCTCTCTCTATATAACTGTCATCTACAATATGGAGGACTTTCAAAACGATCCGAAGAAGAATAACGAACCTAAAACTCGCCAGCCTGTGGCCGTCGCGTGAGGTAAATCTCCCGCTAGTTTGATTTTGAAACTACTAGATGTATCCTGTATGGTACTAGTGCTAAATCTGCGAGAGCAAGAGAAGCTTTTTCATCATTCTATGTATCAGGAACTGCTTAAAACAAAATTGAATTTCTAAAATTCTGTGTGACATGGTTTTCGTGGCAGCAATTTTAGTTTTATCTGCTGATACTGGTACTAGCCATTCTTGTATTTTGATCTGGCGTTGGAAAAGATGAAGCTGTTTGTTCTCTTGAACTGTATACATACAAAAATCCCAAAACATACGTAGGAACTATGAAAAGAGGGGAAGACCATTTAAAGAGTCTTCACGTTTTTTGCAATTAGGTGTTATGGATGAGTAAGAATTATTGAATGTTTAGCGTATTCAAAGAGACTTCACTTTAAGTATTATGAAAGCTGCGTCGGTTATTTTGTTTGTTTCGTTAGCCAGAAATAGAAAATGAAGTAACTGTGATATGTTGCAGATTGTCATGGAATCGATTAGGAGATTATTGGAGAAGAGGTGTTGCGATTGAGTACACATTGACTACATTATATGGAGATAAACAAGGAAACAGAGGTGTTGTGTTGCCGCTTATTTATGATTTATTAGAACCGAATTCTTGGTGTTTTGTTGCACATTTAGATCCTACAGATTACACATTCTGATTTGGTTTGTAGCGGCTACATTTCCTCACTTTTTTGGGTGTTTTGATAAAGCATGATGATAATTTCACAACTTGTTACTAATTATGCGGTTTAGTTTAGTATACTAGTATTGAGATCGTCTTCGCATTCCCTAGACAAGAAACAAGACTATCTTTGTCTCAGTGGTTCAGATCCAAAACTAAGAAGACGCTTCAAAACCTTTTGACCTTCAACATTGTAACTAGCTCAATTTCACCAAGAAGACAGTACACAAATAACCAAGAGATCCTATATATAAAAGTTTTGTTCTTGTCATAACTTGTCTTGAAATTTGCAATTCCGTTACATGACTTGCTGACAAGGTTACATAACTCGACTGTTTCCACGAAAATCTGTATAATCCAGAGTAATTTAGGAAGACAACTACCAAGAAAGCTGAAATAAATCAGACAAGTGGTCGCATATATTATGGGAGTAATTTTATTAGAGATTGATGTATGATTCTTATTCAGGTTAGACCATAAAAAAATTCCTCATTCACCGTGGTCTCAGTTGTTAGTGATTATCATGTTTTGATTGGTCTCTGTTGTTAATGATGAGTATCGTACTTAGATTCTGAAATAATCTTCTTATGTTCACACATTAATAACATTTACATAAGCTTCAAAAGCACAAGATTAGCTAATTAGAGCAAGTACATCAAAAAATCTTTCTGATGGGATTCTTAACAACTTTTTAATATTATTTGGTTAAATCATGAATAGCTAAGAGATTGTTGGTTTTTTACTTCTCCATTGAAGATCTTAAAGTTGGGATTCTTAGAAATTTTAATTTTTTTTTATAATAAATTTTTAAACATTTTATTAATTTCAAAATTATTTATAAACATACAATATAAAGAATTATAAATCCAGGTCACCAAACTTTTGCCATATATTCTCGATTAAATCAGCTTTCAGTCGATGATGAATCCGTTGATCACGAATTTGATTCCGAACGCCAAGCATACTACCAATATTCGAAGGGATGTCCGTAGAGTATGAGAAATCCACTTGTGAACTTCTACTTGATTCCCCGACTACGAACTCAGACGTATCATACTAAGTGTATCCATCTCTTTCGTCCTCCACTATCATATTGTGCAGTATGATACAAGTTCTCATAATCTTTCCTATTTTTTCCTTATCCCAAAGTAGAGCTGGTTTTTTGACTATTACAAATCTAGCTTGCAATACTCCAAAAGCACGTTCGACATCTTTTCTGGCGGCCTCTTGACGTTGAGCAAATAGCTCTGTTTTAGGACCTTGAGGAAGAGATATGGATTGTATAAAAGTTTACCATTTCGGATATATACCGTCAGAAAGGTAGTACGCCATATGATAGTTGTGTCCGTTTACCTTGAAATTCACTTTTGGAGCTCGACCTTATAAAATGTCATCAAAAACTGGTGAACGATCAAGTACATTGATATCGTTTAGGGTACCTGGAGGACCAAAAAAGGCATGTCATATCCAAAAATCATGTGATGCTATTGCCTCTAAAACGATTGTTGGCTTCCCTGAACCACGAGTGTACTGCCCTTTCCAAACCGTTGGACAGTTTTTCCACTCCCAATGCATGCAGTCGATGCTGCCTATCATCCCTGGAAACCCGCGTACCTCTCCAATATCCAGTAATCTTTGGAGATCTTCAGGAGTAGGTCGTCTTAAATACTCATCTCCAAACAGTTGTATTATCCCTTCAGTGAAATTTTCCAAACATAAAAGGGCAGTACTTGCACCAAGTCGGAGATATTCGTCAGTTGCATCAGCCGCTTGACCATATGCCAGCATACGTATAGCTGCTGCGCACTTTTGAATTCCAGATAGCCCATATCTTCCGTGACCATTTCTCCTTTGCTGAAAGTATGGAACTTCATTACTTAGGCGATCAACAATTCGTATAAACAATGGCTTGTTCATTCGAAAACGCCGCCTAAACATTTCTGGTGGGTAAGTCGGATGTTCAGTAAAATAGTCGTTCCATAATTGGTTATGTCCTTGTTCCCGATCTCTTTTGATATAAGCTCGTCTCATCGGCCTATTGGCTTGAACATCAACCATTGAGTCAAAGGTATGATCAAATTGCTGGTTGAACATGTCATCAAAAGCTTCTTCGAACATTTCATCTACATCATGAGATGATGATGACGCCATATTGTGTCTTTTTTCAAGAAATTGTAGTGGTAATATTTTGTCTAGAAGAGCAATGAATAGCAAATAAAGAGTAAGTGTTTACATGAAATTTTAAAGAGAGAGCTTGTAAAGATAAGTTGTATGTAAGAAAGAGAGAGCTTGTAAAGAGAAAACTTGTAAAGAAAACTTGGTTTTAAATGGTTTTTTGGTTGGATTAACAATGAGGAAAGTTTTTAGAACTTGTAATAAGAAAAGGTTAAGAGAGAAGAAGATTATACAAGGATGAAAGAAAGGAACTACAATTTCAGAGTTTAGAGAAAAGTAGAGAACAACAAGATACACAAAACCAACACAATGTTTGGTTCTGAGTTCACAAACATGTCGAGTTTTTAAAGACAGCAAGGGTTGGAAGAGAACAAAAAATTACATAACCCGTGAAAAAGATAAAAGTGTAGATACAAACAAAATTCTACACTTTTAAGAAACCCGTGAAACAAACATCTAAACAAAACAACATCCCGTGACTCCTGCTGCTTCTCCTTTTCCTGCAAAAAAAAAAAAAACAAAGAGACAAAAGAAGACAATTCAGTACCAGTTAAATAAAAAGACTATAGCTACATCATTCAATTTAACACTAATCAGTATGCATACACTAACACTAAAGCTATCTAACCTACGTTTAAAGCATTTCATTAATTAGTTTTTTCTTCAAGGACACTTCTAACTGAGAAAGTGTCTCTGAGTTAGCAATGAGCCGTACAAGCAGATTCTGCTTCGAAATGTTCTCCTTCAGCAGTACCATGCTCTGCAGTTTCTCCATCGCTGCTTCATTACCATTCTTCTTGCGCTTCGCTGCTTTGCAAGCCTCAGGATCGACTTCCTCCACCTCCGGCTCTGGTTCGTCTCTCCTTTTCTCCTTAGCACCATCTTTGGTTATGTATGTTGAGCACCATTTTTGATCAAACCGCAGTTCCCTCCAGGCATGTTCGAGTAGAAACTTCTTGTGGTAGTCATTCAAGAAGATTTCATAGGCAGATTTCATGACATCATTGTCATTCTGCCCACTAGACTGCTCCTTCAAAGCAGCCTCATAACACCCCACAAACTTGCAAACCTGGTTGTTCAGTTTAGCCCATCTCTGCTTGCAATGGTTTGACTCTCGACGGTCTTGCAACGGACTTGCGTTGAAGTATTCTTCAATCCTCTTCCAAAACGCACCTGCTTTCTGTTCATTTCCCACAATGGGATCTTTGCTTGTGTTCAACCAAGCACTGATCAAGACGACGTCTTTCTGAGGTGACCACTTTCACCTTTCTGCCTTCTGAGCTTCTTCAGAACTCTGCCTAGTAAACCGAGGGACCTCAGAAGAGTCTAGGTCAACTGTGTTACTGCCCTGACTTGCTAGAAGGTTTAGAAAGCCAGGAGAGTCTAAGGAAAAGGGTTCCATTTTGGCTTTGGTACGTGTTTTTATGGGTTCCTATGTTGGTTAAGATTATGATTTATCATAATCTGTAAACTAGATTTACAGTTTTATAACTAAAAATTTATTATATTCTATCTACCAAGCATTGATTATAGGTGACAGATGCAACCATAATCTTAAAACTATTTCAGTCTTAATTATGCGCGTCTATCTCAAATCAAATCAGACATAAATTACGACTTATTTATGTTCAACCAACCAGAAGTTAATGGTTTTGTTTTATTTAGTTTTGATTTTTAAATGTTGGTTAACAAGTTGATTTACAAAACTCGAAATTGTAAACAGAAAAAGTAATAAAGTTTTGAGATTACCTTCAACTGTCAGTCAAACAACATCTTCTCCAAGTCAGCCACCTTGGTATTGAGGGTTTCCACCTGCTCTTGGACATGGTTAAACAAACAAATGTGTTAGTGACAGGATCAATACCTAATATTAACAACACTTAAGTAACTAATCATAACCAACTGATTCAGGGGCAAGAGTACACTCACCTGCAGTTTCTCATGCTCTTTGTTGAGGTACTGCACCCCCCAGATTAGCTGCTCAACGATATCCATCCGCGAATTGAGCTTGTTTATCTCTTCCTATATACCGTGAACCCATGGCTGACGGTAATGCAAGCCATCATCCTATCACATAACACAAAGACAATATAAACATGGACATGACAAAAAAATAAAACCTTATTGTTAAGGTGTCGTTTACCTTGTAGTAGATGCAGGTGAAGTAGCGCCTCCCAGGAAGAGTGTCGCAGCAAGCGTTGGGCGGGACCTCGTTGATGATTCTTCTACCACAGGCACATGAAGTCCGGATTCCATAAAGGCCAACGTTGGCGTCCACAAGTATGAACCTTTTTTCTTTTGGCTTCTTCTCCTCTCTTCTCTTTCATGCGGCGTCCATGTCTCAATGTGTTGATTCCTCGCCTCAGAAACGAAAAGAAGAGTGACCAGTAAAGGAGTGAGCATAGTCAATTTCAAACACCCTAATAGATTCGACAATCTTATACAGGACGAGTTTATCCACCCTAAAAAGAAAACCGAAACCCCTAAAACAAAAACCCTAACTTCTCATCGAACCCAAACTCGGAATCCCCAAATCGATTTCGAACCCTAATTCGCAATACGGAATCGATTTGAGTCAAGGAAATGGTTTTCGAAACCTTACTCGACCCCATATTTCGATTTACAACTCTTACTCGAAAAACCGACAACGATTTCAACAACAAAATCGATGAAATCCGTCTCGAACCTAAAATTGATTCTACCAACGATAACTCTACTCGATTCTTACCTTAGATTCGTGCCGGAGATATCAGACGGTGGATTTCGATGATACAAGCTTCTGCTCTCGCCGTCGCACTGCAAATCGCCCTTTTTCTTTCGAAACCCTAGTTTTCGTTCCAAATGAAGGAAATCACAAAGTAAACTGCGAAATTGTCAAACCTTCTGGATGACCCAGAAGGTTTCGAGACCCAATACCCAGTCTCCACGTGGCAAGAAACTGTCTCCTACGGGTTCTGAAGTAAGAGACGGTCCTTCCGAATTGGACTGGATTTAATATTTTTTAAATCATCCGGGCCTAAGAATCCTCTAAATTCTTAGATGGACATGCTCTTATATACCATAAGGAAGGAGATGGACGAACATATCAAAGGAGGTTTTAGATATACATGGATACTGAAATTAATGCAATATATAGTTTCTCCTTTGTTTTGTTAGATTTATCAATTGAAACATTCAATTAAACTACATAGTTGATGTTATGTCAACTTGAAGAAAAGGAAAATGCATTTTACCAAGTTGCCAAAAAAAAAACTTAATTAATTCTCATGAAGCATATTGGTATAAGTGTTAAACAGCTCGTTCTTTAGCATGATACATGAGGTCTTCCCACCTAAATGGAAGAATTGCATTGTTGTTATTATTCGAATATACAATTTTTGTTTTTTTAATACAAAAAAAAATAAAAATTTGTTAGTTAATATTAAAAATTAAACAGAACTAGTATATGATAGTGATTCTATAAAAATACATAATAAAATTTTGCTCTTTTGAAAACAAAGAATCAGGATTACCAAGAGTCAAGACATTGGGCGATTCATTAGTAATCATCTTTAAAGTTTAAAACCCTATCGGTAATGTAATCAAAATAATAAGAAAAATCGCACTAATAATTTTCTCTCTTGTTTTTTTTGTTAATAAGAAATGACTAATTTGGGAGCATAGATCCATATTTAGAGCCGAAATAACCGTTTGGCGCGTCTTAACTCGATGAATTCATTTCCGTTTGCAAAACCCAGAAAAGGTTGCACAAACAATTTCATTTTGATTCTAATCCGTGCTTGATATAAAAAAAATCCTGGATTTGGAAGGTAAGTACATAGTCAATGAAAGTTAATTAATGTGCAAGCACGTTATAACATTTACCCAATGGTGATGATTGTGTTGATAGGCTTTTCTTGAGGAAGATGGAGATGGGAATTGTGAGATTAACACTCATGGCAAAGATGATGATTTTGATGATGACGATGGTGAATGTTTTGGTTGGAGCATCAGACAACAACGTTGTATACAGTCCTTGTTCAGACACTCAGATAAGCAAAGGAGATGGTTTCACCATTGGTGTTGTGATCTCCACCAAAGAAGCTTTCTTCCTCGACCAAGTTCAGCTTTCTCCTTGCGATTCACGTCTCGGTTTAGCTGCGAAAAACGCACAACTCGCTCTTTTTAGACCTAAAGTGGACGAGATCTCTCTTCTCTCCATCGACACAACCAAGTTTAACCCTGTAAGTCTCTCTATACATGAAATCTCCATATAAAACAAGAAACAGCTTAAGAAATTTGCCATTTTTCTTGAGAAGAGTGAAGCAGGAGGATACATGGTTGGATTCGCAGGCTCAAAATACGCAGCAAGATCTTATCCTGTGAAAGTCGCAGATACAAGCAACACAATCACAGCTTTCACACTCGTTATGGAATTTCAAAAGGGAGTGTTACAGAATCTCTTCTGGAAGAGTTTCGGATGCGATTCTTGCAAAGGAGCTGCAACTTCTTCCGTGTGTCTAAACGGGACGGATTGTGCAGTTCCGACACCGAACTGCAAGGCTAATGGAGGTTCAGCTAACTGCAACATCGGAATTCAAGTGGCCTTTTCTGGTACAGACAAGAACCTCGAGTCATTGAACACTTGGTACGAGGTTAGCAAACTGAGACAGTACTCGCTCTATGCCCTCTACTCAAATGCTGTTGATTCTCTCAGTGGAGGACTTCTCTAGAAAATGAGAGTGAGACAAAAGTATGTAATAGATTTTTCAACACACCAAGAAGTTATTATATACAAAAGAACCTTTTTGTCATTGTTGTATACAAAAACCCTCGCAAATTGATACTAGCATCTGTTTTTTTTATACACATGGAAGAATATTTTTAAAAGAAAAAAAATTTCAAAATTTGACAGAGAAAGAGAAAACAAACAACTGGTTTCAAGTCAATCTTAGGCTACTACTACCTCCTCTACATAAGTGTTATCACTGCGGATTCTCCCTTATGTCTCTCAGAAGATCTTGCAGCTCAGGGAATACTGATCGGAGTAGTAGCTCCAGTATCGCAAATGTGAGTTGCTTTATGCATACGTTTGACTGAGTGAAATAGAAAATGTCTCTTGCGCATCTCCTGTATTGCTTGTGCCCTACCAAGCTCACCAAGGCTGTTGGGGCACCATCTGATTTAAACACCAAAGTATTATTACTTCCTGTGAGACTAAAACTAACTCGAGAAGTCAATTGGAGAGAGGAGTCTAAGTTAGTGACTCACGGAAAAGGAATTTCTCGATTTCACTAGCTCTACGTGCAGCTTCGAGTTGCTGTTGAAAGGAAATGGGTTTTGGAACCTTCATGCCACCAAGTTGGCCTGCCATTTGACTTGTTTTTTCACTAAGGTCCATCTCAACCGATGCTTCTTGACCGTCGTTCACTCTGGTAAAGAATACACCATTTGGCCAAAGAATCTGAGGAAATTTTGCAAACAAGATTGTAAGCAACATTTAGAGAGATCAGTCCTAGTACTATTCCTTTCTGCAACAATCAAAGTAAGCTACGCATGCATAACTGGCACAATGGTCTCCCTCAATGATCATCAAGTTTCTACTCGAGTTATAAAGAGATTAAGATTCAATTGACTTCAGGACAAGATGAAGAAAAACTCAATTCTTACATCTTGTGCCCAACGAATTCCTTGAGCAACTGTGTCTTCGTTCCGAAGCCAACAGACCTCCGTCAGGAGCCAGTCATCCACAGCATCTTCCATTACTAACTGTAATATTTGCTTTGATATCCAGAAAACTTGCCTCCTACAATCACATCATATTAAGATTATTTATAAACAGCATGTGATACGACCTAGTTAAATCAAATAGCATGTTGTAAGACCAAAGAAAAATCAGAAAGAAGATCGTTTTTTTCCTCACCTTAACCAACCTCTTCTATTTAACTGAAACACTTTATCAACTAGGTTCAATATTGGCACACTGACATTGGGCGGCATCCACTGTATTGAAAAGCAGAGATATCCAAAATTAGAAGATTCCAAAAGAGTACACTAACAATTTATAGTCTCTTTGGTGATGTCTCATTAAGCATAATTCAATTTCCAATGGAAGGGCATCTCGTGCCATCATGAAAAATTTCAGCCAGGGAACATACATAAGCCAACTGACACAGTCGATCAATGGATGACATCCAGTAAGACTGTAAAAATATGGTGCATTTATGTTGTACCTCGGGTGGCATTCCGGTAGGATTCTGAACCAAAGCTGTCGATCGATCGGCTTGCTGCAAATCGGCGAACCCTCTTACTTCAGATTTTTCCTTGAAATCATTTTCCTTCTCCGAAGGTGACTTCTCAGGTTCTCCAAGACGTCTAACCACTCTCGGTGGGAAATATTTTGAGTCCAATTCATTATCTGAGTGCCACCCATTAGCTTCTCCATCAAATCTACCTTCCCCTTGGGTGCTGCTCTCTCCAAGTTTGTCTATGTCTTCAGTATCAGATATACTGCTGTTCATCGATTCAGTTGCAGCATCCTTAGAAAGCTGAGTGCTTATTTCATGTACACTCCACGAGAGGTGGCGGGCAGGAGCATGATCATTTTCTTCAAGTGGAGATCCTACAACCTTGCGCATAAGGCCATCTGAGACCCCTTTGACCTGACGTTTAAAATCATCCATGGCATCGTCAACATTAACTGCTCAATTCCAAAAAAGAAAGGATAGTCAAATGAAAAAGTAAGCAACCACATAAACAATAAACACCTCTCTTCATTCTGATCGTCTTTTAAGAATTCAGTTTCTTAGTATAACGAACAAGACCGGACAATATTTTTTTTATAAAATCTGATAGAAAAAGATGGCTGAGCTTTATATGCAGTACATGTTACGAAAACAGTAGCGACAACAATACCTGCAAGAGTTTTCATCACCGATGAAGACTTTCCAAAAGAATAATTCTACAGTGAGAAAAAGATAAGCATTAGATCATCCACCTAAATGAACGGAGAAAGTAACAATATTTTGAGCTGACGCTTAATCAGATCTACACCTTTGAAAACTCGCTTAAAAAGTCCATAACTTCATGCTGTTCAGCAACATTAGCTATAGACAAGAGATCCTGCAGTCAAGGAGAAAATGCCCTTATAAGAGAATATTGATGGTAAATATATTACTAAAGTTGCTGAAGGTCAAAATTACTTGTAGATACTTGTCCAGATTAATACAGCGGCCATGGACAAAAGCATCATCGGTGCTTGATGAGAATATACGCTTGGGAGGCAACTGTAAATTGTAGTTTGGGATTTCTTTGAGTTGACGATGCAAGCGTTCAAAATTACTGTACCTGTAAGGAAGAAAATGAATACTTTACGATCAAGTAGCAGCAATCTTGTGCCTTCTATGAAGGAAATCAATATAAAAAAAACTAGTGACATTAGTAAATGATTTTAATAATCCACTGATATGATTTTGCTGTTATCAGAAATAATAAGAAAATACCTTCTCCTAACAGTCCAAGTTTTGTTTTCCACATCTGTCACTGCGATAGAATATACTGCAAATGATTTTGATCCCAGCTTCTCAAAATACGCTCCAAGAACCTGCAGCCACGAAGAGACATAATCAAATAGTCTTTTGAGAAAGACAAAAGAAATAGTAATGGTAAGTACAGCATAATAGATTGCCAAACACACACACAGAGAAAACAGAAAAGATTGTTCAAGTGCACATCTGTACTTTGTCCAAAACACTTAAAATTAGATATCAATATCCAAAATTAATATCAAAGACCGAAACTTACCCGACATTTGACCTTTGGGCAGTGCTGACCCTCTTTGTGAAGAACAACGTTTGAGGATTTAGTATCACATCTATAATTTTCATTGTGCTTGATAAAATCAGTTGTGTAGAACTCTGTAATAAGAGGGCCCTCACCAACTCCTAATAGTGCCAGCCTCGTTTCAGGGTTTAGGCTAAGATCCGACGTACTATTGGATCTCTTAAGCCTATGTTTATTACCATCAGAAGGAGATTCCTTTCTAACATCAACTTCATAACTCTGGCGTCCCCCTTCATATGAAGATGGTTTGCTAAATTCCTCAGCTATCTGCGCTTGTGACTGCTTATCACTGCCTACTTTAGGGGGCAAGTGTGCCACTGCTTTTTCTTCTGCTCCAGTAGAAGTTCGTGATATGGAAACTTGATTTTTCTGTTTGGCCTCTGTTGAGCTACTAACCAAGGAACCTTTTTGTATAGATTTTTTGTGCTCCTTCTTTTTATAGTTCCTTCCTTTCGTCCACATGTTTTCAAGGTTTTCAGGAGTAAGAACCTCTGTTCTTCTTTGCGTTGCGACCTCTAGCATCCGAGCCCAATCCGCAGAATGCTGATGAAGGGGCAGCCCAGGGTTAGCGAAGGCTGACAGTGCACCAGAGTTAACATTCTGTTCTTCCCCTGAAAACTGCTCGAAGTTGCCTTCTTTAATAAGATTGATAATGATCTCAATCACTTCATTGATGCGCCTGGGGCAGAATTGAAAGAAAATTAGCATCTCTACCTTATAAAACTGAAGGAAGAGTTTGTAAGTAAACGGGAAGCACTGATGAGAACCTAGAAAAAAATAACTTTAATTGGATATATTTATCTGCAGCTATTCTTCTTGCAGATTAAATTATCAATTAAAGCTCTGAAATCAATAGCTGTTCCTAGCTAGTTTGTATTATCCATGTTGGTCAAGGAAAAGACTGTGAGGTAGATTCTGATATCAAATTTAGTTTTCTGGAAGGTGGAGATAGCTAACTTACTCGGGGCATGCTAGATTCAAAAGAGGTTGAATTACCAAGCAAGTAACAATCTCTCTAGCTATCGTTCGAACAAGAGGGCACTGAGCTTCTCGTGGTCTGAGAACTACAGATAATATGCCAGCAACTATTTTCTGAAGAACCTGTTAGTAAAACAAAGAGCACGTTTATGTAAAGTAATCAAAATCAGGGGGAAACTAAAAACCCGTGTAATTTTCATCTGAACCATGCTTCATACCTTGTACTCACTCTCAGGTGATATGAGTGCAGGATACAGTTCCCCAGAAGACATAAGATGATATTTCAATCTTTCATCTCTCTCCTCAGATGACAATGTCTTCATAACATCAATACCAATAGCAGCTTGGTTTCTTCTAAAAGTTTCCAAATGATCTCCTATCAAATCTACTATATCCCTGCACAATTAGGCATTGATTTCATTATCATCCAGTAAAGATCCAATCTAAGTTATTCAAGACTTTTGATGGTGAGCGTACCTGGTTAGCAAGTCAACAATATTGATCTCTTTAACCCTGACTGAAATTTCACCAAGAGCATCCATGATTACTGCACGGATCAGTTCAGGGGCGTCTCTATCTGGCGTGATCAAAGAGTACCACAAATTTACCACGAAATCATTAAGGATCTTGTCAATAAAATCATTTATCGCAGCTTCCACTAAAGGAGAGTCGATTTTCTTATTCCACCTTGGAGGAGGTGGGGTACTGGAAATGCGTGCATCATTCAAGGACAACTGTTTCTTCTCGAGATAAGACAACTGACTTTTTCTTGGAGTTGGCGAAACTTTCCATCTGAACTCAATCTGATTAAAAAGAATCCGCAGACCGCAAAGAATGAGAATTGCCATTGGCAAATTCATCCACATAGACTTACTTGTATCTGCAAACAAGAATGAAGGCAAGAGAATAAAGCAAAAATGTAAGAAAAGAGATTAATCTTGACGAAAATCATAGAATTTCTTAACTAACACTAGAAACTTTGTGTTGAAAAAAGAAAGCAGGATTGACATACGGGTGAGGAAGTAAGTGACGGAGAAGATGCACAAGCCCCACCATACGGTCCGTACTTTGGCCTCCTCGATCAGATCCTGTATAGTTTCCATCGCCTTCATCGTCGCCTTATTTTCTTCTTATTACTAAAAAGAACAGAAATTTCAAAGTAATCCACTAAATTCACCAAATCGCGTCGGGGAATTCGATCCAATTCAGCTTCCAAAAAAGGACGATGAAGAGAATTTCTTGAAAACCCTAGCTACTGTGATGAAACGGAAACGGTACACAAAATGCACAGGTTCAACTCAAGCTGGGCACAAGATCGTTGAGATTTGCAATAGTAACGATCAAAGATGGTGGATTCTTCATTCTTCCATCTATCTGGCAAATTTGGCCCTCGAATCTGTTGGGGTTTTTTTTTTTAATTAGTCTGCGGAGGAGACAACTGTTGTGGACATAGCAACGAAACAAATACGATGTCGTTTTGCTGCTCGGTCACGTCACGGAATCTATTTTACCTTCGACATTTTGCTATTTCATTGTCACGGAACATTTTCTTGAAACATATTGAAAAGAAATTGCAGAAAAAGAGACATATCATCTTCTTTTTTTGAACATATCTTCTATGGATATACTTTTTGGCAATACAAAAAAATAAAAAGATATGTATTCTGTGGATATTAATGGTTTGAGTATTATTATTACCTTTGGCTTGACTGGTCACTTTTGTGTTGATTTACAAAATTTAGGAAGGTTGTGTTCTTGATTGGACAAAGCATATTCGCAATTCATGTGTTTTTTCAAGCTACCTAACAACAGAATATACAACACTTGGGGATGGAGATTAAAAAGGTTTATGATTTGTGCTGGACAATCCTCAAGAATTTGAGATTTACTGGATTATAATTCAAGCAACAAAAGCTGAGCCTAATAAATACCTGAATAAACTGAAATCTATTGTGTTAATAAGCATATGACGAGTGAAGTAATGAGTTTTTAGATACATTTGACCAAGCTATCACCATATAAAAGTAAATTATGACAGATGTCATTGCATTTCAACTCGTCCTACCAAAAGAAATAGATTATAAATTACTTCCAGAATTAAGTACAGCCAAATTTCTGTAAGCAGTAGCAGTCTTGATAGAACCAATCCCATGAATCTCTTTTCTCAAGTCCAACGATCGTAACGCAAACCTTAAAAGCTTTTATCTCGAGTCTCATTTTCTTGTAAAGATCAGTAGCTAAAGTAATTAGCTCCTATGTTAAAATTGTTTTAATACGTGTTGAAATCTAATCGACCAACTGACACGTGTTTCAATCCTATATTAAAACTTTTTAATATATATCGAAATCTGATCGATCAACTGATACGTGTCATGATCGTGTTAATTACGAAATTTGACATCAACCTTTATTTTTATTTTATTTTTAACTCAAACATGGTTTTTATTGATATCACATAGTCAACGAAGGGAGTTTGATATAAATTGAGGTGCAAAGTGATGAAAGACAAAAGAATCTTTCTCTTGATTTGCTTTCTTAGCCAAAGCATCTCCTATCTTGTTAGATGATCTTTCATTCCAGATGAGAGAAATCCCTGAGAATTTATCTATCCATTTTGAGATGCCCCTTATCTAGTTGAAAGCTGCAAAATGAAACTTCCGGTTGTTGAGAATATCATAGACAGATTTGTTATCTCCTTCAAAACAGACTAACTTGAATCCTTTCATCCAGCAGTGTTGCATTGCCATCGTCAAAGCTTGAAGATCCGCTTCTAAAGTTGTTGAAACTTTTTTACCCGTAGCATGAACAGCTCCCAAGAAAACACCATTTGAATCTCTGTAAACCCATCCTGCAATAGCTCGTAACTCAGAAGAAACAAAAGCTGCATCATAGTTGTATTTGATAAATCCGATGTGTGGCTTTTTCCAAGGTGTGCGACTCTGTTGTGCCTCCCTATTCTTGTATACAAATTTATTGTCATGGTGATGCTCGACAATTTTCCATTCCAATGCATCAAATATAGCAATTTCAAGGCTTCTTTCCCATGGAATAACTTTATTTGATGCACTAGAATATTTCTGCTTTTCCATATGCGCCATAGGATCCATAATGGAAGTTGAATATGATGAGATAAACTTGCGGATATGTTTCAATCTAGAATTACTTCAATCTTCACTTCAACATTGACGTTATCATCATAAAGTGAAGTGTTTGATATACCTAAAGATCTCCACAAAGCTTTGGTGTAGTCGCATCTGAAAAATAAATGGTTTGTATCCTCTTCTTCTTTGAAGCATCCTTTGCAGACTGAATCTGTGGATATATGTCTTCGTTTTAAGGTTTCTTCTGTTGCTAGGAGTCCAGATAGTAACTTCCATACAAAGTGCTTAACTTTTGGCGATGATCTAACCTTCCAAATCTTGTGTTTTATGTCGATATTCCCCTGCGTTGGAGTCGTTTCTTCATGATCAGGAAGGTGTGTAGCCAACCAGTAACCTGATCTAACCGAGTAAATGCCATCATCATTGTAGTGCCAGCCTAGATAATCAGCTCCGTTTATATCACACACTTTTAGTTTGAGCACCTTTTCTGCATCATCATGTTCAATGTGTTGTCGAACAGCTTCTTCATTCCAAGCTGTTTTGTTGTTATTGAGCTAGTGGCTTACTAATAGATAGATATCTCGTTGGTCTCTTGGTCTTGGTGCTCTTGGCGGGTGATCCGGGATCCATTTATCATTCCACAAATTAATCCATTCTCCATTGTCCACAATGAATCTCAAACCCTTCTTCAATAAACTCTTCCTTCGAAGAGTGATTTACATGCATATAACGGTTTACATCCTTTTCTTGCATTTAAGATATCAACATCTTGAAAGTACCTAGCTTTTAAAATTCTTGCTACCATGATTTTCGGGGTTTGCATTATTCTCCATATTTGTTTTGCTAATAGGGCCATGTTGAATTCTTCTAATGATCTGAATCCCAATCCTTCTTCTTTCTTGGGGAAACATAATCTTTTCCACGCAAGCCAGTGTTTCCCCGACTTATCATCTCCTTTGCTCCACCAAAACTTTGCTAAGATAGTATTTGTTGATGGTGGGGTTCTACCCCTAATCAACAGTTTGACAATTATTGGAGTTTGGTCCCTGCCTAGCTCTTCCCTAATAATCTATTAGGTTATAAGTCATGACAACAGGAATTTCGACCCTCGGCCCAGATGACCGAGGGATACCTTAGAGAAGATTGATCAGATTTAGTGTCCGAAGCGGGGGTATAACCGAACATCGTCCTAAGCCGAAGTCTAAGCTCGGACACTATAAGATCGAATCTTATCACAGATTCCCTAGTCTTGGAAAAATGGAAATATTCCATTTTTCCGAGGTTAGCCCATGGGCTTATTAGACCGACTATTAAGGATATATAAATACATACCCCCCCTCACTAATAAGATTCATTCAGAATCGGGAGGAGAAGAACTAGATCACATAGGTTTTACTTCTCTTTGATAAAGTTAATCTCGGCATTCCGAGTTAACAAGCATTGTAAACACCTTTAATAATAATACACCCTCTTTCCGAGGTTTCTTCTTTATTTTCTTATCAAGTACTTTCCTAAAAACGAACCCCTCTAATTACAAATAATTAGAAGTTGAACCCAGTATCAACATTTGGCGCGCCAGGTAGGGGGGGGGGACCTCTATTTAGGAAACATAAGAAATCTCAATGATGGAAAAATATATTCGCTTAGTTCTCAATGCTTCGGATTCCAAAGGAATTATAAAAAGGCGTATCCGAGAAATACCAAAGGTTAGATCTACTAGCCCAGCCCCAACATATCATCCTTCGGCAGCCTTCACAGATGCAGATCTTGAAGGAATCATGATTCCTCACAACGGCCCTCTGGTCATCCGTATTTTCTTAGCTGGAAATCTCATGGAAAAGGTACTCATAGACACTGGGAGTACGGTGAACATACTAAGTCTAGAAGCTATGAATCGAATGAATGTGGTATCTAAAGACATGGAGGTAAGAACGGAACCCATAACGTCGCTTCCAGGGAAGAAAGAAGTAACAGTAGGAACCGCGGTCTACCCAGTATCAGTTGGAGTTATTACTATGGATACAATCTTTTATGTGGTGTCAGGACCCCTCGTATTTGACGCAATTATGGGAGTTCCTTGGCTAACAATGATGGAAGCAGTTCCCTCAACCTCTCATCAGTGCCTAAAGTTTCCAACCCCACACGGTGTTTGTTCAGTTAAAGGAGACCAACGAATAGCCAGAATCTGTTCCATGCCCCTGAAGAATCAGTCAAGAACAATCTCGTTAATCTCGGAACCAGAAGTCCTCTGCAACGAAAATCCAAGTTTATCAATAGTAGGAAAATTGGATCCGAACATCTTTGAGAAAGATGCATACGAAAAAGTATATGTTGACGAGGAAAAACCATAACACTTTTTAACTATAGGAGGAAATTTGGAGAAAGAAACGAGAATGAAGTTAATTGATCTACTGAATAAGAACAAAGGAACATTTGCATAGTCATCCGAGAATATGGTCGGAATTGACCCCGCAATAATATCACATCGTTTAAACATAGACCCTACTCATAAACCAGTAAAACAGAAGAAGAGAAAGTTAGGGCCCGAGAGAGCGACAGCCGTTAACGAAGAAATTGACTGACTACAAGCAAAAGGCTCAATAACCGAGGTCTAATATCCAGAATGGTTAGCTAACCCGGTCGTAGTAAAAAAGAAGAATGGGAAATGGAGGATCTGCGTAGATTTCATAGACTTGAACAAAGCATGCCCCAAGGACTGTTTTCCCCTCCCAAGCATAGAAAGATTAGTCGAGGCCACAGCCGGAAATGAACTACTTTCCTTCATGGATGCGTTCTCGGGGTACAACCAGATTATGATGCACCAGACGACAGGGAGAAAACCACGGATAGAGGAACTTACTGTTACCGAGTAATGCCCTTCAGCCTGAAGAATGCAGGAGCAACATATCAGACGTTGGTCAATCGAATGTTTGCGGACAAACTCGGTAATACAATGGAAGTTTACATCGATGACATGCTAGTGAAATCTCATGTGGCCTCCGAACACATTAATCACCTACAAGATTTTTTCGATATCTTAAACCGCTTCGGCATGAAGTTAAACCCGGATAAGTGCACGTTCGCGGTTACCTCGGGTGAATTCCTCGGATATTTGGTAACAGAGCGAGGAATAGAGGCCAACCCGAGGCAAATCAATGCGATAAAGAATCTACCATCACCAAAGAACTCAAAAGAAGTACAGAGGTTGACTGGACGAATCGCAGCTCTAAACCGATTCATTTCCCGATCAACCGATAAGTGTTTGCCCTTTTACAATCTCTTAAAAGGGAATAAACAATTTGAGTGGAACCACCAATGCGAGGAAGCCTTCCAGGAATTGAAGAGATACTTGTCAATCCCTCCGGTTCTGAACAAACCCGAAGATGGAGAAACCCTTTTCCTTTATGTTTCGGTATCGGAGTCGGCTGTAAGTGGCGTGCTGGTCCGAGAAGACAGAGGAGAACAAAATCCAGGCTTCTATATAAGTAAGTCGTTGCTCGACGCAGAAACTAGATATCCAGCCCTAGAAAAACTAGCGTTTGCCGTTGTAATAGCAGCACGGAAACTCTGACCATATTTCCAATCACATCCGGTCGTTGTAATGACAAGCCACCCCCTCCGAACAATACTCCATAGTCCCGGGCAGTTGGGACGGTTAGCAAAATGGGTAATCGAGCTTAGTGAGTACGATATCGAATATCGAACCAAAGCGACAATCAAATCCCAAGTGTTAGCAGATTTCTCTTCTGAACTACCTCTAGAAGTATGACGATAGCCTCTCAGAACGAGCGGTGGACTCTCTACATCGACGGGTCCTCATCCAAGGTCGGATCCGGGATCGGAATCTGGTTGAAATCTCCAACTGGGGAAGTTTTAGAACAGAGCTTCCGCTTAGCTTTTGAAGCATCGAATAATGAGGCAGAATACGAAGCTTTAATCGCAGGACTCCGTCTCGCAAGACAATTAGGCGCTCGGTATCTCCGAGCTTGTTGTGATTCTCAGCTAGTAGCCAACCAGTTTAGTGACGAGTTCGGAACAAAGAACAATCGGATGGAGGCATACACGAATTTGGTACGACGTTTAGCCAAACATTTCAAAGAATTTGATTTGAAACGGATTCCACGGAGAGAAAATACGGTAGCAAATTCATTGGCCGCTCTTGCGACTGCGACAGATCCCCACCTGCAAAGGACAATCCCAGTCGGAACTATTGATCATCCGAGTATCAGTAGTAACGAACAACACACCTTGTCAATCATGAACGTAGAAGAAGAAGACGCTCAACCGGAAATCCTCGGAGAGGACAAAGAAGATTGGAGAACGCCAATTGTACGTTATATCAAAAATGGCGAAGTCCCACCGGATAAATGGGCAGCACGTCGGTTAAAGGCCGTGGCTGCTCAATATCTAATAATAGACGACGTTCTATTTAAAAGGTCTTTCGGATGATTGATACTCCATTGCATTGGTAAAGAAGAAGAAAATAAAGTAATGACCTGTACTCATTCGGGTGAAGGAGGAAACCACTCGGGAGGAAGGCTCCTAGCTGTAAAACTTTGGAGATTAGGATATTATTGGTCAACCATGATGGCCGATTGTGACAAGTTTACAGCACGTTGTGAGAAGTGTCAAAGGCATGCCCCCGAGATTCACGCGCCAACAGAATTACTTATGGCCGCAGTACCTCCTTACCCATTCATGAGATGGGCTATGGATATCATAGGGCATTTTCCGAAATCAACCAGTGGAAAGCGCTTTCTTCTAGTTCTAACCGATTATTTCACAAAATGGCTCGAAGCAGCAGCTTATCCAAAGATTCAAAGCGGAGAAGTTCAAAGTTTTGTCTGGAAAAATATAGTTTGCAGACATGGGATTCCTTACGAGATAGTAAATGATAATGGTTCTCAGTTCATTTCAGATAACTTCGAAGCCTTCTGTGAAAAATGGAAAATCCGTCTAAACAAGTCAACTCTGAGATATCCATAAGGAAATGGACAAGCCGAGGCTACAAATAAAAAAATCGTCGCCGGAATAAAGAAAAGACTTCTCGGGAGAAAGGGAAGATGGTCAGACGAGTTGGAATGAGTGTTATGGTCGCACAGAACGACTCCTAGAAGTGCATCCGGGGAAACCCCCTTTTCACTCTCCCACGGAATGGAAGCTATGCCTCCCGCCGAAGTTAGAGTTCCGAGTTTGCGAAGAACCCTAATGATACACGACACCGAGGTCAACGATGCAAAACTTTTCTTCATTAAAAAGGAGGGGAAGAGGGCCGTATCGACCTCTAAGTCTTCCGAGGAGCTTCGCACACTCTCCTTGGTCCTCGAATAAAGGAACATTCTTTCCGAAAGAATATCGGAATGAGTGGTGTAAAGCCGCTGTAGCAGAACTTTGTTGCGAAGTTTTTGCTGGCTCTTTGTTCGAAGTCTCAAGTTGAGGCTTCGGGAGAACTGTTGGAGTAGGAATGGGAGCGGTAGAGCTCAGCATTTTGGACTTTGGTGGAGGCATTTTTCCGAGAGGAATCTCGGTGTTTCGCGTTGGAACAGCAGGGTCTGGAGTCCGAATAACCGGTTTTTCCTTCGCGAAACTCGGATTTGGGTTCGTCTCAACCGCAGTTGGGTTAGTCGAAGTGTTGCTCGGAAGAATAGAAGTCGGAGGAGCTGTGAGATTTGGTATTACAGGGGAAGGTGGAATGAGAGACTTTTTAGAAGAGGTCTCGGTTTTCCTTCTCTTCGACTTCGGTTTCTTTTCCGGGGTCTCAGAGAGCTGTCGTTTGGAAGCTTTGTTTCTTGGGAGACTCCCTTTTGGAGAATTAGATGTTTTGGTAGGGGTCTTCTTCCCCTCAATTTCGGATTCCTCGGGTTGTGTTATAAGTACCCGAGGTTGGTAGATCTTCAAGTTCTTCATGAAGGGATTCGGCATTTTAGAGATAGAGAGAGAAAAAGAAAGTTGGGGATTTTTCTGTGAAATGAGAATTGATAATTAGGTTTTGGGGTTGGACAAGGATTATTTATAAGGCGCAATCTTAATCTATTCCAATTCCCCATTTAATGTGCCCCAAAACACGTCAACGAAGTTTTCTGTGGAATCGAGGAGTTTACGCATGACGACTTTTCATTATCCAATGTTTTCCCGCCAACGTACGAAGATTTTAAAAGAATTAAAAGCTGAAGTGATTGAAGACGAAGATTAATTGGTTCCAAACTTCATTTATCGACATACCATTTAAGGAGGAACTTCGCCAACGCTGCCTAAAGACATCCTCGGACGAACTGGGGGGGGGGCTTACTATTGATGGTGGGGTTCTACCCCTAATCAACAGTTTGACAATTATTGGAGTTTGGTCCCTGCCTAGCTCTTCCCTAATAATCTATTAGGTTATAAGTCCTGACAACAGGAATTTCGACCCTCGGCCCAGATGACCGAGGGATACCTTAGAGAAGATTGATCAGATTTAGTGTCCGAAGCGGGGGTATAAACGAACATCGTCCTAAGCCGAAGTCTAAGCTCGGACACTATAAGATCGAATCTTATCACAGATTCCCTAGTCTTGGAAAAATAGAAATATTCCATTTTTTAGAGGTTAGCCCATGGGCTTATTAGACCGACTATTAAGGATATATAAATACATACCCCCCTCACTAATAAGATTCATTCAGAATCGGGAGGAGAAGAACTAGATCACCTAGGTTTTACTTCTCTTTGATAAAGTTAATCTCGGCATTCCGAGTTAACAAGCATTGTAAACACCTTTAATAATAATACACCCTCTTTCCGAGGTTTCTTCTTTATTTTCTTATCAAGTACTTTCCTAAAAACGAACCCCTCTAATTACAAATAATTAGAAGTTGAACCCAATATCAACATTATTGATGTCATCGCATATATCTTATGTAAACTTGAAAATGTTCATAAAAAAATTGGCATTGAAATTGCTACTGATTTGAGTAACACCTCTTTTCTACCATGAGATAAAAAAATTTGTTCCAGCCTTGGGTCTTATCTTTGACCTTTTAAATATACTTGAACATTTCTTTTTTCTTGGCTTTAACTTCCTCTGGTAACTCCAGATACTTTCCAAAACTTCCATCATTATGTATATCAAAGATCCTTCTCATTTGTATTTTCACCTGATCCTTCACCTTGCTACTAAATGTGATAGCGGACTTGTTCAAGTTGACTGATTGTTCGAATGCTATTTCATATAGCTGAAAAACTTTCTTGATATTCCTACTAGATTTTGCATTTGCTAATGAAAAAGAAAAGAGAATCATCCGCAAAAAGAAAATAACTCACCACGAATTCATTAATACTCAATTTTATTTCTTATTAGATATTAGAAGTTCTCTTGTCATTAGATATTAGATGTGAAAGTATAATAAAATTTTTGTAGACAAATATTTTTGTTATTTTAAATATTATATTCTTTATTATATAAACCACAAATCGTTGTACCAATAAAAAAATATACATCATCAAACACATTTTCTAAATAGTTTTTCATTTTCTTTTTTAACAAACAAGATCACGTTATCTTCAAATTTTTCTTAAATATTTGTTTTAAACAAAAAAAATCAAAAAATCCACATACATTCTACCAAAACTATAATCATGTTTCCACTCTTCTCCTCAACGTACGAGTTCCACTATCTCTAATTCCAGAAAAATAATAACTATCTTCCATGTCTTTTAAAAGAGACATTACTTCTTAAGTTCACACAAACCATCAGTCAGTAGCAAGAAAATATATTTATTAGAAAATCTCTTTGTCAAAATTTTATCAACTTCCTAGATATGAACAAGATTTCTGTAATGGAGATCTTTAAGAAGAGACAGAGTTTCAACGAACTTTTAGATCAACTTACTGTTACCATTTCAAAATATCTAACTAAGAATTCGGTCAATGCTTCGATGGTGAAAAAGGATTTCGAGGAGTACAAAAAAAATCAAGAAGCCTCTCAAAAGCATGTAAAACGAGTACGATTCATTATTTTTCAACTCTTCAAGCAAGCTACAACCCCCTGCGTCTACTATAAGGCAATCTACTCTTATGGCACACCTTAAGAATTTCATATTAAGATCTTGCATTGTTTCTTTGTTAATTCGATTATCTTCTCTAGCAACAAATGAATTTTTTATTCTTCACTGATTTGCTTGCAATGTGTTGCAAGTCTTTAGATAAACTTAAATATATTTTCATGATTATTTTACTTATCGAAAATAAAGTAATATATATGTTGGAGCCTAATTAATCTATTATTTCAATGACATAAAATTATAGGGAATAAGCCATGATTCACCACTTCAGCAAGGTCAAACGACTTCAAGAATAATAGCATTCGCCCGACTAATATGCTCATCATCCTTAACAGTAGTATTTTTATCCATCAATTTTTTTGTTAAAGATCAAGTATAGGATCTTCCTCAATATTTTCAAATAACATATCATAGAAGTTTTTTTTTTTTGTTAAAGAGATGACTAATAAAAGTTAATTTTACTTAAGTGAGTTTCTTAGTACATTAAATCTTTCATGTAAATTATT
The DNA here is from genome assembly GCA_900116095.1 of Euclidium syriacum. NCBI lineage: Eukaryota > Viridiplantae > Streptophyta > Magnoliopsida > Brassicales > Brassicaceae > Euclidium > Euclidium syriacum. The sequence goes on along the minus strand of FPAK01000011.1, from coordinate 3,991,444 downwards.
TTTAATGCTAATTATCATATCTTACGTTATTTCTTTATTGTTTTGTCAATTATAATTTTCTTTGATCCATTGTTGACTCTCTTTTAAAAGTTATATACTCTAACCTTGTGACTTAAAAGAAAAATACTATAACTAATAAGCACAATTTAGTATATATATACTAGTGGGTGACTCGACCTTCGGCAGATTTTTTTTATGAGTCAATTTAAAAAAAATATTTTATTTGAGAGTCTGTCATTTTTCTTCATTGATTAGAAAGAGATTGTCTTTCTGTTGTTTTTATATTTTTTAAAAAATATATATTGTGTATTTGCCATTTTCTTTTGGTTGTATTTTAAAAATTTACTTTTTTTTTTTTTTGTCTAATATGAAATCTAGTTCTTATTTATATGTTTTAAACTTGTACTTAATGTTTTTTTTTTGTGTAGTATGATTGTAGTTTTTTTCTTTTTTTGGTTGGTTTTGTTTTTTTTCTTCAGTTATTGATTTTATTTTTATTTATTTATTTTTGTAATTTGTAAATTCAGTTTTTTTTAGTATTTTCTTAATCTTTTTGTATATTATATAGCCTACCGGACCCTACATTTGGACATCTAATACTCATAGTTAAACACAATCCAATCGAACTACGCAAAACCCAATTTTAAATTCTAAATCAATTTATTTCTAGTGCTATTCTCATCCTTTTCATGATAAAGAGGGATAGAGCTTCAATTATATACAAATCCTACATTAAAGAAAAACTCATATCTATACTTATGTTTTTCGGAATATGAATTGGATGTCTATTTATCATTTCCCTTATGAAAACATCCAACCTTCTTATAGACCTTGAGCGTTTTGTAATCTCTGTGTATACTCCCAACACAACATGTTGAACTATACACCACTTTTAATTTGGTTAAACCTAACCTTCATTCCCATTTTTATATTTCTTATTTCTCTATCTAATATTATGGTATCCTTTCTACTTCTCGCTCGTGATCTCAAATATTTTTCCTAATATGTTATCAATTAAGGATATTTTAGTAGATTTTTCATGTAACATGCATTTTTGCTTATAACATGAAAGGTTCAAGGTCCTTATCTAAGTTTTTCAAAAGCTTCTAAAAGCATCCATTCATCAAACATGGTCAGATGTAGATATTTTACCATCAAAATGAATAATTTTGTATCTCCGAAGGTTCAACTATTCATTCGTGAATTTTCGAAAATCCTATAAAATTGACGTCCTTGGTTGAATATCAACTTAAATCAACTTACGGGTTTCGAAAATATAACTAAACAACGACCAACCAATTTTTTTAGCTTGTCATCTTTGAATATCTCTAATAAGACATGTACTTCCTTCTTATTCGGGTTCTGAAAGCCCTTATCCCAAACTTTCAGTACCCCGTGCTTTGTTTCAAAGGTATATTGGTTTCCGAAAGGGACATCTAAAGCAATGAATATTACATGGGAAGCGCTACTACCATTTTTCTACACCAAACATGCTATACATATGTGATTGGTCTTATAAGTTACTCGACCTTTTTAGCTATTAACGTCAAGTCACATAGCCAAAAGAACTCTAAAATCGATTATTTAATGTTCATAGCTAAGCACGAACCAAACTAAGCACAATCAATCCCAAAAAAAAAAATATATATAATTTAAGAATCTGAGCCAATTTACTCCTACAACCCCCTCCCATCGTTTACGGAGAAAATTCTCAAGAGATTCAAATCCTACTTTAAAGAAAAACCCATGTATGGATCTCCAATCATATTCATAATACCTACAGTTCTCTTTTCTAGAATTTAAGTTAGATGTATATTTATCAAACATGGATCTCCTATGAAAGTTTCCGGCCTTCTTCCCGTAGACCCTAATCATTCCTTACTCTCTTTATAATATTTAACTTCGCAAGATCCAATAGGACATATAATGCTCATAGCTAACCACAATCCAATCGAACTATGCAAAACCTGATTTCAAAAACTAAGTCAATTTACTCCTACAACTATACCATAATTTTAATAATAAAGAGGGATAGAGCTCTCAATAGATTAAAATTGTACGTTAGAGAAAAACTCATACCTACACTTATCTTTTCTGGAATCTATGTCGGATGTCTATTTATCAAACATACATATCCTTATGAAAGCATCAAACCTTCTTCCAGTATACTCCCAACACGACATGTTAAACCATTTACACCACTTTTGACATCGTTAAACCTAACCTCTATTCCCTTTTCATATTTCTCTATCTGGTATTATGGTATCCTTTGTACTTCTCGCTCGTCCTTACATGTTATCAATTAAGAATATCTTAGTGTGCTCCTTGTAACGTGCATTTTTTGCATACAACATGAAAGACTCGAGGTCTTTATCTAACTTTTTTCGAAAACTCCTAAAAGCATCCCCAACAAAAACTATTTGTATTATCATAGTCATAAAACTTTTATTTAATAAGTGCATGATAAACCGATTAAATTCAACTTAATATTTTACTATTATTATTTAGATAGATATTAAGTTGCAGTCATAAAATATATGAATTTTAGTGTGTTTTTAAAGTTTGTTTTAATCAAAAAATGATTAATATTAGACTTATGTTCCTAATAATATTTTTTGAATAGATTGAATAACAAATTCTCTTTATTAATGTATTAATGAGCCTAGTGTTAAAAAAAAGTATTAATGAGCCTAATGAAATTTAATAGACTAAATATTAAAAATTAAAATGTGTTTAATGAAGTGTCATAATTTTAAGAGATCAATTGATGATGTGGCTTGATAAGAAGAGACTTTCAAAAACTTTATATACAGTAGAAACTCTATAAATTAATAATGTCGGAACCGTGATATTTTATTAATTTATAGAGTTATTAATTTATCGATTTCAATATATTTTTTTTATTTTTCAATTTGTTCTCGAAACTCTATTTCTTCAAATTCAAAATTGTTTAGATTTCCTTTTTCTTTTGATTTTCTATTTTTTTAGAAAACAACTTTTCTTTAGGTTCTAAATTGTTCTAAATTTCATTTTTTTTTGCTTCCAAAGTGTTGTAATTGTAAGATTTGCCAAATTGTTTCATTTTTCATAGACTTCACGGCAACACTATAAGTTTTTGATGCAATAAAAAATTAGAGATGAATTCCAAAGAGATTTGAGGTTAAAACAAAACAAACAACGCTAAAGTCAATTTGACTAAATTGACTTAATTATGTATGCATAAATTTATATACTTAATTATTAATTTATGATATTATTGGAACCATATATTTACATTGAGGTTTCTGAAAAATTATTATCTTATAATCTTATCGAGTTTTGTAAAATTTTACATTGGCCCAACTCGGAACCGGAGAAATTTATTAATTTATCGTGTTTATTAATTTATCGAGTATTAATTTATACAGTTTCTATTGTATATAGATATACCAAAAAAACAAAAACCTAAAATATCGAACCAAAATTTTTTAAGTCCTTTGTTGAAAACTTTTATTCTTGTGTTGTTTTGGGCCTCCCTTAGTTTTGTGTGAGTTAAACTTTCACTTGTAAGCATTGGGCCTTTAGCTACTATTCAGATGAACAAAAGTGAAAAAAAAAGAAGTAAATTGATGATTCTCGGCTTCTCGCAATCGCCGTGTCTTACAAGAACACTTTTCTTTTAGTTTAAGATCTTGGATCTGATTACACATAAAGATAGTTAAGATGACGAAGAGAAGGCGAATAGATGTGACGAAGAAGAAGAGAGTGTGCTGCGATTTCTGCGGAAAATCCAGCGGCAACAGGTAGATTAATTGACGAGCAACGGTTGTATTTACTAGGGTTTTGTTGTGAAACCTGACGGATTTGCAATCTCTTTCCAGATATGAAACAAGGCAACACAAACAAGAAGATGATGAATCACTGGAGAGCAAACTCAAGAGATTACGGCTTGTGACCAGGGGTATAGCTCTTTCATTAACTTCCACTCCATTGCTGTTTTAGTTAATATTAGGTTTCCTTTATATTCCCACGAGAATGAATGGTAAGGATCTCTACGGTTTGAGTTACCATGAGCTACAATCCCTGACAACCCATCTAAAAGACGCCATTCTCACTGTAGGGGACCAAAAGGTTAGTACCACAAAAAAGTAAATAGAATGACTTGTTTCTCCTCTTAAACATCTTGTTAAATTATGACAATAGAAGATGTGAGAGGCTCAAAGGCCTAGTTATAAGCAGAAGAGGGAAGCAGGGGATAAGGATAAAGAGCTTTTGGCTCCTCACAGCAGGTAATTTCTTAGCTTTGGCTAGAACAAGTTGTATCTATGTGCAAAGGGTTTCTTTTGTTGAATTAGTGACTTGGGTTAAGAACCATTATGATATTCTTTGTTTTGTGGGCTTATTTAGCTATTTTATAACAGCTCTGAAAAAGCACCAAGATATCCGAAAATGCAGATAGAATTTGAGAGAGAAAAAGCTGAATCCATGGAGAGCGAGGTCAATAGATTATGGCTATTGAAGGAGTAAGTAATAAACTTGCTCATGTTTTTCATTATGCTTGCTCATGTTTTTCCTTGAATTTCTCACAGGAGAATGAGTGGTAGAGATCTGGGGAATATGAACTTCATAGAGCTTGATCTACTTCAATGCCAAATGAACCGAGCATTGAACAGGATGAGTGGTGCCAATGAAGTGCTTTATCTGCTTTCTGTTTGATGCTTTGCATTCTTATTTATTGACATCTTGTCATTTCTAGTTTCTTTATTTTGCATTCTTATTTACAAAATGTGGAAAGAGATGATCATCTATCTAACATTTTCACAAGCAAAGCAATCTAACGGAACTACACATCTGGTTTTTTAACAAACCGGTCCAAACCGAACATATGGGCCCAAATTAATGAAGTGGTTTAAACCTAAAAACATCTAACAGCTCCAACAACAACTACAAACGTCTTGTGGTGTTTTTTAAAGAGATCATAAACATTTCCACCGATGGTCCAGTCTCGTCGTAATCAGCTTTATCTAGAAACCACTTGTTCTGATCCATAAAATCCAGAAACATTGAATGTTTCAAACATCAATTACACCAATTGTTCCCTAATAGCCTATTCCACACATAAACAAACATTTTGCAGAAACAAATCAGATTCAAACGTGGTACCAGATTCAAGATGAACCCTTTGTATTCCATCTCAATGATTAGAAAAGCAAGAAGATTAAGTTCATCAAAGCCAAATTGGTTTATAGAACTCCCAGAAGAGTTGGTTCAAGCATTTAAACAAACACTTATTGAGATTTTCAATTCTTCTTAGCCCTAGCTCAAACAGGATATGATCTTAGCCATGAATGTGGTGGTAAAAGCAATTGATAAACTTCAGAGGCTCTCTGTTCCAAATAGAAGATAATCAAACTTCAAGTCATAAAAAGAGAGTAAATTAAAGAAGAGTCATGTATTCCTACCGTTTTTGAACATAGTGGAAAGTTTTTGCAGTAATCCAATAAGAGTAGCTGCTTCGGTTGGATTTGTATTACTTGTGCTAGAAGAATTAGGGTAGAACTTCTCTGAGGTTCCCCTAATGCAGTACGTGTTCCAGCGTTACAAGACTCACAACTTTCAAGTAAAGCAAGTCCTCTACAAGCCTGGCAGAAAATGAATTCATGAAAGATACAAACATAACATGTTAAAAAGAGAGGTTGAGGTTGTGGCTTGGAGGAAGATTGAAGGAGATGTTACTGTGGAACTTGTCTTTTATTGGCTTTGGATTTGGATTTGCTTTTTCTCTCTTTCGTTCCTTCTTAAGTTTCGTGTTTCTCCCCATTTCCCGGCGGCTTAGGGTTCAACTAGGACTGAAAAACAAAACATAAGCCATATGAATTAAATTAAGGCAGCAGAGAACTAAGATATGTCCATACCTCGTATTCAAGAGTTGAGAGATGGGAGATGATGTTCGAACTTGAATCTCCTTGATTCGGTTCTGATTTGGGGGTGGAAGAAGTAGAACAATCGGCGATCTAGGGTTTCGCCGGATGGAGGAATATTTTTTTAAATGAGAAATTATCTCTGAATGCGCAGGCTATTGTATATTTTTGTTGTATTTTTTCATATTTAAAAATTTAACCTTTGTCTTATATTGATGACTTGACGTTAGTTAATTCTATATTTCACAAAATTTTCACGTCTTTTTGGTCGACTAGTTCGGATATGTATCCATTCCTCACGTTAGAAAAAAAATTAGAGGTATATATGAAACTGCATATAACATGTAACACTGCGGTTTTTAGAAATCATAAAAATATCAATTGGTTATTTAGAATATAACCATTACAATATCAATAAAAAGCACCTATAAAAACCAAAATTAACGATAAATATTGCGTATTCGCATGATAATCATAAATAGTTTAACCTAGAAAAGAAAATAAGACATAGTAGTTATGCTCCAGAATTGGGATCGGAACGACCGCAAGACAAACACTTGATTATCTGGAGACCATACAAACACGAAACTAAAGCCAAGATCATGACTCCCGAGAAAACCCCACCAAATACAAACCAAGAATCTGAAATCATCTTCTTCTTTGCAATTACACCAATTTCTTTGTCTTTCTAAGTTTGTGTGTCAACTTCCGAAATACAATGTTACCTTTATATATATGTAGTGTCAACAACTAAGTTTACATTTTTCTTATAACTATACGGTAAAAATATGTAACTTTTACATTTTCTTCATCAAGAAACATTAATTACAAGAAAGATTATATAATTTTTTTAATCTTTTTTTCATTGACGGTCACACACCAAATTTACATTTTTATTACAAGTATGCGTACATTTTAAGATTTTTTCCATAACACTCTAGATTCTAGAATGATCATAGTTCATCTTGTTTACATATGTAATTCCTTTTTTTTTTTTGTCACCATTTTTTATTTCCTTTTCTTGTTCAATATTTTTGTGTCAACATAATTAGTTTAGTTGACGGCCCAAAATAGGTATAGGTTAAACTAGTTTCATTCTTATAAAGACCCGATCTTCGTGAATATCATGGTCAACCGGTGCATTCACTTATAGCATGATAATTTTCGTGTTAGATATTATCCTAACAATTTTGCAGCTAAATGATTATGTTTACATTTTGAAAATTGAAACTAAAGATCACACATTTTCTAAGTATTACTACTAGGTAGAGTATCGTATAAATGTGAGGCGAACTCTAGCAAATAAAGAGGATCCAAGGTTACAATCGATGTTCGCACTCCACCAAACACCGCTTCATCAAGACTAAGAAGAAATTGATGAATTTTATCATCTTCCTTCTTCTTCTCCAATTTTGCTCCGATGTTGCAGGTACATCTTCCACACTTACACACCGGAGTTTGGTCATAGTTAATCAAGTCTTCCCACAACATCTGAAGCCTTCCATAGTAGTCGCTTATCGACATACCTTCTTTTTGACAATTAACTAGCTCTGCCTTAATTTCTTGGTTTCTTGGTCCGTTACCTTCAGAGAATCTCTCTTTGATCTTTGTCCATAATACCACCGGATCCTCCTTGTTTGCCAGAGTTCGCCTCACCTTCGACCCACTAATATTCAATATCCACAGCACCACCATGGAATCCACTGATACCCAATGTTCGTATTTAAGATTGTCTTCTTTTGGTTTGAGAACGGATCCATTTACGTATATGAATCTTTTCTTCGCTCGCAGCGCATACCAAATAGCTTGCGCCCATTCATCAAAATTCTCTCCCGAAAATTTCACATGCGCAATCAATGCCCCATGATTTTCATTTGGTTCCGATTGATACATCGACGCCTTCGTCGTCTCTGAACACTCTTTTTTCGTCTCTAAATTTTCATTTATTAAATTGACTCTGATACCATAAACAAAAGAAAATTTAATAGAGAATTTTCTGATTATCGTATTCCTCATTTTGGTTATGTACATATAACAATTTACATGAAAATGAAGAGATCTACTTTCCTAATTTCTAAGATACAAAGTTTGTGGAATAAGAAGAATATTTACACCATAATGAGACCGATGCAATATGATTCTCGTTTCAGCTTGAGATGTACCGATGCTGATCACTTTGAACCGGGTCAATTAGAGTCGCCAACAACTTCAAATCTCAATCCCAATTAGTATTCACAAAAGCACATCCATTTGTTTCGCATCGTCCGATCATTTGAAACCTAAGATATTTTGCTTATTCGCCGACGTAGTGGGGGGACCAATCTAAGATATTTATAATCTTATCTAAAACAGTGAATGGATACAACGGCGCTCTTTGACCAAAAAAAAGAAAAAAATCAACGGCGCTCATCTATGGGCCATACTGAAATCATTCCCCAAATAATTTAATTTAATTGAATCTATCCATAAATATTTGAAATATCTGAATCCTTCCTTATCCACTTCACTCTCCTCTAGATAATTTCCAAGTATTAAACTCACATTCTCTTCCTAACTTTGAGATCCGAACTTGGGTAAAGATGATAAAGTCGGTGACTCTTCGTTCGTTTCGTCTCCCTGTCGAGTTTAATGATACCAACAGCAAAGTTAAGTTCGTGGCACCGTCGACGTCTTGTTTTCCGGCGCGATCCTTCCCGGTGGTTCGGTGTTCAAGCACCAGAGACGTGCCGAAACTTGAGCTCTTTAGCCGCGGAAAGTTCGAGCGGATTCTCCAAGATCCGCCATTAATTGAAAAAGCAGAGACCGAACTCTCAGGTATATTTACACTTGTTTTCGATATATAGACGACGACCTCGGTTCAAATTGAGAAATCAGAGGCTGTAGATTCAAAACACGTATCTCGTTCTGTGATATAGAATGATCTCGTTGAAGAAATTTGAATTTCCACTTGTGAATGTTATTAGATCTTTGAGACGACTTTTTTTTTGAAATATCAGATTACTGTTCGACGCTCGAAGGTGATGATTCGTATAGCTGCTGGAGAGCTTACTTTGAACTAAAAGATCTCGAAGTAATTCCTTCATTTACCATTTTTTCTATTTTTCACACTTTTGACGACTTTGATTTGGAGATTTCCTAAATTATTGGTGAAATCATGATCATTTATGCATCCTTTTGCTTGTGTGATGCAGAAAGAGAGGCCAAAAGTGGAAGTGGAGAATCTAATTTTGCAAACAGGCGGTGTGAAATCGCTAATCGGGTGTTTACATGGAGTTGCTTCAATGCAAAAGGACAACAAAACCAAAAATGGTTTAGAGGTTGCAGAGCAATCAGATAAAGAGAAGGTGATGAAATTACATACTCATGTTCCTGATGGTTTACCAAAATCTCAAGAAGAATTAGAGGAAGAAGAGAAAGCGAAAATGCCAGATTCTGCTTTCACAAGAATGCTTAGATCAAAGGGAACTATCCCTGCTTGGTTCTCTCACGTTCCTGACCACGAAACAGACTAAATTCTCAAGACCAAACAAAGTTGTTTCTTTTCACACTTTTACTTGGTATGTATATAGTGGATTCTTGGTTTTTGCTTACAAGTGATATCTCTTAGTTTCAGATGTGATCGTATAGCCATTTCAAAATGTGGTTGTCATTGTGTCATGATAAGTATCAGGTTGTTTCAAAGCCGTGTGCCTATTATAGTTTTTGGTTACAAAGAGATTTTTAGCTACATTTTCTTTCTATTATTGATCATGTTTGTCTCCGGATGTGAAGGAAAAACCTTGAAAAACAAAACAAGAGTCTTCTAAATATAGGTTAAGAATGTTGGTGATACAAAAATGAAAATGGTGAGTATTATTAATAATAACCTTTTGGTGTCTTCATCGAACCCTTTTCATGCCCATATCTATAAGCAGCCTTGGGTCTTTCCAAGGTTTTGTTCCAAACCATGACTAAACCTCCATTAAGTTTCCCGCCCTTAGGCTGCTTCCTCTTTTTATTCTTCTCCTTCTCCTCTATTGTTTTAGCACTCACCGATGTAGAAGCATCTTTCATCGCGCAACGACAACTCTTGACGCTACCTGAAAACGGTGACCTTCCCGATGGTATTGAATACGAGGTGGATCTCAAGGTGACATTTGCTAATAACAGGCTTAAGAGAGCCTATATTGCTCTCCAAGCATGGAAAAAAGCGGTCTTTTCAGACCCATTTAACACCACGGGGAACTGGCACGGCCCACGCGTGTGTGGCTACACGGGCGTGTTCTGTGCCCCAGCTCTTGATGATCCTAGCATCACAGTTGTGGCGGGTGTAGATTTGAACGGTGCTGATATCGCAGGGCATTTACCGGTTGAGCTTGGTTTGATGACAGATGTGGCGATGTTCCATCTGAATTCGAATAGGTTTTGTGGTATCATACCAAAGAGTTTAGATAGGTTGAAGCTAATGCATGAATTTGATGTCAGCAACAACCGTTTCGTTGGACCTTTCCCTACCGTTGTCCTTTCGTGGCCGGCCGTTAAGTACTTGGACCTAAGATTCAACGATTTCGAAGGTCAAGTCCCTCCTGAGCTTTTCAAGAAGGATTACGACGCCATTTTCTTGAATAACAATAGATTCACGTCCACGATACCTGATTCCCTCGGTGATTCCACTGCATCTGTCGTGACCTTTGCTCACAATAAATTCAGTGGTTGTATTCCTAAAAGTATTGGAAACATGAAGAATCTCAACGAGATCATTTTCATGGACAACAGTCTTGGTGGTTGTTTTCCGTCTGAGATTGGAAAGCTATCTAATGTGAATGTGTTTGATGCAAGCATGAACTCCTTCACTGGTGTTCTACCACCGAGCTTTGTCGGCCTTACAAGTTTGGAAGAGTTTGATATCTCTGGGAATAAACTCACTGGGTTTATGCCAGAGAATGTATGCAAGTTGCCTAATTTGGTAAACTTAACGTACGCCAATAATTACTTTAATGGACAAGGTGATTCGTGTGTCCCGGGTAGTCAAAAGGAGATTGCATTGGATGATACACGTAACTGTTTGCCAGATCGGCCTAAGCAACGGTCGCCCAAAGAATGTTCAGTCGTGATTAGTCATCCTGTAGATTGTAGTAAGGACAAGTGTGCTGGTGGTTCCAATCCAACTTTGTCGGTTCAGCCACCGAAAGAGTCACCAAAACCAAATGATCCATATGATCAGTCTCCTGTGAAGTTCCGCCGTAGCCCGCCTCCACCACATCACTCGGTGATTTCTCATCCACCCACACCCGTTTACTCTCCTCCGCTTCCCTCACCACCAGTCCATTCACCTCCACCACTGATTCGGAAACCACAACCACCGAAAGATTCACCTCAACCAGATGACCCATATGATCAGTCTCCAGTGAAGTTCCGGCGTAGCCCCCCACCGCCACAACAATCACCGCCTCCTGTGTTTTCTCCTCCACCTCCAGTTCACTCTCCACCACCGCCTGTTTATTCACCACCACCACCGGTATATTCCCCACCGCCGCCGCCACCAGTCTATTCACCACCACCACCAATAAATTCTCCACCACCGCCGGTATATTCGCCACCGCCACCACCCCCAGTACATTCTCCTCCACCGCCAATCCACTCCCCTCCACCGCCGCCACCAGTCCATTCACCACCACCACCAGTACATTCTCCTCCACCGCCAGTCCATTCACCACCACCACCACCACCAGTACATTCTCCTCCACCGCCAGTCCATTCACCTCCACCGCCGCCACCAGTCCATTCACCACCACCACCGCTAGTCTATTCTCCACCACCGCCAGTACATTCTCCTCCACCGCCAGTTCACTCCCCTCCACCGCCGGTCCACTCTCCCCCACCACCACCACCACAAATACCTCCACCACGAGCACCAACTCGGACAGTAGAAGCACCACCTCCAAGCGAAGAACTCATCATTCCACCAAACATCGGCCACAAATATGCTTCACCGCCACCTCCAATGTTCCCAGGCTATTAATATTAGAGAAAGAAGTCAAACGTCGTGAGATTAAAAAAGTTTACAAAATGGGGAAGAACGAAGAAGGAGGGCAATGTATCGTAGTGGCATTAGCTCTTTACATTGAATCGTACAAAGTTTGTGTAGCAACAGTTGATAACATCTTTTTGGTCCATAAAAGATTTTACGTATACACTTTGAAGTTGAAACACTTGTTATGCTTTTCTTGTGCGTCATGGCCGTTTACAATGGTATCCTAGAATCTGCACATTTGCAATCTCTTCTTCATCAATAAAGATTTTTTCTTAGGTGAACTGAAAATTTGTTTTTCCGTAAGAAAAATCTCCAATGGAAGTTTTTATCAATCAACCTAGCTGATGAAGATATAGTCTTTTAGTGCTTTAAATGGCTTTTTAGGTCAGAATAGAAGAGCCGTTTCCGATAACGTATTCGAGGGTTTTGGGATCTAGAACTTAGGAGGTTTGGCACGTTAGGGTTGATGGTAGCAGGCGGATCCACCACGAGGGTAAGCTAACTCAACTCCAACTAATAGAGTAAGGGATTCAATGAATTTTTTCCCACATATGACGCTTACATGCGGGACCTAACTTAGAATTTTTAATGTAAATATAGAAGGAAATGAATCTAGTTCAGAAATTTAGACAAATTTAATGAACCAATACGTAGAATGGATTAATCGATGAATGATTCCAAAGAAATTAAAACTGAGAGCTAAAATACAAAGAGTGAGGTAAAATAGTTGGACAAGGCTCTCAGGCCATTGGCCCAACAAAGAAGGATATAGGGCCGAGGAAGAAAGATATTACATTAAAATGAGATGGTAAACCAACACGGCGTCGTATGGTGAGGGATGCTTATGCTGTACGACGAAGCATAACCATGAATGGATTTTTCCGGTCAAGTCTGAGTTCAGCTAACTGAAATACAGTTTCATTCGAACCTTAACGCTATTTCATATATTTGGTTCCCCACTCGAGATCTTTCAGAGCCCTAATCGCTCATTTCATTTCTTGTAAATCCCGATCTGGAGATTTCAAAAAAACCCTAATTTGATCTCGATATTGCCAACGACGATGGAGGAAGACAAACCAATGCACAAGGAGAAATCATCCCCGGTTGAAGAAGAACCAGTACGAGGAGAGGAGCCCGAAAATGAGAAATCGACAGCCGCGGATGTGGAGTTGCCACCGAAGAATACCGGTGGATGGGGCTGGGGTTTTTCTGGCTTCTCTGTGCTATCGGATCTTCAAAAAGCTGCGGAAGAGATATCTCGTAATGTATGTTCCGACTCCAATTTTGACCTCTTTTGTGATTTACTGTTTTCTGAAAGTCCCTTGAATTTGGATCCAAGTTTGGTAACAAATGATAGCGCTTTAACATATTCTCAGTAATTGGAAGTCTGCATTGTGTAGTTCGTCAACTAACTGTGTAGGAACACTAATGTGCCGTGGTGATGGTTTCGGCAAAACTCGTCATGAATTTTCTTGTGTTTTTTTTTTTCACTACACAAATCCATTATGTATATACCAAAATTATTTTCCTGGTAACTGGTGTTCATACCTAGAATTTATTATGTTTAATTGGTCATAGTGTATTTGCATGCTATGAGGATTAATCTGATGGAGTTACGCAATAGTGTTTATGATTCCGTTTTCTCTGTAGAAGAGGGTACTTTTCTATCTTGTCTGACTCTGGCATGGTGTCTGTCTATTTCAGTGCATAATGAATGGTTGTTGATCAGGGAAAACTAGTTTAGTAATTTAAATATTAACCATGGAAATAATTCCTGATTTTCTCCTACAGGCTGCTGCAGTGGCAGAGAAAGCAGCGAAAAGTATTGCAGATTTGCAAGAAGCGGATGAAGACATGGCATCTTCTACCCAAGTAGAAGAGAAAACTGAAGAACCTGGTACAGAGCAAGACAGTGATGATGAAAATGAGAAGTTAAAGAAGTTAGCTCTTGGTAAATTGGAGGATGCAAGTGAAGAGTCACTACTAAGCCAGGCAAGTCGTCTTGCTTCTCATATGCAAGTCATTGTCCATGTCCATGGTGGTGATATTGGATATGTGATATTGCTCTTTCCTACATAGACCTGTTCGTCATTGGCTCAATTCGTTATTTTTCTTATACGGTAAAGCTTATATAGTAGCTTCTGACTTCTTCCAGGGTTTGAAGGTTTTCGATGATTCAGTTGAGAGTTTCACTTCTGGAGCTTGGCAGGCACTAGGAAATGCGTTAAAAGGGGGCACCAATTTGGTGCAAAAGTATGTTACATTTCATTTTCCTTTTATTTTTCTTTTCTGAAAGCTTTATTCTTGACTGTACAAATTTTGTGAATGGAAATGGTTAAGGGCACTCCTTTATTACCCTGAGAAAAGAAAATTGGGCCGTCAGTTGGAGTGTTGTAGTTTAAAGGATTTATCAATTCTTTTTGAAATTTCTTAAGGAAAGTCTGCGTTGGAAATTAATTACTTCATTTGTTGAGCATTCCTTTGCTGCACATAACATGTGTCTGAGGGTCTGAGCATTTAATACTTAGTTGACAAAGCAACACAATGGACACGCTCAGTTTCTATGTTTTAATGGATTCTTCTGCTGGTAGATTTGCATGTCTTTTTGGTTTGCCATCACCAACATGTTTTGCAAGCTACATGTAATGTGTCATTTGCTGAATATAAGAATACATTTGTTGCTGCCTTCTGGTGAGACTGTGGGGGCTTATCAAACCCAGAGTTCGCGTGCTACTTAGATAGGGACTGGTCTTGCTAGGGTGAAGGCAAGCTACTGATTCTCCATTGTTTCCTTTGTAGGCTTGAAAACAGTGTCCAGCAAGGTTCTTCGCCAAGGGAAGCTGGGTCTGGTGCACCGTCTCTATTAGAGGTTTGCGCTGTTTGTGTATTCTTGTGTGTTTCTTTAGCTTAACATTTCATTTAGCCCATACTTCTTATCTCTGCAGACGGGAAAAGCATTAACTGCCAAAGGAATGCAAGTTCTGGAATTTGTGGGCAAGGAGACTATGGATTTATTGATTACGGAAACTGGTATTGGAGGGGAGAAAAATACGGTAGACTTTAAGGATCAAGTGCTTGAGGAAGTGACATTTGATCGATGCTTTTACATTTATGGTGGTCCTGAGCAGCTTGAGGTGACCTACTTATCTCTGAAAATAGACTATCATTGGTTTTGTTTTGTTTTTGGATAATCGATAATGTATTCCCTCGATTTCTAAATGCATGATGGTTTCAGGAATTGGAAGCATTGTCAAGCCACTATACTCTGTTGTTCAATAGGAGAAAGGTGAAATTGTCAGCTGATGAGAAATCATTGTATGACGAGAAGCTCAAACAGATCCAGCAACTTTTCAGCTTCGCTGATGAAATGAGTGGAAGTAAAGCCGAGTCTGACAAAGGGAAGAAAATAGATATCAAAACTGAAGGCAATGACGATGACATGAAGAATCTGCATAACTCGAGTGTCAGTAAAGCTGCTGATATGGCTGCTGGGTAATAATGCTTGTTTCCCTTTCAGTTTCTCATATTCTGCATTGGTCTCCTTTGTCTGTCTTTTCTCATCAAAATCACCACTATACGTCCCCTCAACGCCCAGCCATGTCATAATAATCAGTTGTTTATCCCTCCAAATCAATAACCAAATGCACTCTACGTAAAAGTATATTATATAATTCCTTGGTGCAGTAAATGTCTCATGTTAAAATGAAGTTGTAAGTGTGTATAGATTATGTTTCTTGATCTGTTTTTGTTTTTGTGATGTTTTTCAGGTTCACCAACGCTTTAGCTGGGCTAAACATAAACGATATGATCCAGCGAACCGGTGGCAGGCTTGAATCTCTGCACTCGGAAGGAGTTCATGTGCGTAGAGAGTTCCCTTTTTATCTCCTTGTTTTTTTCTACTACCACCAGTATACTTCCTATTTCTCATTCTCATTCTCATTCTGCAGAGACTTTCAGAGATGTGCTGTTTTGCAGTAACCCATCTGGTTATTCTGGGTAAGTCCATAATATCTCAAGCCAACAAAGTCGAGGATGAAGACACAGAGGCGTTGAAAATCGAGTGGCCAGAGGATCCTACTGAAAAAGCTAAGCTGATTAGAGGTAAGGCAGAATCAATGGCTGGATATGTTGAAGCAGTTTCCAACAGTTTTATTACAGGTTTGTCCACAATCACTTAACGTATTACCGTTTATAACTAATCTAAAGTATGCATGTGAAACTCAAGTGAGACTTGAATATTTTGTTTCTGTTGCAGGTATATCAGATGTATCTGAAACATACTCAGCTGCGATTAAGGGAGTTGCTGCTGAATCCAAGGATGATGTTGTGAAAACATCAAGCATGGAGGAAAAAGCAAGCACCTTCAACGATAGTCTTCGCTCTGACCAAACTACAGCTATCACAAAGATCCAGGAAGGACTTCAGTACCTATCCTATGTCGTGATATCGACCTCAATGCCCTCTGCCTGATATTATAATAAAGAGTCAGATTTGGGTCTTGCTTGTGGTTTTTCTTTACATGATGACTCTGCATTTAATCTAGTTTTCTTTGTAGATATTTTCTCTTTGATAACTTCCTCTTTTATGGTAAGTTTCTCCCACTTTTCTGCTTCTCTGTTGTCTGGATCTTGAAAGTTTGATGAAAATCTTGAAACCAAAGGAATAGATTAGTAATTTCTGTTGCTTCCAAAGTCTTTTGTTTGGAAGTTCGTTTGGATGTGTTATTGATGTGTGTTGCTTTCAATATTTGTTGACTTGTAGATTTGCGTACAGTGTAAACGTTTGGAACTAACTCATATTCGCCGTTGTGAAAGGCAATTGCTTGGTGAAAATCTTAAAAAGTAACATTGAACTCAACGTGTACAACAACAACGCAGATCTATAACTCATAATAGTAAAAATGTTGACGACATAGCCTCGTTGAGTTCAATGTCATCTTTATATTCTGGTCTGTATTTGACGGGTTTCCCTCTTCACCTCCATGCGTGAGCTTTTCTCTTCCTCATTGGCTACGTCATCAACATTTTTGCCGTATCCGTGTGCACTACCAAGCTGCACCAGAATTTGTTACTAGCGTTTACTATAAAAAAGTTAATTCAAATAGTTTTTGCGATTGAAAACCGGTTTGGTTATATTTTCCTATCGGCATGTGACCCTGTGAAACGTTTGACAAGTTACATAAAATGAAAAGAATGAGAAATTGGTTGAATCTGGACGTTTCTTGGCCGAGATGGGACCACCGTTTCCGCACGTCTTATTCGTCAACCTCTTTTCCATTAATATCGACTTTTTAAGATCTGTTTCAATAATCAAGATTCCTCCATTTTCGTTTTAAATATCAAGTTTCTTCATTTTCCGTTCAGTTTTTAAAATTTAAACAATGGAACCAGATAAAAGATAAAAGAAATCCGTAACGATGATAAAGAAAATTGAAAATTGAGGTGAAATGAGATTAACTGGAAAATTAAGTACTATACAAGATTTATTATCCAACAAAGTAATTTACAGGAACATTACAAAGATGTATTAAGAAACTCAGGGTAGAAAGGCGATGATGTAAGGGGAAGGGGAGGCAGAATGAGAGTAGAGGCCAAGGCGGAGGAGAGACGGAGGAGGCGGAGGAGAGTGGCTCAAGAAAACTCTGATGCCTTCAGCAGCCGCCACCACTAACTCCATCGCTATCTTCACCATCTCTATGCATAACTCGATTCTCTTTATCACCATTGCTCTCTTTGTCTCTCTCTCTCTCTCCCACTACTTTTACTCCGACTTCTTTCTCTTCGATGTTATTTATATACCACCAACACATGCAGGCCATGTGTATTATGTGGCTATAACTTAAAAAAAAGTCAATTGTGTAACGTAATTTTGTATTTTTTTTACTAAACTAATACAAATACAAATAATAATCCGAATCAGGCCGGTCCATAGAATATTTAGAGCCTAAAGCAAAATAAAAAATGATTCCCTCAGAAGAATAAAATACCTTCAAGGTCTAAACCTTGAAGATGAAGGAATGAAACCATTGTACTTCGAACACTTCTTTTGAAAGAATTTATCTCTGGTTATTGGATTTAGCATTTGTAAAATCTCTTCTAAATCCTAGGTTATTGTAATGAGATTTATACAAATTTTTTCAAATTCTAGATTATTGGAGAACTGGGATTTCATTAATTAATTATATCAAAAAGGATTTGAGATTATTTGAAAGAGAATTGATAGTTAAAAATAAGGGATTTCAAATACTACCTCATTTGATAGTATTTGACAAAATCCCTTAAAATCTCTACGATTTAAAATAATTCTAAATCCTTGTTCCAATAACCCTACCTTAATGTCTTTTCAGTTCTTAATAAAATGTGATGTCTAAAACTGGTGTTTGTTGGGCTTTAGCTTAAGGCCAATTTGATCCGAATGATTATGTGTTTTTATAGATTTAATACCGATCATAATTTTCTAAGAAGCCACGTTTAAAAAAGTATATTCTACAATTGATTTTTGAAACAAATTCTAAAAACTGTGGTTGATTATCTATTTTAGGATTATTGCAAAATCAATCTGTTACCTTCATTTCGATATCAGGATTCTCGATAGCGTGAATGAGCCTTTTAAAAATGATTCTACTATAAAGGTAACACAATTAAGGAATAAAGGTTTTGATCTCTTCAAAGGTGATGAGGTACTAGTGTAAAATATGTTATATAACTCAATTTTATTAATGCAGTTTAGAGATAAGCTAATTAGATGAAAGGAATTGTAACAAATGTTTAAGATATCGCAAATCAATTACAATGGATGAGTAAAGTTTGAAATGATCAAACTTAATAAAAAATTTAACATAGGCAAAAATTATGGGATAATAAAGAAGCCTCGTCATTGACTAGAAATTTTCGAAGTCTAAGGGACTACAAAATTTTTTGGAAAAGATATTGTGGATGCTAAAATCTCATCGCCAAAGATTTTTAATCGGTTTAGTAATTTGGAACCAAGTTATCTTTGGTTAGCAAATGATCAAGTGTTACACGAGAGATGAATCAATCTAGAAAAGAGAGTGCAAACTATTGCAACAAGAGGAAATGCTGATGAATATTAGGTACAATTGGAAGTTTATTGAGTATGAGTTTTCAAATAACAAGAATACAAACAATATCTCAATCAGGAGACAAGAATAGGAAAAAATATAAATTTTAGTGTGTGTGTCGGGAATTCTCATTTTCGCAGACTTCTCATCAACTCAGCATATTTGACATAAACTCCTTGATTTGGCCGTTATAGATGTGTTGATTTTATATTACTAGCCGTTTTCGTTGGTCTTTGACCTCTGATGTCTTGACTTTAGGAAATTTTTTGAGTTTGGAGCCGTCTTTGTACTTTTTTCTGACTTCACCTGGTTTTGCTCCTTCAACTCGATAGGTTTTTTCCCATCCTTTTATGGACCAAAATTTTGACAACAATAGTTAGTCCTCCCCTCCCCCCCATCATTTTATTTATTGTGATTTTCGAGTTAAAGAATTAATATATTTGTAGTGAATTTAATCTTAGGTAATTCGATCCCAATTTTCGATAAAATCCTTGTATCTCATTTTTTCTGATTCGGCTTCCCTTAATTGAGCCGTTTCTTGTGGCATAGTTCAAATGTTTATTTATTTAGCTGTGGTTAACTCTCTCATGTGTGAAATTCATGGCCACAACGTGAGATTCCCTCTAACGATAACTCATATTCCTTATATTTTAACCCTAAAATAAGTCTTTTTGTGTAATTTTAAAACTAGGTTTCTTCGGCTCAATTACTAGATGACCCTATACGGTGTGTTTTAGATTACATGAAGTCGTTTATCCGGCCTAATTAGCGTTTTCGGTCTAGTATTTTGTAAGGTCCATGAGATGTTTACTCAAGACTTTGAGAAACTGTGACCAAGTGACGTGTACAAGGTTGGTTGGGAGCTCTTTTCTTTGAACCAAAGATATGATGAAAGTGAAGTGAATATATGAGCACCACAAAGGGTTTAAAAGATTTTTGAGAGAACTTGAGTATCTCTTAGTTTGGAGGCATACTCAACATATCTAAAGATATGAAAGAAATCACAAAGCTTCAAAGAATAAGTTAGAAGTTTGTGAATTAAATAAAATGGAAATGACAAAGGGACAAATATTAAGACTTTATAGAGTCTCTTAAAAACGTTATCAAGCTTAAAGAGGAAAACATACGTTAATGCTACGGAAATATAAGAAAACAAATCATTAAAAGAAGAAAAAAAGAAATTTATATATACGATAAGTAGTAAGAGTCTTGTCTTCTCTTGTATATACGATATTTCTATATGCCTCTACACTTCTCGAGACTCTCCCTCTTGTACCTCTCAATCCATGGATATATTCTCTCGCCTTTGTCTTTGAGCTCGTATGCATTGTTGGATTAAAATGGAATCGGTTTGGTTCTTCCTTGACCATATGTTATATTGTCTCGCCTAATTCAACTCCAGTTTAGTCCAGTCATGTGTACACTAATTTTTTTTACCTTATCCAGCTTGTTAGGTAGCTGATCCAATTCATGCTCTCCATGGTTGGGATTGAATGTCCTCATCATACGTTCCCAGTTGACAATTAATGTCCGTAAAATTGTTTGATTTGCTAGTAGATGAAGAAACCTAGTAACTGAGTGAAGAGGTGAGTCTTGGCCGTGGTTTGGCTCAAGTTGATGGTGGTGATGGATTCCTTGATCAGCAAGGCATATAACACACTTATGTTTTGATTTCCACTTGTTATTCAACATATTAAATTTGTGATATGGTTCTTCTCTGAGGACTCAAATGAAAATAGTTAAATCTTCATCGCTGGTTCTTTGGTTGTGTAAAGTTTGGTTTGAACTATGGGATAATTTTTGTCCTCCTGAGTCAGTATTTGATATAGCTTGACGTCCACCTTATGTTCCCCACTTTCAAAAGGGTTTTTCCTCTAAGGCTTGCTTTAGGTAGTAAATGTTGCTAGTAGGGTTTTTCTTCTGTTTCTTCCACTCACTTAAAGCCTTTCTACATCTTCTTAGGCCATTGAACATTGAACCCTATTATCATGCATCTCCTTTGCTTAAGCTCTTTCCAACAGCTTCTTTGACTCCCTTTTTCTACAAGAATATCTTATCAAAGCGAAACTTCCCTTTATACGCACTTGGGATGCCAATAGATTTACCAACATCAGTCTATGATATGATCCCTTCTTCTCTGTGAATGCTTAATTGGGTCCTAGAAACTTAGAGAATCAATTTTTGTTCCCAAAACATCTATCAAACTTACACAATATCCATTGGTCACTTCTACTCCCTCCATATGTGAAGTTATTTCGTGTACCAGGTGGCTCAGTCATTTAATAAGCTTTAACTATGTTTAAGAAAGGTTCAAAGGATCCATCACTTCGCCTTGGCTTCCCCATCTTCTCACCATAATGCATGATCTCATTGAAATCTCCTACAATTTACCAGCATTTATGTCTTCCAACTCCAACTTCTGACAATCTATCCATACCTCTCCTCTCCTTTTTTCTCTGGTTCTCCATACACACATGTAACATGTCATGAAAAAAAAGTTTCCATTGATCTGGACTTGAAGATCTAGAATTTCCTTGTCAGCCACCAGAGTATCTACCTCAAAAACACTCATTTCAAACAAATTCAAACCTCCATTATAACCTTCATGTACCATTGTGAAAACCCCATCATAGCCTAACTATTCATGTGTATTGATGTATCGTGGATTTTACCAGTTTTTTACCATGATACATGTGATTTTATAGAGTCTTTCTAGTATGTTTTAGGTATTTATATAGGAATAGCAAGAAAAAGATGTTTTGGAGCAAAAGAAGTTAAAGTGAAGAGATTTGAAGCAAAACTAGCAAATGAGCTGCAGAGACAGAAACAGAGGCCAAAAAGTTAGAAGACCGTTGATCCACTTA
Source organism: Euclidium syriacum (assembly GCA_900116095.1). Taxonomy (NCBI): domain Eukaryota; kingdom Viridiplantae; phylum Streptophyta; class Magnoliopsida; order Brassicales; family Brassicaceae; genus Euclidium; species Euclidium syriacum. Next base: position 3,969,586 of record FPAK01000011.1, on the reverse strand, counting down.
ACCAACGAACCAGGAGACGATTTACATATTAATTGCAGGCGCGAAAGTTAAATTTAAATTATATGGAATCAAGCCCAAAGGATGCCTAAACCCAAGATATAGTCGTTTTACTGAAGACATGTCATTCTGACGAGATTTACAAGACTGCCCCGATTGACTCCAATAAAGTTTGACCCAAGTTTTAAGGAGGTTCTACCCAAGGACCGATCTAAGGAGCTATAAAAGAAGCTCTCCAGCAGCAGAAGAGGAAACACACGAAAATTATCATTCATCAATCAAAAATTTACTTTGTTTCCAATTCATCCTTGTTGCTTAGTTTCTCATCTTTTGTTACTAGATCTAGGTTTTTGACTTTGAGAAGTTAAGAGGTTGTCACTAATTTTTTGAGATCCACGACCCTTTGATATTCCTTTGTCTGTTTCATTTGTGCATGCAATTCATTAATCGAATAATGATTTGTGTTACCATAATCATGTCTGTAGTTTTCATATTAGATCTAGGGTTTTCAATGGATCATTAAATAGTTTTTATATGTGGACAAGTGATGGTGCAGAGTTATTCACCCAAAATTAACTGCAAATGCACAGTGTACAGTTGTAGTACTTAGGTTATCGATCCCACATAGAGCTATGGCTAGTTTGGATTCAGATGCAAAAGTAACCGAACTATGACAATTCTAATATGCTAATGACTTGTGATGTGTTGCAAACTTTAAAAGGAACATTAGATCTAAAGGAAATCAGTTGGAAAAACTCGGGATCACGGTTATTGGTGACTTCTTGAACTCTAAACACTTTAAACTACTAAATCCTATTGGTGTACTAGAAAATATCCTTTATTCAAATCCCTAAATCTCAAATCTCTTTGGATTGTCGCTGAAAGTAAATAAGCTTTAGTGCGAACAAGTTAGATCTGTTCACAAGGTGTCTAAACAAACGTTTGTTTGACTTAGAACGCACCTTGCTCACTACAGACTTTTTCGGCGTCTCTATCTCCGTCTTCGGCAGAAAGATCGACCTTAATAATCTAAAAATGGTTAATTACGTCACCTCTAAATATGAAACACTGTTTGTAGTGAAGAATCACGTGGCTTATTCCACAAATCAAAACCGTTTAGAATGATCCCTTGTTAACCCTTTGAAAACCCTAGATCTAAGGAATAAACTACTCAGACATGATTTTAGTAAAACAAATCATCTTTTTATGAATGAAGTGCATGTAAAACGAATTAGACAACAGAAGATCAGAGGTTCACGAAGCTCTAATGAGAAAGAAAATTTCTCTAACCTTCTTCAGAGTCTAGAACAATTGATAAGAACAATATCTAAAAGCTAAAAACAATGGAAACAAAAAGCAAAGAGAAACTTATATTGCTCTGAGTTCTTGTGTGGTGCTTTTCGGTTCGTGCCTCTTCTAGTGCTTAAGAGGTGCTTATATAGGTCGTGAATGAGTCTTAGGGTTTAGGGTTCCGCGAAAAGCCCGATAAGAAAATCTTCTAAATTAAATTGGCGTCACAGTCGGTCGACTGCATCTCTTCCAGTCGGTTGACTCGGGGCTCGCAGCAACATTTCTTCATTTTGACTCCAAATCTTCTAAGTCTTCTCAATTCACGTGGAAACTTCCACAAAACATTCTTTCTAGCTCTTTTTGCTCCAAAGTGTCTTTTGCTAGTAAATCATGCATAAATGCTCAAAACATGCTACAAAGACTCCATAAAACCTACTATATCATGGTAGAAAACCGGTAAAATCCATGATACATCAACAAGCCACAAGATTCTTCATTATAGATAGTGTTTAACACTTAGAGTGACGTAATTAACCACGTCTAGGTAATCTAGGTCGATTTTTACCAGAAACGGACTAGAGGCGGTGAGTAACGTTGCGGTGGATTGAATGGAAAAAATCCTCCTCGATTTGATGATTGCTGATAGTCTGATGTCTCTCTTATATGATGATTGTTTCTCCACTCAAATTTTGGCATTGGGATTTGACTTGTGTGTTGATTTTCTGCTTCTCTTCAAAATCCTATTCCAGCATTCGCATTCCGTCCTTGAGAGACAAAGTTTCGAAATTTCCACGGCTCATGGTGTCCAGTATGACCTGATTCTCCCTATTTTATACCTTTGTAGAAGATTGAAACGATTTAATTCAGGTCAAAACCATGAGGGAAATTCCTTAAGTGGTCTCCATGCCTTATCCATGATTCATTAAAAGTTTCAACTTCCGATTGGCTGAACTCCACGATGCGCCTTCTTGGTTCTGTCAAGAATTCATCAATGAATAGATTCATTGCATCGTGCCATGTTGCAATTCTTCCTGGTTCAAGCCTCTCATACCATAGTAAAGCTTCTCTATCAAGTGTGTACTTGAAAAGCGTTAGGCATAGCTTATTGTACGTGGCTTCATCAGTGGCTGCAAATTTAAGTGCCTCTTCAAATTTCTCTAGATGTCTGAACGTATTGCTTTTTGTGTCTCCATAGGGTCGCCTCTTGAACAAGTCTTGGATAGTTTCGGTTTTTATGTTCAACCCTTCTCTCTTTAATACAATTTGTATGACATCTGGTTCATACCTTTTTCCTTCATGACTTCCAACATTAATTCTAAAATAGGCATCATCATCATCTTGGTTGGACTGTCCCTGTCGTCCTTTATTTTTTACTCGATAACTCATCGGGCCATGCTTCGTACGCCAAGTCGGTCGACTCGGGCGTGGTCGTTCGTATTGGTGTAGACCAGTCGGATCAATCTTTTTGTCTCTAAGTTGATCATCATTCATTCAATGCCTTCAGAGTGGCTAGATTCACCTTTAGTTGCGATTTCCTTCCCTTCTTCCTTCAAAGGGTTTTGAATTGAATTTTGTGTCGGTGGACTAATGTCTTTAGAATGATTGTTGATCTGGTGCTCCGCCATTGTCTCCTTAAAAGTGTATAGTATTTTTTATCGTTTCCTCATGAGTATGGTTCTCCATAGCTACAGTACCTTCACCTTATTTTGATCCTTCCTTTTGAAGTTGTCCTCTGGTCGGCCGACCACGAGATGTAGTCGGCCGACTCGGGTTTTCTTTATCCGCCGCTCCTTCGTTCGATCCTCTATGCGTTTCTTTCTATTTTCCTTCTTCCTGGAACGAACCACGAGTCGGTCGACTTCGGGGTGAAGTTGGTCGATTTAGGTTTTCGCCTTTTTCTCCAATTCGATCGTCCAACTCCTTGTCGTGGCTCATCTTGAAAGTAGTCTGTTTCAGCAAGACAGAGAGTTCTAATATGCGATCAGTAAGACAAAAAAAAACTAGAACTTCCTAATGCAAACTTCCCTAATGCAACTTTTCCTAATCCTAAAGAAATTCAAACTAACACTGAAGCTCCCCGGCAACGACGCCAGAAAAACTTGATGTGTGAAGTAATTCACCTAAATATGATTGCAAGTGCACAATGTACAATCGTAGTACTTAGGTTATCGATCCCACATTAAGTTAAGGTTAATTTGGATTAATGCAAGGATGATGTATGAATGAATATCTAGTAACTAAGCTAATTGATTGAGGTGGTTGTATGCAAGACTTAAAAAACATTAGATCTAAGGAAAATCAATGGGCAACAATGGATATCAGTTTATTAGGTGACTTCTTAAACTCTAAGCACGTTATACTTTTAAAACTCTAAGGGTGTATTAGCGAATTGACTTTGTTTTAAACCCTAAATCTCAAGTCTCCTAGGATTGTCAATGGAGATAAACTAGCATTAAACAAGCAAGTTAGATCTGTTCACACGATGTCTGAACAAGCGTTGGCTATGACACATATTGCACCTTGCTCACTACATAAACAACCCTCTTGACTTTGATAACTCAAAATCAAAATTTTTGCACAAAAGAAAATCATGTGGAGATCATGTACTCCTAATTATGCAGTTCATTTTGATTGAAGGCATCCTCCAGGACTTGGCCAAGAAGACCACCAAGGGGAGATATATAGCTTAAGTTATGTAGTGATTTACATGCTAATTACTTATCTACGTTCAAATTGGAATATACTGCAAATCTTCTAGAGGTGGGAACTCTACTCATCCTTCTATTGTAAGAGCCCACTCATTAAAGCAATGAACTCCTTTGTCTAATAGATCTACCAAGTTGTGCTCGTACTTAAATATGAACTAAAAACACTATCGGTATAAGACAACCCCTCTAACTCTTCCATGCTTTTTCCAATTTCTTGGCATGTCAAGACATTCTTTGGTGATCAAGGTTTAGCATCTCCCAATTACACTCATCACATTCCTCTTATATGTCGACTATTATGGGAGATTCAGGAGATCAAAGGTAACATCTTTTTCCAGCAAAGATTTTTGAATCTTCTCTCTATCTAAGGCTGACAACATGACTTTTAGATCGGAGGAGAATAAAATGCTAAGGATGCCCCAAAGAATGATACCACTAAGGGGACAAAACCCAATCAAATGCTAGGGGGGGGGGGGAGACAAACTTATATTTGGGATGTAGATATCTTTCACTTCCCTACTAATCACTCAGATAGCACCACTATAAATCACAAACCACTGAATTATCCTTACCAAAGGTGTCAGAGTTGGCGGTGGTTCCGGAGTAGAGATAAGTGACTTAGATCTAGGGTTTTGATTTTCTGAGTTAGCTCGTACAAATACTTTCTATCGGAAGAGATCGTCGAGAACCTCACTAGGTATTATTAGAGTTTCTAAGAGACAACCCTAAAAACCCTCGTTGTCATACCAGACTGATGTTAGGCGTGTCTGATCTAGTTTCCTTATTTCCACTGATCAATTGTGGCATGGGGAATGACACACTAGAGATATTTCGGATCCAAAAGGAAGGCGATGTGTTTTTAGTTGACAACTTTGACAGATAAACTTAGAACTGAGGGAACGACGAATTTAAGGTTTCAATTATTTGGGTTTTAGAAGAGGAGACAACATAACTCTAAGGAAAATAAGACATTTTTCTTGGCGACTCATCCAATTAATCATACCCACCTAATCATATATTGAACAATTGCAATGTTTGGAAGTGTAGGGTCTCTTCATTACATTTCCTTAATTCACATTCTTTTACATATATTTTTTTTTGCTAATCTTTTGTTTTTTTTTATATAACTTTTGCTTCATAAAGATTTTACTTTCAGGTTGCGCCTTTTTATTACTCATATCTTTTCAATTTATATAGTTGTCTTGTTATGAAAGAACCAAATTTTCATTTACTAGTATTAATTTTTCATTGGATATAAATTCTAATTTAAACTAACAACAACGATTTTCAATTAATTCACAATATGTATATATTAGACAACCCTTTTTTAGAAAATGTTGACATCAATTTTTTTAGGAAAACATGTTAAGTTAAATGATCAAATTTTTATTTTAAAAAATTAATCCAAAGCTGAGAATTATCATTTTAACATCGAAGAGTTGTGTTTTTCAGTCAAAGATTGTGTTCTGTCACCAGATAATTGAAAATCTTATTATCTTTATATGTTTTGGTTTCCTTATATATCTACTTGTTTTATGAGTTTAGTGTATTAATTCTTTCAATCATTTTTACGGAAGAATTCATCTCGCTTCCCTCTCTAAAACTATTTTACCCTATATTATCGCCTCCTTCCTCCACTGCCCGATTCGGCTCTCCACCCGTTGCAATCAATTACGAATCTATAATTTCCGCCATCCAACACCGCCGATCCCAAGCATACACCATTTTCGATTACATATTCTATAGTTGCCGCTTTTCACTGCCATCAATCCAACCATCCTCAGCCCTTAATTAAATATCTTAAACCGATCTCACTAACGTTAGTGCCATCAATCCAACCATCCTCAGCCCTTAATTAAATATCTTAAACCGATCTCACTAACGTTAGTGCTTCACGATCTTACTTCAGCTAGTGCCTTTTTTTATTTAGATATGTAACACTTAAATTAGGAAAATAAATCTTGAAATGTTATATTATGCTATCCATTTTTTGTTTTAATAGATGGTGAATATATTTGGGTGCTCATGATTCTTTGTCTTTCTCAAATTTTTTTACCTAATCAATTAGCTGATTTGCTTTAAATATTCATTTTCTTACAGTTATAATTCTTTGGAACAGAGGTTCTATAATTTCTGAGTTTGTTTAAAAATTTATGTCATGTTTCTTTGAATTTTTTTCATACCAGTTTTTCTTTCCGTGATTAAATATGTTAATTTTTTTACCATACATTTATGCATTTGGTTTCTTTTCCTCTAAAATTCATATTGAAATACGGTGTAAATGAATAGTGTATTTGAGAATACATTAAAATCCACGGGATTAAGTAAATAAATATAGTTTCTCAATGACACTGAAATCAGTTGTTAGAGGTGTTATTGGATTAAAGTTATCAGTTAATTTTAAGATATTATAGTTTGAAGTGTTTTGGTGTTTTTAATGATTTTTCTTTAAAACACGTAAGTTTCTATGTATTTATTTGTAGTGTATTTCTATTTACTTGTTAGACTTCATTATGTGTTAGTGTGTTTACAAAAACTATGATAAAATTTTATAAGAAACCTATAAATTATCATAAAGTTGTCCTTTTTCTATTTCTAAATTCATTGTATCTTCTGTTTTGAATCTTCGATGACATCTGTGTTGATAAAATATTTCGAGTTGAAATTGCGTACTCAATGTTTCAATTCTTTTTTTTTCTTGTTTTCCAACCTCCATAGTCCATATGATAAAAAAAAAAATCCACTCTATTAGATCGGATATGCTTTGTTGATGTTGTAGCTGTTGTCGTTATTCCTGATTATGCTTTGGATGAATCGATTCGTATAAGCTAACTACTGAGTTTCTTTGCACTATTTTGGATTTGATAATTCAAGAACTATGTCTCTGTTTAATGTTCTCTCTAGTATCGTAAAAGAAGTAATTTTTACAATATATTCATATAACAAGATCGAAAAGTAAACAAAAACGACTTCTTTCACGATGTTAGAGAAGACATTAAACAGCAATAGCGACATAGTTCATCAGGGTTGAATTTCATGATTTAATTAGAGAGGTATTGGATTTCATATCAAACCTTACCAACTTAAAAGTTCTATAAATACTATAGATGCTAAAATTTAAAGTGCGCATAGAAGTTGTGATTTGAAGTTATATGAAGATTATATTATGATGTTTGGATTTGTTTTATGGCAGTCATTTGTCTAACAATAGTTTAATTAGTCTGGTCTTGGATTTTCTAGCTAATATGAACACTTTGAAAGTTATTTATGTATGCCGACCAAATGTATAATAATCTTTTATTCGTTTGTTTTTTTTTCTTAATCTTTTTTTTTTTATGAAACCTCTTTATAAAGTTCTACACGAGAACAACATGCACACATATTTACTAAGGTTTTCGGACGAGATCAGTTCAGATATCTACAGTCGAATTTGAGAATTCTTAACTCAAACGTGCAACCTTGAGAGGAAGTTTTACGATATAAGAATCTTATTTTTGTGTATCTTGTAGAGTTTACATATATGTCTTTAGTACTATATAAACTCTTGTCATATATTAATAATAATCTTATTCTAAACCTAGTTTTGGCAAGCTACTCTAGATGTTTATTTGTCAAATCGACTTCCGTCCCTTGACAAATCTATGCGATCTTGGTCGGTTTTCGAGCTAAAATTAAGTTGGACATTGATCATGTAGCTTTCATCGGGACAATATTAAAGCATCTTAGCAAATTGCTAGAAATTTAGGTTCTCATCTAAATCGTTTCTTCTTTGGTGTATTATTACGTCTATATTGAACATCCAATTGTGGGGAAAGTGTATTGTGCAAACCAGATAATGTGGGATTTACACTTACAAATAAAGCTTAGCAAAAAACTAGGAACTTCATAGAGACTAAAGCCTATAGTGTTTATCCAAACAAAACCTGAGAAACCAATTTGTTATCCTCCAACATTTCATATAATATGTGGGAGATTGTAAATATATATATCAAACCAAACAAAATACCGAACTGAAAATCCGATTACAGATTAGACGGACACGAAATTCAACGGCCACGATGCAATAATGATTGTTACCGGAGCTTGCGAATTCTCTTTATCGGCCGCCACCTTCTTGACAGGCTTCAACATCACTCCCTCCAGTTGCCGCTTAACTCTCCTACGTCCGCTTTCCTTCTCCCTAATCCATCCCGGCAGATGCTCGCCTCGCTTTCTTCGCCGATCGGTCCATGGGAACGAACCCCCATTCTATTCCCAGTCTTCTACAAGGGCTCCACCAATTTCATCAACGGCTAATTCCGCGTCTCAGCAGAGAGGGACTTTCGTCGAACACCTTACAGGCGTTACCGAATCGGCAGAGAGAAGCAGCGGAGTCTACGATTTCGGGGATGTAGAATCTGCTAGGTACGACGTGAAGTATGTTTCGACTGGTAGAGTGGAGACGGAGGTGGAAGTAAGAGAATTAGAAGACTTGCCGGAGGAATGGCGACGGTCGAAGCTAGCGTGGCTATGTAAAGAGGTTCCGTCGCACAAGGCCGTGACGCTTGTGAGGCTCTTGAATGCGCAAAAGAAATGGGTTCGGCAAGAAGACGCCACTTACCTCGTCATCCATTGTACGCGGATTCGTGAGAACGAAACAGGATTCAGGGTGATGAACTTTTCAATCAATTTCATCAATTTTGCTTACTGATCAAACATTAGAAGATTTTCACTGGATACTGAAAGTTTTCATCTTTTAGGTGTATAGATGGATGACGCAGCAGAATTGGTACCGGTTTGATTTTGGTTTAGCCACAAAGCTAGCTGATTTCTTAGGCAAAGAACGGAAATCTACAAAATGCCGAGAAGTATTCGACGATATCTTGAATCAAGGACGTGTCCCAAGCGAATCTACATTTCATATTCTTGTGGTTACATATCTAAGTAGTCCAGTCCAAGGCAATCTTGAAGAAGCTTGTAGCATTTACAACAGAATGATTCAACTTGGAGGTTATAAACCACGTCTTACTCTGCATAATTCTTTATTTAGAGCTTTGATCAGTAAACAGGGAGGGCCTTCGAATGATGATCTTAAGCAAGCTGAGTTTATCTTCCACAATGTTGTGACAACCGGGCTTGAGGTACAGAAGGATATATATAGTGGATTAATCTGGATGCATAGTTGCCAAGAAGACAAAGTTGACAAAGAAAGGATAAACTCTCTAAGAGAAGAGATGAAGGAAACCGGTTTTCAAGAGAGTAAAGAAGTTGTCGTCTCGTTACTTAGAGCATATGCAAAGGAAGGAAGCGTTGAAGAGTTTGAGAAGACGTGGTTTGAATTGCTTCATCTAGATTGTGGTATACCTTCTTTAGCGTTTGTGTACAAAATGGAAGCTTATTCGAAAATCGGCGATTCTACGAAAGCTTTGGAGATATTTAGGGAGATGGAGAAAACTGTTTCTGGATACCACAAGATCATTGAGGTTTTATGTAAAGCTAGGGAAGTGGAATTTGCGGAATCTCTGTTGAAAGAGTTTGTAGAGAGTGGGAAGAAGCCGCTTTTACCGTCATACATTGAGGTGATGAAAATGTATTTCGATTTGGGTTTTCATGAGAAATTGAAGATGGCTTTTGTTGAGTGTTTGGAGAAATGTCAACCTAGTCAGATTGTATATAACATATACTTGGATTCGTTGGTTAAGATCGGTAACATTGAGAAAGCAGAGGATGTTTTCGACGAAATGACAATCAATGTGGATGCTAGATCCTGCAACACGCTTTTAAAGGGATACTTAGATTCTGGAAATCAAGTGAAGGCAGAAAAGATATACGATTTTATGACCTTGAAGAAATACGAAATCGAACCACGTCTTAAGGAAAAGCTTGATCACATCTTGAGCTTGAAGAGGAAAGAAGTGAAGAGACCGTTGAACTTGAGTCTGAAACTAAGCAAAGAACAACGTGAGGTATTGGTTGGTTTGCTGTTAGGTGGATTGCAAATCGAATTAGACGAAGAGATGAAAAGCCACAAGATCATATTTGAATTCAGAGAGAATTCTCAGGTTCATCTTATTCTGAGACAACACATACATAACCAGTTCCGTGAGTGGTTGCATCCTTCACAGGAGGCTACACCGTTCAAATTCTCCTCTGTTTCGCATTCGTACTTTGGATTTTACGCCGATCAATTCTGGCCAAAAGGTCGGCCTGAGATTCCGAAACTGATACATCGGTGGCTCTCACCACAGACACTTGCTTATTGGTATATGTACAGCGGTTTTACAACATCATCAGGAGATATTCTTTTGAGACTGAAGGGAAGTCTGGAAGGTGTTGAGAAGGTAGTGAAGGCTTTGAGAGCTAAATCTATGGAATGTCGAGTTAAGAAGAAAGGAAAAGCTTTCTGGATTGGACTCCAAGGAACAAACTCGGCTTTGTTCTGGAAACTAGTAGAGCCTCACGTATTAGAGGATTTGAAAGATCATCTGAAACCAGCTTCTGAATCAATGGACAATGATGATGTGGAAGAAGAACAAAGCATCAACTTTGTGTAACTTTAAAACTAGGTTTGTTTGGCTCAATTACTATTACTAGATGACCCTATACTGTGTGTTTTAGCTTACGCGAAGTTGTTTATCCTCTAGCCAATTCGACATGACAAGTCATTATGCCACTGTATAGTTGCATATGATCAGACCTAGTTTGGTCCTAAATCAGATCCTAACTAACAAATCTTTCTCGCGGTAACAAATTCTCACGCAAATATTTCGGTTGGCTAAACGGAATCATCTAAGGTTCTCGCATGAGCTCAATCTTACTTTAAGGTAGACCTAGCTAGCTTCTAAAACATCTTCACACATCCAAGAATTAACATCAAAACCTATCTTATCATGCACACAAGTAATACACACGCTAACAAGCATAACTAACTATGAATTCAACTTTTCTTTTTTTTTTACTAAGTGCAGAGTATATCCTAAGTAAAATGTTTTTACAAGGCTTTCACTAACAGTTTTTCCCAAAAACGATAAAAAAAGAAAAAGTGTTTTGGCACAAAATACATTTCAAATCACGGTCAATGGCTAATCTTAAGCTTAAGCATAAGTGAACCAATTACCTCGTCAAAGGTTTCGAAAATGTCGATATAGGGTTGGTGAATAGTGCAGACAATTGTTGGTCCAGTGTCAGCGACGTTCTTTACAGTTCTCATAACAATGGCGGCTGCTCTCGCATCAAGTCCCGTCGTGGGCTCGTCCATGAAGATGATCGACGAATTTATTTCACATCGCATTGCAACGTAAAAAAATACAAATTTTCGTTGATCATTTCACTTATACATTTCATAATCAAAATTAATATTAATGAATTACATATTAAATTTCATTTAGATACATAATATTCACCTTTGACGCAGATCATATTCTAGTTTTAATGAAATAAATTGTTATAAGTGAAAATATAAATCACGATTAAGAAAAATGTGGAGTATAACTTTCATAAGAGTTATAAACAAATTTTGTAGAAAATAAGTTATCAAAAAGCCTAGGGAAATTTTGAGAAAGAATGAAACATCTTCAAAAATAATTTCAAATCATTGAAAAATTGGAACATAGCTGTTGGGTCCGTTCTACATGTACGGACTGAATACAACTTCGATTTTTGGTTCACCTTCAGCTTATTTCGGATGTGTAGGTTCTGAATCTGATGTAACGAAGATACAATTTGTTATTGACTATAATTTTTTATGTGGTATATGTAGTTTATAGGATATCATAAAATAAGGTCCACATATGGAATAGAGGAATATTAAAATATGACTCATAAATATTAGCCTGATTTTTGAAATTATAGATATATCACATACCAACATAAAGTATATATTGTTGATCAAACCGAACACAAAATCATTAAAAACGAATAGTAGAATTTAACGGATCGCTGAACAATTACGAATGTTTATATTGTTACTTTGATATGTGATATATACTATTATAATGAATAATGAATTGACTAATAAAAAAAAATTCATCATAAACAATTTTTTTTTATATTTTACTTAATGTAAAGTCTGTAAACAATTCTTTTCATCATACAAAGTCAATTTATCTCCAACTAGACACAAATAAATAGAAATGAAAAAAAAACTTAAAAGAGAAAACTTTCTAAGACAAAAAATATATCGTCATAAGAAATTATATATATATATATATATATATGTTTTATAGGATCAACATAGTCTAGTGGTCAGTGATTAAATGTTTCTACATCAGTTTTGGAGTTCGAATCCGAGAGAGTACACTTTTTCACCAAGATTAATTATGCAAGGCCTATCAGAGGTTTTAGCGCGATGCGTGTATAGCCGTTCGGTCTCGTTAATCAAGAGTAAAGTTGTTCAAGGTGATGTGGTGCAGGTACAACCGTCCATCGAGAATATGTGGGTTACGGGGAATGCCATCATGAAATCATCCATGAAAATTTGCAATGATACATATATATAGGAATACAAAACTAGGGTTCTAGAATCTTCTAGAACATGGGTCTTTGGGTCTATAATGGACATCCATGTAATGATTCATAACACTCCCCCTTGGATGTTCTATTATACAAAAATATTTACTAAAATAGTCATATCTTAACTTTTACAATCTGTAATGACTTGATTCAAATTGGAGATAAAAGTAGACTCAAATATCTTTCTCTGGACACCAAGATCGTCTTCTAATTACACTAGAAAGGTCTTTGTTGGTTGAAAAACTTTCGACCTTTGATTCTGTCTTGTGGATAGAGTGTGTTCATGCCTTGATTCTTCTTTAGGTATGAAAAATCTTGGATCATTCTCTTCAGCTTCTCTCTTTCTTGAAAGAATTTGGAATATTGATAGATATTCATCATTTGAGTGATAACATTTCTCTTTAGGTGTCTATCATTTGCGTGTTCATTGCTGCCTCTTTAAAACCTTGACATAGAAAAACTCAATGGGATAAAAACCATGATACGGAAAAAGAGTACAACCACACATATCATCATATTTCTCCCTTGGAAGCATCATCTTCGGGAGATGCATTCTGGAATATTGTGGGGATTACTATAAGCATATCCTTAATGAAGAAACTCGTGATTATCTTATAATCTCTTAGATTAATGGACTTCTGGTCCATAACATCCCTTTCACATAAGAGATCATATCTTTCATATTGGACATACTTGTACATATGAGTTATTCCTTCTCTTCTTATAGAAGTTACTAGTATGACTACCTTACTTGTCATACAAAATCACATCTTTCAATCATGAAAGAGATCAATAAATTGCTTGAATATCATTTTTCATATGGTACTCCAAGACCAAAAATTATTCCCTTTAAATGTTCAATAATGTTCTCGAGAACTAGAATTTCCTGCTTCTTGAAGCTTAATTCCTTTGGGGATTTTCATACAAATGACATTGTTCAGTGGCTCTTAATTCTTTTTTTTTTTTGTTGCCATAATAAGAAACTTGAAAGTAGTTGCTTCCACCACATGATAGTATGTTTCTTTATATTCCATTCTAGGTTTTTGTGGGGAACCCTTGTGCAACCACTACTTTGCACTTCACAATTTCATCATCTCATTAATTCTTTCATATAAAAACCAATTTATATGCCACTAGTTACACCTTTAGGTGCATGGACTACTAGTCCGACTACTAGTCCGACTACTTTTCTCTTCCCAAGAGATTTAACTCCGCATCTATTGCTTATTTCCATCTTGGTCAATTATTTCTTTGGATGGTTTTATCTTTCCATCATCATGTTCACTTTGCAATAGATGGTTCATAATCCTCATTCTTATCAACTGCTACATTGCATGCATAAATATTAACGACGTCGATTTGATATTGGTTCCATATTATTCCAAACATGACATAGCTATTTGAGATTTTCTTATTCTCAGGTACCTGAATTTCTCTTTTTGTCATGTTTACCATCTCTTCTCGAGATCCTTAATATTCATTCCTCGATCCTTCCATTCTTATTCATGCTCCTTTTCTTTTCGAGGATTATTATCTTTGGAACCTATATGTCTATCATGCTTCATGCGATCTTTGGACTCATTAGCAGTTTAATATTTTTCCTCTAGGACATCAGTTTAACTGGAGCATTTACAGCTGGTACATGTGACTATGTCACTGTATTAGAGTCAGTCGAAGCATCTGTCAACTGATTGCTTAACTTTGTACATGAATTATCTTACATACTTTCATTTGGACTTCTATCATGCTCTTTAGTCCGATGATCAATGATAATTCATTTCAACTCATTTCCTTCTCCAACTGTTTATATTTCTCCCCTTGATGTTGGATAGACTGAGTCATTAAGAGTCTATACATATGTAAATCTTTTGCAATGGAGATGCATTTCCAACATATTCATAACCTCCTTTGAGGTCCCATCTTTTAGCATTGTGGTGGAGCAACCATACTATAGCCGTCCGGTCTCGCTGATCAAGGGTAAAGTTGTTCAAGGTGATGTGGTGCAGGTACAACCGTTCATCGAGAATCCGTGGGTTACGGGGAATGCAATCATGAAATCAACCATGAAAATTTGCAAGTAGATCATCATTTGTAATATGATAGTATCAAATATGTTTGATGATAATGTAATGTTCTTGAAAGTGTTAAAAAAAAAAAAAAGTTATATTTGAAAATATGTTAAATAAGAGCTATGATGAAGAGATAACTTTTCAATATATTTTTAAGATTGTTATTTTATAGATTATTATCAAACTTTTTAGTTTAAAAAGGGAAATCGGTAAAAAAGAACCTCACTTTACAGAAATCGCTAAAAAAACACAACTTTTTTCTCTAACAAAAAAAACTTGAATTATTGTTGACTTGTCATTTTATTCGTAAACTTTACGTTGACTTGCCATTTTTAGCATACCGTTACAGAAAACATAATGGCTGCTATCTTACTGTTAACCGAAACGACGTCATTTTGAGTTGAGGTGAAACGACATCGTTTTACTTTTTCTGAAAATAAAAGTGTGTAATACATTGGACTCAAAATCACAACCTCTATGTAAGACAAAAACAATCTATTGACATTGTGCCACAACAGTTATCAAAGTAACTACAAACAAGTTAATATATGAAGACTTCCAAAATCTAACATATTTATACAAAAATGCTTTAATTATTTTATTAAATACAATTTTTGAATAATTAAATGTTTATTAAATATAGTTTTTAAACATGTACATTTTATATCAAAATACAGTTTTAACCTAATTAGATGTATATTTAATACAATTTTAAACAAAAAAGAATTAAATGTATAATTAAACATTTTATACATCTAATAGTGTAATTAATACATATGTATAATTAGTTTAAAATTGTATTAGATATATAAAGTGATATTAATTATACATCTAATTATTTTTAGTTTAAAACTTTATTAATTAAAAAATAGATATATAATAACTTTTTTTAATTTCTTGTGAGCTTTTAAAATATTTTATAAACTATATTCTTTTTAAAAATTTTATTCGATTTATAAAAACTGTATTAGATTTATAAAAACTGTATTAGATGTAGAAATTATTTTAAGAATTGTATTAGTTGTATAAAACATATTAATTATACATGTAATTATTATTAGTTTAAAACTGTATTAATTAGAAAATTTGATGTAGAATAACGTTTTTTATTTCTTGTAAGCTTTTAAAAGATTTTATCAATTGTATTTTTTTAAAAAAAAAATTTTTATTTTTTTTCTCAACCAAACATTAATTTATTAAAATACCATACCCATGTTGGTAGCCTAAATAGAAGGGAAATAGTTTACATAAGAGCACTCATAAAATAGAGTTCTTGAGGATCGAGCCAAACAATCGGCCCTTACATTATACAGACGGGAAATGCAAAAATAGAAAAGAGAGGAAATTGAACTCGGAGCATATCAAACTCATTTAAAAGATTGGATAAAGCATTACACTCCTTAGTAGACTGAACCATGGAAATCAATATGCACAATCTGTTTCAAAAACCTGACAATCAATTCTGCTGAGTAGGATAGTCTTCATAGCTCATAATAGCGCTTCCATATCTGAGTGAAGGGGTGAAAGAGATCTCCGCTGACACCTTGCTCCCATAACCACTATCTGATGGAGGCCTTGAGAACAAACCCAACCCAAAATTGTGGTTGGATCTGAATCTTTTCATGAACCATCAATCTGGCACTTGAACATCAAAGATGTGTCCACCTGTTCTTCAGTATCATTTTCAAACTCATCATCCTTTCTCGCTTGGGCCTCCTCCCAAAATATTTTTCACTTAAAATAAGATTGAGTGTAGCCAAAGACTATGATTGAATACCTTGAAAAACCTTTTTATTCATAGATTTCCATATATACCACACAATCCACGGGATTTCTGATTGGATAAGTTCTGAATTGGTGTGAAATGATAACCTCCAATACAGAAAGTCCAAATTAGAAAGAAAAATGATGAAGAAGGGAAAACCCCCTGAATCAAAGGAATCTTAGATTCATTCCACACACTCTAGGAGTTTGGACACTTAGAGAGTGCATGGTTTATGGTTTTATCAGTAGAACCACATCTTTTGTAGAAACTCTCGCAACTCACACCTCGATTTTGGAGCCCATAAGTAACTGCAATATCCCCCGAGGCAACTTGCCACAAAAAGTGAGAAATTCTAGGGGGAACTTTTTCTTCCCAACAACATGAGCCTGGAGAGCTTTGAAGTTGGGTCCCCACTCCTCCTTTTCCGACAAAGCCATTACTAACCGATAACCAGACTTAACCGTATATCTCCCAAAGTTAGTATGAAGCCAAATTAAGAAATTTGGTTTCTAGTTCCGATTAATCGTCATTCCCCTTACAATTTGAATATCCCCGGGATCAAAAAACTCTTGAATGATAGGTAATTGTCAATCCTTAGTTACCAGATTAATTAAATGGTTAACCATTTAATTAAAAAAATTGTATTAGATGTATAAAAATAGTATTAGATGTATAAAAACTTTATTAGATATATAAAAACTGTATTAGATTTAGAAATTATTTTTAAAACCATATTAAAAGTATAAAACTGTATTAATTATACATGTAATTATTTTTAGTTTAAAACTGTATAATTACAAAATTAGATGGTTAACAAGTTAAATTATACATCTAATTCCTTTTAGTTTAAAATTTTAGTATTTTAAATTTTTAACATTTTTTGAATCTTTTATTTTTGGAATTTTTTAGATTTTTCGGAACTTTTTAGATTTTATACTTTTAAAGAAAATAATTTTGATTTTTTCCTAATTTTAGTTTTTATTTTTCTGATTTTTTTTTTAATTTTTACAGTTTTGAGAAATTTTTTAAAACTTTAAGAGATTTTGTTGGAAAATTAGTTAGTATTGTATAAAATATAGTATGTTAGAGAGTTCATTGAAAATGTCAGTAGGCTAGTGACAAAAGAAAACTTTTAGTTTGACTTTTAGTGCTTGAGTTCGTTTAATCACAAAAGTAAATTGTAAGATAACAGCTGTTTTGTTTTTTCTAATGGTGTGATTAGAATTGCAAGCCAACGTAAAATTTGCAATTAAATTGGCAAATCAACAATAATTCAGATTTTTTTTTGTAAGAGAAAAAAGTTGTGTGTTTTTTGGCGATTCCTGAAAAGTTAGGTTTTTTTTGGTCCAATTTCCCGTTTTAAAAACTATAACTAAATGATATCTTACGAAAATGATGTGTTGTGCTTTTTTTTTTTTTTCCAACCAAACATTAATAATTAGAATACCACACCCATGTTGGTTGCCCAAACAGGAAGAGAAGAGTTTACATATGAGCACTCTGAAAAAAGAGTTCTTGATGAACGAGATAAACAATCGGCTCTTACATTAGAGAGACGAGAAATGCAAGAAACAAAAAATGAAGGAAATTGAGCGCGGATCATACCAAACTCCTCTAGAGAGTTCGAGAAGGCAGGCTATTATTCTGGAGACTATACCATAGAGACTAATTATGCACAATCTGTTTCGAAAACATAGCAATCCATTCTTCTAAGTATGAAAATCTTCATAGCTAGAAACGAATATGTTACAGAAACACGAAAAATCACATTTTTAGTAAAATATTTTTTAATTATAGAATGTTGAACAAAACCTTAAAAACAATCAGCACAATGTGAATACTCCTCTGTTTATTATAATACACATTTGATAGAGAAGTCTAACTTTAATAAATTAAACAGATCTTTCATATTTTAGAAAAATAAAATTAAAGTAATACATGTCAAATAAAAAAATAACTAAATAATAGATAAATTTTGCATATTTGTGAAAAAATAAAATAAAAGTAATACATTTCGAAAAACATTTACATACAATAAAAATGAGAGATTACAAATCCATAATTTTCTTGACCATACAAACAAACCATAATCATAACAAAATGATAACATAAAAAAAATTGTAACACACAAATTCATTAAAAAAATATTTAAATATTTCATAATTTTTTCTTACAAACACGTCATTGAGAAACACTTAAACAAAATCATAAATTATTTATTAGGTTTGGACTTGCAAGTGGAATTATTGTGCTGAGAGTGGCCATATAAATTGAGGAAATTGGTCGATTAAATAACCTAAATCATTAAGATCAAAATTTTTTTATATAAAACATCTCTATGTTTCCAACCAAACACTAAAACATGATTTTTGTCATCTCCAGCTCCATGTTTCCCTTCCTTTGTTTCTTCAAATACTCGGACGTTTTGACAATCTTTTGTCGAAGAGATCCACAGTTTTCTTGTGTTGGTCCATCTCTGATGAGAAGTTTAGAATCCTTGAAACCACCTTTTGCACAAGGTGATGGCCTCACTTCAGGATTTGAATCCTACACGTATATAATTGCGCATGCATTGATGCCAAATTAAGTTTAGAATTCGTTCATTTTTTTCATCAAACCCTTCTTTCTTTTGTTTGAGTGTTTCTTTCCTCGATGAATCGTTGGAAATGAAAGTAAATTTAACTTTCTTCCTCTTCATCGTGGAAATTTTTTTGTTTTTGTTTTGTTTATGTGTATTTTGATATGTGTTGTGTTCATGGAGGTATTATATAGTGACGAACGGATACGAAAATTTATCTCTATACTTAGATATCACAAGTTTCAGATTACGTCTTATCTCAGGTAATGAGAAACCAAAAGTATTGACTACGATTAGTCAAAACAATAAATAATAATTACGGTCAACAAAATTTGTGTCATACAAGATATAAAATTATATAAACAATAATGCATTAATAAAATTAACAAAAAATTTATTTAAAAACATATAATTGTGTTTATTTGTGATAACTCCTAAGATTTGGTTTTAGAAATGGACCAAAGTTTATACAATTTATAATTTTTTCTCGTTGGATTCTTTAAATGTAGGTTCTTGATTTGGAAATTAATCATAATTTAGAAAAATTGTAGACATAATTCTCAAAATTTCATAGTCATAATTTTTTTTTATATGCATAATATATCTTTTGAGTAAAAATATTGGTCGATGAACCTTGTTTTGAGAGTTGGGCCTAAGGCTTCAAAATGGGTTCGTTGCTGAACTTTTTCTTAGAAAGGTAATTCTAAACCATTTCAGATGGGTTTGAGATGCTTTTGAGCTCACCTTGGAGTGAACTTGCATGCTCTAAATCTAGCAGTCTTTAAAGGTTGGTGTCGGCGAAGGAGTGTATGGTGATGTTGAAACATGACTTAAAGTGAGGTTTCTTCCTTTTGGAAGCAAATCTTATGTCAAAATAGGAAAATCATGAAGTCTTAGAAAGAGAAAGGAATATAAACCATGTAGTGAGGTTAATAATCATAAAGAAGTTTGGTAAATAGGGAAAGAAAAGGAGTTTGGTGACTTCCGGCTGAAAAAAGAAGGATGGTACACAACTCTATAATTTTAGAGGGTTATTTGGTGAAATAGAATAAGTGTAAACATTTTGGGGGTGGAGTTTGGCATAAAGTTTGCTGTAAAAGGAGAAGTTGTAGAGAAATCTTGGAGGAGAGAAATAATCTATCTCCAAAAGATGTGAAAAGGGTTGTTGTTCGGAAGATAAAAGGCTAAAGTTAAAATTTTAGGAGTCATGGATAAAAAAATGAATACTTCAAAGACTTACAAAAAATCGAATAACTAAATTTCTCAGAATGAGAGAGAATATTCAGGTTAACAGAGTGAAGGTCTAGTCTTTTTCTCATAGCAAGAAAATAGTGTATCTATAGAAGTTACATGAACTGTGTTAGTATATAGCATGTCGGACGGATGGTAAATTTGATGGCACGGGTGGGCGAGTACAAGGCACTTGGAAAATTTAACATAACCTATTTGTATTGTTGGCTAATGAATGAGGAGGCGGGAGGTTCTCGTATTTACTATCGTGTGTGATGTGGGGTTTATTGTCTTATCAAATTTTAATTCAAAGATCTGAATGTAATAACACATCAATATTTTGTAGTATTTAGGGGTCAAATTTCACAAGGATCGAAAGACACACTATGTAAATGCATAACAAAAACTAAACCAATACGTTACTGTGGTATCTAATTTAAAAGTGATAGCTGAAATGAAACTATAAGAAATCAATAATTTATAAAATAAAACATTTGGACTTCGAATTCCCGACAATTCAAGTTAAAACGATCAAAGAGTGCAAAAATAGCAATTAAATACCATTCGAACATGAAATGTTGTAAATTAAACTCGACATTTATTAATGAGTCCGATAAGATCAGCTATGCCTTGAAAAGTCGTGGTTCATCTACAATTTGTTTCAAAGAAATCTAACTAGCTTAGTCTTATAGGCTATCTAGTTTCAAAGATAAGGTGATCAATTTGATTGAAGCATTGAGAATACACACATATGAAGATCAAACAATGGTTTAAACCCTTATTAATCATGAAATTAAAATTTTGAATCCTAGTTCTCAATGAATGAAACGACGCACACATATGGAAAATGAAAACTAATGTAAAAATAACATAAGTCATAACCAATCATGGCTACTAATAGAATAAGACTATGAACCAAAAACCAGACATAACAGCAAAGAAGAGTATAGAATAACAAAACTTCTTTGAATTACGGAATGAAATATCTTGTCATCATTGATTACAAACCTATGAAAAACTCTAAAAATTGAAAGGAAACAAGTATTTATCTGTTTATGTGGTCTAAGAAGTCTTTCCCTCTCAAAAAAACCTTTAAAGAATATATATAGGGTCGGAGAGGAATTAAGATTAAAATGATAAAAAGGAAATACATAAAAACTTGGAAAATTTTCTATGCTCGAATACTGCCGGTATGGACATTTGTAAAAGTTTGCTTTGATATGCAGAGAGCTTACATGACCGGTATACTAGGAATTTTGGTCAGCATTGGCCTTCAGTGCTTGGAACTTCGTCAATCTAGCGAGATAACTTCGACACATCCAAAGAATTTGGCATATCTTTAGAACCGTAAACTGGAATGTCTTCATACAACCTTTAGCTGACAGCCAACTCAATTATATTTCTTCTTTCACTAATATCATCTCTGAATTCACCAGGAAGTAGTCTTATAATACATGGCCTATGTATGATACTAAATCCAACCTGTTAAGACCTCTTCAAGACGCTCTATTGTTTGAAAAAAATCACTCTTAATACTTCTCCTTTTTAGCGTAGTCACAAATACCTTAGTAAAGAATGGCATAAGAGCGATGGTCGCTATACTATGCCCCCTTGTCATTTTTGGGTCAGACTAGGGAGTCGATTCTACTTGACCACTATATTCTTGATGTTCTTAGTCCAAATAGTGTAACCGTACCACCAAAGACTGCAGTGTAGGGGTCTTGGTGGTTCCACCTAAAAAGATTACATGAGTTCTCACTACTATCCTTGTTTGAATCTTTCCCACTGCTAGATGAATAAAAAGTTTATAAATCGATCTTGTGTTGCCTATACAACCTCCAACGTGCTTGACATGATATATATAAATTTAAATATTAGAAACGGATATAATAGCTAGGGAGACACTAGGACCCCCTAAAGAATAAAGCATGTGAAATAGAGCAAATGGGAAGTGAAACCCCTTAGTGTTGGGAGATGGGCACATGTGGGGGGGGGGGGTTAAAACCCCAACCTCGTGGATGTCATAGCATGTATCTTCTATGATTGTTTCTTACGTACTCTTTTTTCATCGAGGTTCACCAACCTTATTTATTTGTCATTGTTGGTTTAAGTTTTGGTCTATGAGGACATGTCGTCGCTTATTTTCTTGTTAGTTGTATTGGTTTGAGTCGAATTAGTTAGTCTAGTCATGTGCCATTCCACATAGCTCTCTTGAGATATGGGAGTGGTTGTTGATTGATGGCCTATGTCTATTTTTTGGGAGAGCCAGCTTACCGAGAATTTATTTCAAAGAAATTCCAAAGGGGATGTACTCGATCTTCAATCTTCAATCTCAGTCCAACCTAATTTTTGCTTTGAATATGATTTCCCCTAACAAACATATAACAAGGCCCTGAGTATAATATTGGTAATTTGTATCAAGATCTACTATAAAAAAATGCGTTATATAGTCGCGATATTTTAGTTATTTGTTTACTGATGCATATCACATTTTAACATGGTAAAGTTTTATTTTCTAGTATATAATAAAAAAACAAATAAAATCAAATATTGCTTGAGTAGTGGCCATAGTGGCAATAGTGGGTATCACCTACTCTATATTGTTGTATATGAATGTACCCGAAGGGACGAGCATTAACTAATTATCCAATTAAATTAAATAGCGACAAATTTGTTGGAAGGAGAAAGTGGGTCCTAGGGTTTCTCACTCATGCGTTTCTGTGTGTCGTTTTGATATCTGCGTAAGACGACAAGGGGCCAGTGAGAGAGAAACAGCGCTGTCTCTTCCGATCCTCCCTCTCTACTTCTCTACAGTAACAGCCGCATTTCCATTCAGAGTGAATCGACGAGTAACGCGAGGAAGAAGATGACTCGGCCAAGATGCTTCATGGACATTAGCATTGGAGGTGAGCTTGAAGGAAGGATAGTTATCGAGCTTCACAACGACGTCGTACCCAAAACCGCCGAGAATTTCCGTTCGCTTTGCACCGGTGAGAAGGGTATAGGTCCCAACACTGGCGTCCCTCTCCATTACAAGGTATCTCTCTTTCTCTACTGCTCTCTCTATGTATATATATACTCTTGTACATTTGTATTTGCTTCTATGAAATTGCTCTTTGGTTTATCTGCGATTTAGGGTTTGTGGTTTATCTGCGATTCAGGGTTTATTTGGCTATTCGTCTCTGGTTCTAACTCTTGATATCTGCGAGTCGTTTAATTTCTCTAAGTTCTTAATCTAACAGTGCCTAATAGCTTCTGCATCTGTTCAGTGTTGCGATTAATTTACATTTTCTTAAACTAAACTTGTTTGCCTTATAATTTGACTGTATGGGTTCATCTGTTTCAGGGGAATCGATTTCATCGTGTCATCAAGGGGTTTATGATTCAAGGTGGGGACATATCGGCTAATGATGGGACTGGTGGTGAATCCATCTACGGCTTGAAATTTGAAGATGAGAACTTTGACCTGAAACATGAGAGGAAAGGGATGCTCTCTATGGCAAACTCTGGACCCAACACAAATGGCTCTCAGTTTTTCATCACAACAGCACGCACCTCTCATCTAGATGGAAAGCATGTTGTGTTTGGAAAGGTTATCAAAGGAATGGGAGTTGTTCGGTCAATTGAGCATGTTAGCACAGAAGAACAGGCTTGTCCTTCTCAGGATGTTGTGATTCATGACTGTGGAGAAATCCCTGAGGGTGATGATGATGGAATATGTAACTTTTTCAAGGACGGTGATGTGCACCCTGACTGGCCTATTGATCTGATTGAAAGCCCTGCAGAGTTATCTTGGTGGATGGAGACTGTTGATTTTGTTAAGGCTAGAGGAAACGAGCACTTTAAGGTGTTTTTTGCCAACGTTTTGATTTGGATATATGTTTGTTTGTTCCAGTTTTTCTTTTCTCTGATTCTGATCTGTTTTTGACCTCAATTTACAGAAACAAGACTATAAGATGGCTCTTAGAAAGTACCGCAAGGCTTTACGTTATCTGGATATTTGCTGGGAGAAAGAGGGCATTGATGAAGGTGTTTATTACTTTTCCTCTTTATATATATTGCCATTTACTGCATCTTAGTATCGTTACTGTGTATACCAATGTCTTGCACTCACGCTCTCTACTTGTGATCTTGCAGAGACTAGTACTCTCTTGCGGAAGACAAAGTCACAGATCTTCACGAATAGTGCTGTAAGTTCATGCCGTCACTTTTTTTGAAGCTAGTTCCTTGTTGTATATATGTGTGTGTGCATTCGCTTTTTAAGTACCATCCAAATCTTGATAGTTTTTCGAATCTGTTGTGTTTTCCCAAAAAATTTCTTACTCTGGTAGACTTTACAAATTGATATTTTTGTTGAATTAGCTTAATCCACAGGGATGAAATGCACTGTTGATAGAATGATAGGTGATTGGAAAGTAAGTAGTGACTAAGGTATTTAACATGACGCTAGTTATGTTGGTTTAGGATAGGTTGTGTGCTTGAGATATGTGATTTCATCGATGTTCATCTATTGCATCTTTAATTATGTGCTTTATGTTTAAAAAATCCAAATCGATTGATTGTTTGGCTTCCTTGGAATGTGGCAGGCGTGCAAACTCAAATTCGGAGATGCAAAGGGAGCATTGTTGGACACCGAATTTGCTATGCGTGATGAAGACAACAATGTTAAAGCATTGTTTCGACAAGGCCAGGTACTGAAACAGTTATATTACCTCGGTCATAGCAAATTTTGTAAAATTCTCGTGAGATGAAGATTCTAATATGTGCTTGTTTCTAATTTCAGGCCTACATGGCTCTCGATAATGTTGATGCTGCTGCGGAAAGCCTCAAAAAAGCTCTGGAAGTTGAACCTAATGACGGTGAGTGATTCGCCAATTGTGTCTATCGTTTTTTTGTTTCGAGTACACACCCTAGATACAGAAGTCTAACTAGCATGTTTTGATGTGTGATTTTCAGCTGGTATCAAGAAAGAATATGCTGCTGTTATGAAAAAGGTCAGTATGAGTAATAGCAATTGGAAGGATTTTTTGCATCGACATAACTTATAGCGAAAAATTGAGCTTGATGTTAATAACTTAAGTTCTCTATGTGCAGATTGCCATTAGAGACAATGAAGAGAAAAAACAGTACCGCAAAATGTTCGTATAGGGATGCTCTGCTTCATTTAGGGTAAGCAATTTCTTGCTATCAACCATCTTGGTAGCTTTATTTCATTTAATTTAGTGGGAGTCTTAGTAAGATAGCGTTTCGACTTTTGTGTGTGTAGGTTTGGTAATGGATAGTGGAGAAGACACTAACAAAAGGTGAAAAAAGAGCATACAAAGAAAGAAAAATTCAAAAAAAAAACTTGGTAAACATTTTTAGTTCTACATTCCAGCAAGAGACTGATGCGATAGTAATATCGACTGGGAAATTGTTTTTACCCAAAAAGACTAAGTTAATGAAATTTTGAGTTACTGGGTCGCTTTTGTTTTTGCTTTCTTCGCCGTTTTTTTTTTGTTTCTCTTTGAAAATGCAGATACAATCAAAAAGACCCTAGGCGATTTAAAAAACTGTGATGTTGTTAAATGAAAACAATAGTCTTAAACCTGAATGAATGAGGCGACCCATTCACATGAACTGGCGGGAAAACAAGCTGAGACTCTAAACTTCGGGAAGAATCGATTTCAACTTGGTCGTGTTCTTAATCGCAAAACTTAGTCGCTACCCAATAGCTCACATCACTTGTGAGCTCTTCTTATGTTCCAAGCTTAGTGCAAGTGCAAATCGACCACTAATTATTTTACAACTTCTTATTGCATCATCTCCTTTTGTTTCATTCGTTTCCCCTTTGAACAAGACTACTACTGATAGTCAATTATTCCATTTGTGATTTGCTGTTTATCTTCTAATCAATAAAGAATTCGGCCTTTCCATATTTTAGCCTCTTTTCAATTGTTCATGGAAACTTATATATAATGATGTGATAGCTCCGACTGATTTTCGTCACTTAGATTGTTTGTAGAATTTCTTTTCCATTGATGCGTTGGTGAAATACAGGGAGAGACCCTTTTGAATTTTTGTCTGATTTTATTAAAAACTTTGTAAGTTGTAAATTCTAACCAATCAATGTCGTCGTCATACATACACACAACAAAAACCATAGGAGTTTATCTGATTTGGAAATTTGCGGGTAAAAAATCTTAGTATTTAACTCGACAAATTACTACCCGAGTTGCGAATTTATCGATCTAGTTGGGTAGCTCAATCCATGAGAATATTAGAACATATTTTTGAAAAAGAGAAAGACGAAAAAAAGAAAAACGATAACATATATATCATATACTCCATAACCGATAAATTTATTGTGTTTGCCTTTTCGAAGATGTCTTTGTAGTTATATTTATGCTTTAAATCATATCTTAGATTTGTGTTGGGTGTTCGAAAAAAGTAAGCACAGCCACAAAAAACAACTTTGAGTTATATAATTCTATGTTAAATCATGTTTTCGTCACTAATACGTAACTAGGAAGACAAATTGACGCCGAAATACAAGTTTATATATAATTTATGTTCGAGTTCGTCAACGTTAATTAGTTCAAGTCGCAACTAAAGCAAAAAAAAAGGAGTTTCTTCCACCTGAGAAAGCATTGACCTGCGAGTCAACGTTCTTCCACTAAACAAGTACAATGCATTTTCCCTCATGAATTCTCTCTCATTTATTTGGTTTCTCACCCCCATTTGCTTTTTATATATTTATTTATTTCAATATCCCCATAAATCAAACAATTACGGCGGTAACCTGCTTTTTACTGTTTGTTAATGAGTAACATTATGCACTGAAAAGAATTAATGTAGTCAATAATCATTCTTTTAATTATACAATCAATATTTTAAAGAAATGTGACTAAAATTTCTCAGTTTCGGCAGCTTGGCACCATCTCTCTCATATCTCATCCTCCTATAAATAGCAAATCTTTAAACCTCGTAAAGAAAACCATCACAATCACTTATCAAAGAACTAAGAACTCATAAGAAGAAGCGATGATGCACTCTCGTTTTTTAAACCTTGTTCTACTCCTTGTAACCATTGCCTCAATATTTTCCTCATTTGCAGAGGCCAATAGGGGCTTTGGTTGGGGTTGGAGCTCCAACCATTCAAGTGGTTCAAGTCCAAGCCCGTGGTCGGGATGGGGCCGGGGCTCTAACCGTAACAGCTCAGTTTGGGGTGGGGGATCCAACTATTCAAGTGGTTCATGTCCAAGCCCGTGGTCGGGATGGGGTCGTGGCTCTAACCGAAACAGCTCAGGTTGGGGTTGGGGATGGGGCGGGGTCCCCAACAACACACACAACTCTGGATCTGGCGGCTCGGGTTGGGGGTCAAGCCGAAACGGCTCAAACTGGGATTGGGGTTGGGGGTGGGCTACTAACAACACACACAACTCGGGATCGGGATCTGGTTGGGGCTGGGGAGGTCATTCAAAAAGCTATAATGCTACCTACAATGCACCTAGGAAGATCATAGTCGGTGGAGACAAAGAGTGGACTTATGGTTTCAACTACTCCGACTGGGCTTCTAAAACTGCTCCCTTCTTTCTCAACGATATACTTGGTGAGTCCTTTTTCATTTAGTTTGTTGCCATTTTAAAGTTATTATCACTATTAATGGTACGATGATCCGGGTGCAGTGTTCAAATACAACCCACCAGCCCCGTTCACGCACAGCGTTTACTTACTACCGAACCCATCGAGCTATGAAAATTGTGACGTGAAGAAAGGCAAGATGATTGCGTCTCCGAAGCAAGGTGCTGGAAATGGCTTTGAGCTTGTTCTAAAAGATATGAAGCCTTACTACATTTCATGCGGCGAGCACGACGGGGCTCACTGCAGCAACGGTACCATGAAGTTCACCGTCATGCCCATGCTCCCTCGTTGGTAAGTTTGGTATTATAACCAACTCCAACGTCATGCATCATAATTTAGGTTTGCGTTTCGTTGTTTTCGTCAATAAATGAGATTTACCATTATTTACGTGTATTCCCTTTGTTCACATTTTGTTGGGTTTGTTTGTGGTTTTGCATTCTGTCTTTATTATGAGATCACCATTCTTCATGTATATTTACATATTTTCATGGTAAAATGGCAAGGTTTGGAACTTTATATGAAAAAAATGACAAAGTTTTTCTTAATATTAAACTTGTTCACCAAAACACTTACATGCAAATGTAACTTAGGATCTAGTATCAAAGAAACACAACTCAACAGTGTTCTATTCTATAATATTTTTCAAGGTTTTAGAGCAGATGAATTTGTGGATACAAGTTAATGATTTCTTAGAATCTTGTGATCTTACCTGGAGAAGAGATCATGGAATTCAAGAATGTTTAAGTTAAATACATACTCCCATCGTCGATTGACTCTATTTTTCATGATTACGAATCTCTGTCAGATTCGTTAACTGCTTAAAACTGATTCTGATTATGAAAAACCGTCTCTGCTAACTCTTGAATCAAAGTGGAGATCGTGTTTTGGATGTTTTCCTACTTAGCGAGAAGTGTGCTACGAAGCTCTGGTCGCTTGTTAGGCGTATCCTCATCGTGGCACTTGTTAGCTAGAATGCATGATGTTTCGTCTCGGAGCCATGGTCGAAAGTACGAACACGGTTCAGGAAAGTTACTTGCTCTGATACCAAAACTGGCGCAACGTTAGCAATCAATAGAGGTTCGTCGGCTCAAAGGCTCTGTTTAATTCAATGAATAAGTTCTTCCATAGAGGGCGGTTATCATCCGCTTAAAGCCCAGCAAAAAGTAAAAGGGAATAAAGCCCAAAAACAAAAGACGTAATTAGACATCAAAACTACACTAAAAACATTTACTATATTAATTTTTAGGAATGTCAAATCACCACTCTAATTGGTACTTGGGTCCGCCATGAGACACACCAATAGTGGTCATATTAAAGAGAAAACTTTGAGTATAAAATACTGTGGTTTTTATTTTTTAACTTGATATCATCCTAAGAATCTCGATTGTAGAAACTTTCTCTTGGGGGTTCTCAAAAAAAAATTTAATTTCTTTTACTAATAATTTTTTTAAAATAAAAAAAAATAAAAAATAAACGGACCAATCGTGCTGCGCTATATCGTGTAAACAGTTAAGGGATCGGTTCTTATTTAAATATTTTAGAACATATCCAATAGAAAATTCTTAGCTAGAATCTTTAAGAAAATAATAATAAAATACTATGGACCCCAATGAATAGTTAATAAACATGTTTCTAAGAGTCCACAATTTTTTATAAAGGGATTCTTAATATTTTTTATTATTTTTTTTAAATAACGTCCATAATTTTTTACTGTAAAGAAAAAAAAAAACTTTTTTTAAAAAAACGGACTAACCGGCACGCCACGTCGCGTGAACAGTGTAAGGACCGGTTCTAGTTTAAGAATTTTAAGAACTTGTTTCTTAACTGTTCATGTAGAACCCACAATATTTTTATTAATTTTTTTTTTAAGAATCCCTACTAAGAACCTCCAATGGATGTGCTGTAAGAGGATCTACAACGCAGGGTTCTTAGCTAGGTTTCCTAAAAAAAAATTAAAATATTAGTGGGACTCACCACTAAATTAAGAAACGATCCCTTGCAGTCCTTAAATAAGAACCGTTTCTTCAACGCTTCTTCACTGTTCATGCCAACGTGGCAAAACATGATTCGTCCATTATTTTTTTTTATTTTTTTCTCTGCATAGAAAGGGGTCCCCACATTAAAAAAATCTATTACTAATAAAAGTTAAAGCTATAGCGTTGTTAGGCCGTCTACATAGGTAGTCCACATATGATATTAAACGACCAAAAATATTATTCCAAAAAACTTTGATATCAAATATCTTCAAAATCAAGTCTCATCATATTCCATATTAATTTCATATTTTCCTTTTATTTTTTTTAAATGAATTTAAATCTAAATATTTTTTAAATCTATATCATTATATAAATTTAATTTTTTTTACTGTTTAAAAATGAATTTTAAATCATTAAGAATTTTGAGATTATTTAAATTTAAACATATATATATATATATATATTTTAAACGAATACTTTTTTCGTGTTTAAAAACGAAAATTAATATTATTACTACTAGGTGGTGACTTCCGACAAATACTAACAGCCGTTCCACAGACTTCTAAAGCAAATACAATTTTAGCATCAATCAAAGAAACATAATTGTGGAAATCTTGCAATGTATTTACTTTAAAACATAACACGAGACTCAAGAATATGTGGTGATATGCAATGTTATAATCAAACCACTTTCAACTCTATCTCTTACTTCATAGCACAAAAAATAAATAGTAACAACAATAATCTTATATCAAATTAAAAGGAAAATAATAATCCCACCGCATAGAAAATTCAAATATCATGATATTAATGACAAAAAAAAAAAATTTATTATAAAATATTAAAAAAACACTAAAAAATTAAAATAATACATTTTATTTTCTAAATATATTCCAAAAAATCAAAACAAAGCAATTTCAAATTGAAAAACAAATACAATGTCAAACAAAGTAGTAATAATAAAAAATTAAAAATATTAAATGTCACCGTATTGTTCAATAAAATATATTATTAAATATCAAAATAAACGAAACAAACAATATTAACATATCCGGGCGTAACCCGGATTTAAAACCTAGAAAAATACCAACAAAATTAATTTTTTATTGTTTAATGCATACATGTTATCAGAACTACCAGGAAAATAAGAGAAATATCTGAGCTCGGAACATATAGAAAAAGGTGACACAATATCAACAAACTATGAGATACTATATACGGTTGAGTATCTAAACTCTCTAGAGTTCGCAGGACTACCAAAACATAAACTATCTTTAAAAATGGAAGTACCAATAATGCTATCCCGAAACTTTAATTAAAAGGAAGGACTATGCAATGGTACACAATTGATAGTAACACATTTGGGCGATTGAGTGATCGAGGGTGAGATAATCACGGGAACAAAATCTTGCCAAGAATAATCTTATCCTCAATTGGCCAAAGCATCCTTTCACATTACGAAAACAAAAATTCCCAGCAAAAGTATGCTATGCAATGATAATTAATAAATTATAGGGATACAGCTTAGAATCGGTTCTCCTATACTTGCCTTAACCCGTTTTCAGTCATGACCAACTGTACATGACACTATCACGTCTAACATCTCCTAAAGGTCTACTATCCATTCTAAATTCGATGGTAATGCAGAGAGTACATTCAAATATATTGTTTATACATAAATATACAAAGGATTAGATTCAGAAGAATATCATATTCGAGAAGCAATGTAATAAAAATAGGCTAACTTGGGCTTAGATCAGTGTCATTTTATAGTTTCTCATTAATCATAATAATTCTTTACATCATGATCATATAGGACTGGTTTACAACGGTTTATATTTAACAAATAGCGGTTCTTTTCTTTATTCTATTATGCCCCTCAAAATGGCATGTAAAGAGACTGCAATGACATCTTGCCTATCAATACATGAAAATGACTAGACAATAAAGATTTTGTAAACACATCTGATAATATGAGAATCAGTGATGATATGCAATGTTATAATCAAACCACTTTCAACTCTATCTCTTACTTCATAGCACAAAAAATAAAGAGTAACAACAATAATCTCATATCGAATTAAAAGGAAAACAATAACCCCACCGCATAAAAAATTCAAATATCATGATATTAATGACAAAAAAGCAAATTTATTATAAAATATTTAGAAAAAAACTAAATAAAAAAATTGGAAAACAAATACAATGACAAATAAAATAATAATAATAAAAAATTGAAAATATTAAATTTCAATACGTTCAATAAAATATATAAGAAACGAAACAAACAATATTAACATACCCGTGCGTAGTCCGGATTTAACACCTAGTAATAAAAAAAAGTTAAGGAACCCAATTTTAATATACTGGCGTTGGAGGTGCTCTAAAATCCTTAAATAAGAACCGATCCTTACACTGTTCACGCCACGTGGCAACACACGGTTGGTTCGGTTTTAATTTATTTTTTTCGGTTGAAAAAGTGGGACCCACAAAAAAAAAAAATTCTAAAAACTTTTTTTAGAAACTAGCATTAGACATGGTCTTAAGAATCTGTTTCTTAACTATTCACGTGAAATCCATAATATTTTATTATCTTTTTCTTAAAGATTTCTGTTAAGAAACCATCGTTGTTGGAGGTGCTATAAGGCTAATTGTATCTTTATCTTTAAACAATGGTAATTATCTACTCTGGAGATTATAATCAAATACAATAGACACGAGCATAATTAAATGGAAATAAAGAACCTATATGAAGGTTGTATTCTAGAGCAGAAAAGATACGAACCTCTGCTAATGAGATGATGGAGAAAAATAAAGATATTCTAGTATCATTA
The DNA here is from genome assembly GCA_900116095.1 of Euclidium syriacum. Taxonomy (NCBI): domain Eukaryota; kingdom Viridiplantae; phylum Streptophyta; class Magnoliopsida; order Brassicales; family Brassicaceae; genus Euclidium; species Euclidium syriacum. Next base: position 3,937,026 of record FPAK01000011.1, on the reverse strand, counting down.
GCACCTCCCCCAGTCGACCTATAAAATTTTTCCAACCTATATAAAGGTTATTCCTAACGAATTGTAATCTATCTAAAGGAGGGCCTTACCTTGCTTCAAGGCTTGGTAGATTTTTTTTTTTTTAGAAGATGGTCTTGTTGATAAGACGGTTACGATGCACACAGTGATTCACCATTTTTCCCGACTTTTTATATCGACACAAGAGACGAAAAATGATTGCTTGGTGGGTTAAGTTTAGATTTCTGTCATTATATTATTATCTTCATAATCTTTTCCCTATTAATTTGACATTAATTGTTTCGGTTTGCTTTCTTCTTTTCTATTTTGATTGAGAGATGTTACTATACATACTTCGGTTACCGTCGGTAATCATCAATAAGATCTATTCTCCAACTTGCAAAAGAAAAAGAAAACAATAACGAAATGTTTCAAAGTATTACAAAGAGATTGGACTTTCTGTGTGAGAAAAAAGTAGAGCAAAAAGTCAAAAAGGAAATGGATCTGACAGTTAAAAAATTCCGGTATTAAGTTATTATAATGTAATCCGTAGTACTTTTTTATTTTTTTCGTTTAATAATGAATCCCGGAGTATTGATATCTCGGAAATTTGGAGGAATATAGCCGCCATTAGTTTGAGAGTTACGTTAATCACGTAAGAAAAATAACTCCGAAAGCCATCTCTGTTGAACAAAAAAAAACAATTAAAATTCATTTTGATTCATACAGCACAAAAATGTGCTACAAAGGTCAAACATTCATAAAAATAAAAGGACTACAATAAACTCTTTGCAAGCTTGAGAAACCCGAACCTTTTCCCCACGTGTTTGACCAGTTTTTGTTTTTAGTTTATCTCTTATGGTATAAAACTTCATATACATAAATTAGGTATGGCCGTATGTGTTATAAATTTCTTACGTCATAAAAATTTTTCATATACTATTCGAACGAGAGATCAAAACACGTTTTGGATGAATGGAAAATCTTAAAAGTTGTATAAATTATTTATAATACGTTGGTCAGACTGAAATTTAAATAGATTACAATTCGTTGGAATAACTGTTTTTAAAACCTACAAACTTTGCATCTTATTAATAACTCAATAAATGAACCTCTACTTTATGACCTCCAGTGTTAATGATTTACTTTCTAATTCATTTTTTTTTCAATTTTATATGCGAGATTTAAATTTATTGCAATTGTAATGTATTGAAATTTCAGTCTGGAAAGATAATAATTGCATGAAACATCTTGATATATAAAATAAAAATAGTGAACAACAATGAAAAAAGAAGCCAATTTGGTCCCAATTTTTTTTTTTATAGCTTTAGAGTTAATAAAACAATAATTAAGTCACGACCCATGAAGTAGGTGAAACTTATAAAAGTAGCTCCTAATTCAATCACCATTCAGTTTCTCCATCTCTCTTTATCTCTCTCTGTCTCTCTAAAGTCAAGCTTTTCGTCAGAGAAAGGCAAAAGAAGAAGAGAGCATCCAAAGGAAGAAAAAAAGAGCCCATTAATGGAGTTAGAAGCAGTAGCAGCAGAAGTTAATTTTGACAGCACAACTTCGTCTCCGTACATAACAGCTCCTTCAAGCCCAACTCGATTTGGAAACAACAATGCTTTCTTCTTCAGCGCACCCACAAGCCCTTCTCCTTCCACTTCCTCCAACATACCCTTTGGCTGGGAAGACCAACCAAGAAGTCCCAAGAAGAGATCAGCCAGCGATTTCGATGACAGTTTCGAGTTCAATTTCAGTGGTCAACTGGAGAAATCTTCCTTCTCTGCCGCTGATGAGCTCTTCGATGGAGGAAAGATTCGACCTTTAATGCCTCCACTCACTCCTGATGTTTCCCCTCCCAGATCTAGGGTTCTTGAGGGAAAAGACTCTGAAAATCGAGGAAGAGACCGGTCTCCGGGATCTTCTTCGCGTTATGAGCGTATAGGAAGCCGTTCTATGTCTCCCTTGAGGGTTTCAGACATTATGGTTGAGGAAGAAGAAGTCCAGTCAGCAAAAATGGTTTCTTCCAACACAAGAAACCAAAAATCCTCTGTTTTCTTGTCGGCGATTCTATTCCCCGGTCGAGCATATAAAAAGTGGAAGATTAAAGATCTGTTGCTCTTCAGGAGCGCATCAGATGGGAGACCGGCTCCTACCAAAGAGTCCTTGAAAAGATATGATATACTTACAAAGAAAGAGGCCGAGGAAGCGAGGTGCTCGAGTATCAGGTCCACAGAGAGCTGTGATTCGTCGGTGTCTAGGTCAAGAAGGAGGCACGGGGTTTCGCCTCACGAGATGCATTACACTGAGAACAGAGCAGTATCGGAGGAGCTGAAGAGGAAGACGTTCTTGCCGTACAAGCAAGGCTGGTTAGGTTGCTTAGGGTTTAACCCTGCTGTTCATGAAATTGCAAGAGTTGGGTCCTTGTCACGTGCCTCTTCTTGATCCCTCCTTCTTTTTTTTTAATTTATTATTCTTTTTCTCTTTTTTGATGGCTTTAATTTTTGAATGTGGTGATGCGGTTCCATCGCATTGATACAGATGAATAAAGGAAACAACAAAATGTAAAATTGGTGTACGATCTATTTTGGCTAGTGCATTCATTCGATGAAGGTTGTGAAATGGATTTTAATTGTGAATTTAGGTTAACTATAGATGGCTACAAGAAAGCACATATATAACGAATTTTCCCCACCATAACTATGCTATTGGGAGTACTCATTGTTTTTCACGAGTTCCATATTTTATTTGCTCCAATATTTAGATACATAACGTAGTCCGTTAAAAGAGTCTAAAACAGTTGCCGTCAGGAATTTCGTATTAACGGTTTATAGTAGATTAATAATGGTTTCAGCTCATCATGGTTAAGCGCATCTATATTGGAGGTTTCTCATAAGAGTCTATTAATAAAAAGATATTTTTAAAATAATAAATAATATTTTTATATTAAGATAATCTCTCAAAAAAATTAAAGAAGTCTAGCGTTTGAGAGACGACGGATGAAAATTCCAAAATTTTTTATAGATTTTTTTAGTAGAAAAAAATTATTTATTATATTATTATTATTTTTTTTATAAAAAATTCTTATGAAAGACTTGCATTTCAGATGCTCTAACATGTTTAATTTGACGAATATCTCTTCCATGAGTTCTCCTACACGGGTATTCACATAAGCACATTATTCTCCCATACGAAAGCTAAACTGTGGATACTAAAATTTCATAATCAAAGATTTATAGATAATTTAATTGTTTAGAGTTCGGATTATTTCTAGGTAGCGGAGGACAGAGTGCTACACAATATTAGAGGTGAATATAGTAAATATCACAAAGAATTAATGATTTATTGAGTATGAGCTTACATATTACGAGAATACTAGTAAAGTGATAGTCCCTTGACGATGTAAGAACAAATTGAGAATCAAATGTAATGTCTAGTGTGGGTGTGTAGATAAGAATAATTTTTTTTTGTTGGCTAGTCTCCTCTCTTTTTATAAATTTGATTCTTATCTTTATTCCACATTAAAACCAATAGATCTACCATTAATACTGTGATCCAGCCGTTATGAATTTGTGTTGACCGCTCGTTACTAACCGTTGTACTCGATTTTAGACTCTGGTGGTCTTGAATTTGAGGATCTATAGCAGGTTATTGAGTTTGAAGTTTCTCTGATATTTTATTTTACTTCGCTAAGCTTTTTCTTTTTATGTGTTGGGACTAGTACTAATTGGATCATTTTTCTTATTTCATGGGTTAGAGATTTTGGCATGAATATGTATTCACATTTATAGCCAACAAATTGGTATTACATGAGATGATAGTTGAAGGGATTTAGAATTTAAATCTAACACAAAATCGTAATAAAATCATTTATTTTTGTTAACATGGAGAAAATAGATTAACAATGCATTCATCGTCAGTAGTTATTGTTTTGGAAAATATGTTGGTTCCTAGCTCCCTTAAAATAGAATTTGATTTTCATTAGAAATAATATCATAAAAATAATATCATGCAATGTTTTCAAAATCAAATGGTACCATCGTTAGACTTATTAAAAATCCGTAAAATGATTATACGATGGTTACAATCATTTGAGAGAATTAGTCGAATTTTTGCTCGGATTATATATGTGTTTCTAAAAACGGATTTGAATACAATTCAACATGATGTAATTCAACATGATGTAGTATATTTTGTGCATTTAGTTTATTGATAAGAGCACAAATTGCTCCAAAACAAAATGAATAAAAAAGTGTTGGAGAATGAGGCAACATTGACGCTAAGCCGAAAGAGAGGATAGTAAAAGAAGAAATGTCATGCTCCTTAATCATGAGGTTTGTGCAATAATAGTAGTAATGATTCCCTCAACAGAATAAAGCATCTGGACCACCTTATAATATCAATAGTTATCATATAGTTAACATTTTATTAAGCAACTGATTACAACCAAATATGAGTTAAGAACTTAAGTTTTTCTTTTTTCTTTTTCTAAACAAGTCTACTGCATCTAAGTTGCAATGATGAATTCCTGGACAACCCTTGGCGTTTCCATTTAATTAAAATTTTCTGATTGATCTTATATTTAGTTTGTAATTTCAAAATGTAAAATATAGAAAAATGAACTATTAGAGATCCATTTTTAGTTTTTAGAGAAACCAATGGAAATAATTTCCTTGAAACTCTCGGTGACGCACCAAATATATATATATATATATATATATTTATTTATTTATTTTTTGAAACAGGGCAAAAATTTTGCATTGTTCATGGACAATGAAATCATACACACAGATTAAACGATCAATAAATTTTTTAGAGTTGATGTGAATAATCAAAACAAATTCATTAGATAATATGAATTTTTGAGCTTAAAATTTTTTCATGCGATGGAATAGAGTTGTAATCAGTTTTGTTGATGAAACTGATGAAAGTAAGAATAAGAAAGATATTCGAAATATTTGGTTTTGGACGTCATGATCTTTATATAATCTTTATTTAAGTGTTTAATATATATGTACTTGATTGGCATTGATATAATTTTTTATTTTTTATTCATAAAAAAAATACTTTCCTTAAAATAGAAGAGAACTATACACCATTAAAGGTGGAAATACAAGGGCCCACAATCGTAGACCTTAGGGCTGATTTTGCTAGCTCGTCGGTTATATTATTTTCGTTTTTTTTAATATAATATTTATTTATTTATTTTTTTAATAGAATTACATTTCCTGAACACAAGAAAAAGAGAAATAAAATAGAGAGACAGATACATATAGACCAGATGCAGCAGATGGATAAGAGATAGGGAAAAGAGAGATAGCGAAACTATTTTGAAGCAAAGAATGGAATCGATAAGAATAGAACTCAGCGCTGGAAGTAGCGAAACCAGGTTGAGAGGTAGGGCTCTGGTGAAGGAGTGTGTGGCACGGGCTTTGATCTATCGAGAGCTGCGAGCTTAGCTCTCATGAGAAGCTGAATTTTCTTTGAGATTACTAATGGCGGTTTGGACTCAGAGGAGTGTAGTCGAGAGTTTCTCTCTTTCCAAAGGGAATATGCAACGGCATGGAGGAGTTTGCATATTACCTTGACGTTAGAGGAGGAGGAAGCTTGCCTAACCCAGTCGACAATGTCTTCAAAAAGAGGCGGAGGATTTAGATCATGATGAGTGAAGAAGGAACGCCATACGGTTGAGGAGAAGGAGCAATTGAAAAATAGATGTGTCTCCGTTTCGTTGTGAGTAGCGCAAAGAAGACAAGAATCAGGAACATCCAAACCCCAACGACGGAGCTTGTCACGAGTCGTCATACGCTTCCTCAAAATAATCCAGAAAAGAAAAGCATGTTTCGGAACTATTTGAGGGAACCAAAGAGATTTGAACCATGTAGTCGATGAGGCGATGGTTGGATTGAGAGAGGACCAAGTCTTGGAGGTGGAGAAGTGAGATGACGGGGCCGAAGCTGAAGTTTTCCACAAAAAGAGATCATGTTCGTGTTGGTGGGCTGAGATTGTCGGTGGAGAGGAAGGAAGAGAGTCCCTGAGCAGTCGCACAATTGGGTTCCTTCCTCTTGGTAAAAGCCAACTGTTTCCGGTGATTACGCTGGACACCGAGGCGTCTTTTTGAATTCCTGTTACCTGAGGTCCCAAGGGGCATGTTAACTCCAATAAAGGGCCAAGAGAAGTCCAATTGTCATGCCAGAAAAGAGCTGAATTTCCGGATACAATCTGGCAGTGAAGAAACGGACGAGCAAGCGGACGGAGCTTCATTATCTGTCTCCAAATCCAACTTCCTGATCTAGAGAAATCGATATTCCCTATTCTCGTTTCTTGGTATATAAGTAAAAGAAACATAGTAAAAGAAGAATGAGATCCACTTGATGTCATTGAAGAGACTTCGAAACTTTTTGGGATTCGTCTAGGTGGTGATTGCATGGATAACGTTTTTTGCATTTGATCTTATTTGAACATGGTGGAAGTGGAGTTCCTTTACTGCTACCATTACCTCGTAAATAGTCATCGTTTCTGCAGTAATTGGGGATCGGATATGGTGAACCTCATAAATATTTTAATTTTAATATGATTTTAAAGTTTTATGTTTCAATACATAATAATAAATATATATATATATATATATAGAAAAATACTTAAATAGCACTAAAAAGTTATATTTGACAATAATAGTACATAGAGTTTTGTAATTCCAAAAATACCATCAATGAAATTTTTTTATGGTATTTTTAGAATTCGGGAGACCCTTCCCGAATATGTGTTTTTCCTTCCTAAATAGTGTTTTTTCTTCTTCTCGAATATGTGTATTCCTTTCCGGATTACATGTTTATCCTTCTCGAATAGTGTTTTTCCTTACCAAATATGTGTTTTTTCTTCTCAAATATGTGTTAATCCTTTTGGAATTGTGTTTTTCTTCCAAATATGTGTTTATCCTTTCCGAATAGTGTTTTTTCTTCCTGTATAATTTCTTTCTGAATTTCTAAAAATATCATGAAAAAAAAATTCTGGTAAAATAGTATTTGGTGTAGTTTTTTATATTATTATTGTCAATTAGTTTTATATATATATATTTTTTTTTTAAACGTTTCAATACTTACAAGTTTTCTAAAGAAAGTTTCTCTTCCACGTTCATGTTCACGTTCAGTTCAATCTGAATTTTACTATTTAAAGTATTTACAATGGTTAACTATAATTTAAATCGCACCAAAAATACTAGTATCCTGATCCCCATTTCAAGATAAATTTTCAACTACCATGAGTTGATTTATTCATAAATAGTTCATTAAAAGTTTGCTTAAAAAGTTATGGTCTGAATAAAAATTAAATTTAAGGTGATAGATAAAACTGAAATATGATCAGAGAGTGGTTGCCCATTTAATAAGATGTTTGATGCTTTGATTAGACAGGTTCAATGGATTTTTATTAATTGTAAATTTGTAATTGATGTTTACTTAATTAAATATTAAAGTACCAAACACTTCAATAAAAATTTAATGCCAAATCAATAACTATTTCTAAGAGAATATGAATATCAGTGAAAATGTGTGCAAACAGAAACTATAAATTTGTGATTTCCAATACAACGAAAGATGATTAATAATTATTTTCATTTGCCCATTGTGTTAATAATGATTTTACTATCGCGACATCAAACGTATTACAAGTTACAAATATACTCCACGGAGTATTTAAAGAACGTACGTATTTATAATAATGATTTGATCCACGGCACATGATCTCAAAAATAATATTTTTCTCACATTTGAAAGTCAGCTATTCTTGCTTTAGCGTATATCCAAATTTAATCAATATGTAATCATATACGTATTCCAAGTCCAAGATAGGCATCTCTCTCTTCTTTTTTTTTTTTGTAGGTCCAAAACTCTAATAAGTTTACAGGAAAAATATCAACAAAACACTTTGCAAGATGAAGGAATATACTTTAACAAAAAAAAAAAAGATGAAGGATTATAGGCCACTCCTAAATAAACAAGTTAGTATTAGGAGTATAAACATGATCTTATTCTCAAACCTCAGCAGCTATTACGAAATACTCCTAGTAGTTACTAGTTATAGTTTATATTTGTTAACACCAAACCAATGATTTTTAAAAAAAACCTAAAGATATTAAAATGTCATGTACGTAACACATTTTTGGGAAGACATAAATTGTGTATTCTGACTGTAGAGGCAAGTGATGATATTAAAATAAAAGTCAAGAATAAGATAGGTGTGTGAACATCAAGATTTCAAACCAAATGTTTGCTCGGCAGGCGGCAGCCTTAGATTCTCATAATTTCTAGAATTGAGCACTACGTAAATCATCATTTTAATTGCCTAAAATCTTAATTCTACTTCTCGTTATTAGGCGAAATATCTTAAACATGCAATAAAAACATGTTTGATATGTTTGATAAGTTCACATAAGCTAGTTTACGTAAACTTGGTTCAATTGAGGTAGTTCGGAGTTTCTAATCATTGTAAAATATAGCCCTAACTCGAAAATATAGGTGATTGATCAAAATTCAACATCAAAAGAAACAATAACAAAAGATTTTCGTGATAAAGCCCTAATCCAAAAATCCTAGATCATCATCCATGAATTTCCTACAAAAACCTTAAACCCAATACAAAGATTACTCACATATGTAGCATGCAACAAAAATCAGAAAATATGTACTATTAATGCTAGTATTCCACGATCAGAAATTTATAATAGTTTAGTGGTTTAGGGATTAAGATTTCTTTGTTAAAAAAGTATTGAGTGTTAGAGGAAAAGTAAATTGATCTAGAACAAAGAACCCGAGCTAGATTGATCGTGAGCAGGCGACAACACATGAATTTTAAGTAGAATCAAAGGTTTATAGGGTATAAGTGTATGAATAAAAATAATACAATTTTGATCATTTCAGAGACAAGAGCGAGAGAAAAGGGTATTGTTTCATATGTGTATGAATGTCATAATGAAATTTTCCTTCTTTAACTCCTCGCCTCCATCTCCTTTCTAGACTGATTAAGCTCTTTTCTCCCCCATTAACTTAGTAGATTTGTCATTGGTTCTCTAATTTTTATCGTTAGGACATAGAGTTTATTTTCCGTTATTAACATTTGTGGTCGACTCTTAACTTCAAGTGTCTTAGAACAAGAACATCGGGAAATTCTTAGAAAGGGGGTTCTTAAAATTTTTTAATAATTTTTTAGTAGACCCCACTTTTCTGGAATGAAAAAAAAGGAAAAAAAACACAAAAATAAAAAAGGACCAATCCAGGGTCGTCACGTGGCGAACCACTGGAAGAAACAACTCTTAGCTAAGAGTTTCTCTACACGGTTTCTTAAAAAATTGGTGGGACCCATAAATAAAATTTTTTTTTTTTAAGAACCTCAAATTAAGAACCGTTGATGTTCTTGTTGATTTTTGGAAGAACTTCGAGTCTATGCATTTTTAATGGGCTTGTGTGGGTTTCTCCATCTCTTGTAATGGATCAATTCTTTAGCGGGTGGTAAATTTGCCAGTAAAATTTACCCCCCCAAGTTTCGTAAGTTCAAAATGTTTAACTTGAGAGACTATCAGTTCTTTTCCCTAAATTTTCATTTTAACGTCGACCACTCTTTTCTTTTATTCACCCGATTGATATAACTAATTTTTTTTCTTTGTAATTTTTTGTGTGTGTTTATCTCCCTTTTATAGTTGTCTTCTTCTTGTGGCTCCCAACTTTTGACCCCTTAAAAAAAATCAAAGATATTTTAAGAAGAAATTCTCTCTGTCCCGACTCCCAAGAAAAACCTAGATCGACAATTCAATATATCATCGGCGGCTCCGTCATCGTGAGCCGTCGCCGCTGCTGACACCAGCCTCTGCTCCGGTGACTCTCCTGTCCCCTTTCTCACTAATCTGGCCTCATAAATATGGATCCTCCTCCCCTCATCGAATCCAATCTCAACATCGAACCTGGTAATGAACTACAAAAAGGTTCGCCTCTTAACCAATCATATGACTCCTCTCCGACGGAAAACCCGGCGCTGCTCTGTCTAGTGGTTGAGGTACAAGCCAACACTGAAGATTTCCCTAAAACGATGAAATTCATGTCTGCTCCAGAACTGTTAGATCTTTGCATTGTTGATTCGATGATGCCGTCGGAACGATTCCTCCAAAAAATGACTCTGGATCATTCCATACTTCCTCCTCCTTCATCGATCAAATTTGGAGGTGAATTATTGTTGCAATCTGGAACTTCTCTGCGTTCCAAGAAGCCCGAGCACAAGGAGCAGTCTGTTCCCCCTCCTGAAAAATCGAAAATTGTGCCTAACAACTTTGTTCAAGGAGTCTGGAGGGTCCCTCTTGATTTCTCCAATCGGCCAATTCCCACGCTCCGATACAATACGGAAACTCTTCACTCAGACCTGAACTCTCAATGGCCATCCCTGGGCTCAGGAGGCCAAACTCGCAAACGACGACCATTACAAGGTTCTTTGGCTCCATCTCACCCCTCCTCTGCAGATAATAAAGATTCTCTTGCATCGCTTGATCTGGATAAAGGCCTTTAACCACCTGAATATCCCTGGTCTACGAAGATGAAGCAATCATCACGCAATCTACATCGTGTAACAACTCCTACTTTCATGGAAGATGGGACACCAAAGGTATGTATACCCAAACAAGTTCTTCTTAAGGGTGTAGAGAATCAAAATGAATACATAATAGGACAGTTTCATAGATGTGTTGCTCCTTCTGCTGGACAAATACATGCTGTCATGTCTAGGCTTTAGGGAAAAAGGTGTAGAATCTTTACTCGTAAGTTAGGTGAATCATCTTTCCTTTTCCACATCCCTGATGAAGCTACTAGGTTGTGGATTCTTCAGCGAAGTTTGTGGCATGTTGATGATTGTCTCATGTTTGTCTCTAAATGGAATCCTGCTGGTACCATTGCTATCCCAAAGATTAGTACAATCCCGGTCTGGCTCACTCTTAAGAATATCCCAAATCAGTTATACTTTACAAAAGGAATCAGCTGGATAGGTTCAGGTTTAGGAGCTCCTTTGCTTACTAGCAAGCCATGGCTTGATCCGACTGAGATGGGAGAAGCTAAAATATTAGTTGAAGTTAAGCTTGATAAACCTTTTCTTCCCAAGGTCGCAATTGAAGATGAAAGTGGTATGATTACCATGGTTGATGTTATTTACTCATGGTTGCCGCCTAAGTGTGCTAAGTGTGGTCAATTGGGGCATAAAGCTACTCGTTGTCTTGGAAAACCACTCATGCCACAACAAGAAAAGCCTTCTCCTCCTACTGTCAATGTCGCGCCAGCGGAGACATCCTTGTCTCCAACAAGTGAATCCGTCTTAATGAAAGAAGTTACAGAGCTTGCACAAGCTTCTATTTCTACCCATTTGTCTCTAGATTCGCCGGCTCCCATTGACAGTACAAATTCTTTGTTAGTTGGTCCACTCGGAGCAGTCCAAGAGACAGTTTCTACAGCTCAACGCGCGGAACCGGCCTCTGTTACTCTGTTAGCTGTTCCAATAGCTCAAGAAAACTCTTTCCCAGACAAGGTACATGTAAATCCCCCAACTGCAGCCACTTTTGAGGCTGGTACTATATCATCAGAATCTGCATCACTCCTAGATGCCAACATCGCTTTAGGGAACCTCTCCCTTCCAGCTTGTTCCAATGATTTGTCCACTCTAGTAAGTGCTACGTGCTCATCTATGGTGAGTACGGTTGTAACTGATGTTGAGGGTGCTCATAATATTGGTAAATCATCGGATATGGAAGCATTGGTGGGGAATGAAGATTCTGCTACTCAAGAAGACGTTGAAGAATTCATGGAGACTCTTCAAGATGATGAACCTTTGGAGTCTCTATATGATGAAGACCCATTTGATGTCTACTCCACGACAACCAAAAGCGGTCGGAATGTCAAGCCTTCTCTAAAGGTGCAAGAGATGGGTTAGAATACTGTTAAGAAACGAGGTCGTAGAGGTCGTGGTGGCCGCCATGGCTAATCTCCACTTTCCTCACAATCCTATCATTTCTTTTATGGAATTCGTTCCTTTCTTAGTTTAAGCTTTATGTTCTAAGTCATTTTAAACTTCTGTTTCAAAACTGTATGCCCCAAAAGGCATAGTTTGCATATTTAAATTGAAAGTCCTTTAACAAAAAAAAAAAAAAAAAAAAAACTTTTCACCCCTTAGGTTTTTTTTATACTTCTTCCTTTGAACTAAGTTTTTAAAACTCTGATTTTAGGTACTTTTTCTTTTTAGGCATGAATTTTTTTTCGTTGACTACCACACCATTAAAAACCAGAAGCAGGATGGGACCCCTAAGAAATTGTTGCAACATAGAGAATTGATGGAGTGTAAGGGGGAGGTTGTGTATGGTACTGAGCCAAGAAGCCCTCTACGTCGTATTGATTCATATTTTTGGTGAATACATGTTAATACGACTCCCTCCTTCGCCGTTAGTACGCCTACCAAAAAACTCCCTTGATTGCTGCTCCTCCCAGGCGTGACAGGGAAAGGTTCCTAAAATCGTAACTATTGTTCATGTTGAGCATAATATTATCTTTGGTCTCGAGAAAGAAGATACATGGGGGCACAATCTGAGGTGGTGGTCCCCTTTTTCAAAAGAGCCATTTTTCCTAAAGATATTTTTCTTGTTGATATTGGTGAGATTAAATATTTTAAAGACATCTTACATGCACATCTTTTTATATCTAAGAATTTTTCTCTTCTTAGAAGTATTAATGATCTTTGATAACTCATTGCTTGAAATAACGAGATGAGAGGTTAGTTGTAGTCTAACTAGTCTGACCCAAGGATGTCCCAACCAAATGATGGAAGTTAGGTGTTTAGTTGGAAGGTTCATAAGTTTTGAAAGCTCTGGTTCTAGATTTTTAAAGGGAAAGAAAATTCCAATATGCAAGGGTGATGACCATAGAGTCCAGGAGATCAACGGATTTTGAACCAACAACGGATTTTGAACCAAGAGTGTTAACTAGTAGCATGTATAAGTTCTTTCCAATGGGTTCAGGGTATGATAAGGAACCTTGATATTTGAGGTATGATACATATAATTGATGAAAACAATTTCTTAATTCAATCATGTAGGAAGTCATGCAATTAAGTGAAACTTCGGAATCCTCCTCGGGGTGGATAATTTGATTAAAATCTCCTACTAGTATCCAAGGTGTAGGCTGTATATTGAAGGATGTTGAAGAGTTAACAGTTCTACCCATATGGTAGCCATTTCTTGTCCCTATTGTATGTAAGATAATAGTAGAAGTGAAGAAATGATAACTTATAACCCATATTTTTATGTGTGTTTAGAGTCTTTTTCACTATAGGTACTTCGAGAATTTGGGACAGCTTGAAGAAGTTGGAGCATAATGGGAAATTTTAGTGCATTTTCACAAAGGAAGAATCGATTTACCAGAAGGCGTGTCGATCGACATAACCAACAAACAAAAATACTAGTTTTCGATTTCCTTAACCCAACTATTCTACTTCTTCCCTAATTTTAATAAAATGAATTTTTAACCAATTTTTTAAGCTACAATTTTTCTTAGAGAGAAAACTTGAACTTTTGTGAGTTTTGGATTCTGGAGAGACGATTTCAGACTGTCGTTTTAGAGAAGAATTCAAATCCCTGTTCTTTCATCTTTGATTTTTTTTATGCAATACTTTTCAAATATCATGTCTGCTGCAAATATCTCTACGAATGAGTTAGGGTTATTCAAAAGGAATTGATGAATTGAAATCAAAAGCTAGGGTTTATCAAATTTTCCTTATTGATCTTAATACTTAATTTGGATTCATGAATTAGAATTGAGATCCTTGGTTAATTAATATACATAGAAGTGTAGTTAGTTAATTAGAATAAGATCAAGATAAGCAAATATGCCTATGACAAAGAAATTTGGTTTAGGGTGTTTGTGAACTTAGCAAACCTGAGTAAATGCATGTTTAACTGTTAAGATTCAAAAAAGAATTTGGTTATCTAATTGATTAAACGTAGTTAGATCTCGCAGCGGAAGTTAGTTTTCTATATCTTAGTGATTTATGTGCTAGAACGGTTCTTAACCGCAATCCTAGCAAATTTTTAGTGCAATACTGATTTTCTAAGAATTTCCCTGAGCCTAGTGCTTTTTCCATTAAATTAACAACTCCGACGTTAATATTTCGTTTCATTATTTTGTTGTCACTTTTATTAAATCTTTTAGCTTAGCTTAATTCAAAACTAGAATTTTGTTGTACTTCACTTAGTCTATGTGGATTCGACCCCTAAAATAATACATCTGCTTTATTGTGCACTTACAGTTAAATAGGATAAAACTTTATCTATATCAGAATACAATACAAGTCATAGACTTATTGGATTGATGGGTGACATTCACTACAACAGGATGTTTCTAGATAAGTATCACTCTATCATATTTTCCTTGATCATGATTAGAAACAAACTATCAACTTGGGCAGGCACTACCCATAATAGGGTTTAGATAGGTGTTTTATGTGGGTTTCCAAAATAGCAACAAAAAGGTTTGTGCTTTTTTGGTATTTTAGAACTCTTATTGATTCAAGATTTGAAGCCTTGACACGAATCATGGGTGGATGAACCAAGTGAACAAAGGTGCTCTTTGGTTAATCCGAGATTGGATGGAGGTGTATATAGATGAGTTGAATTACAATAGGTGTAGAAGCTGGTGATACTTCAAGGAATACCCTAAGCTTGGGCTTGGCTCGCCAGAAAAAGAGACACAAAAAACTTTGGATGAAACCAAAAAACAAATCTTTATTAATCAAACATGAAAAGAAAAGATTCTAAATCAAAGTATTATATAGCCAGGTTCTTAAGATCAAAATAAAAGGAAAAATACAAAAAAAACTGCAAAAAAAGGATAAGAAAAAAGAAAAAAAAAACACAACGTAATCAAATAAAACTAGCCATTAGACCTTTAACACAAAAGGTCAAATTAAGGAAAATGTGATCTCTTAGTCTTCAACTTGATATAGCTTGAATTAGAAAAACTCTCGTTGTTCCAGAGGCTTGCTATGCTTCTTTTAAGGTAAGAGAAGTTGTGCTGAGGTGGACTCCAAGTTTGGGTATGAATAAATCTCATTTGGAGTTATCGCTTATGATAGGGTCCACCGAATATGTCTTCATAGTTTGCTTCTCATAATCGATTGATAAGTGTTATCTGGAATATCTTTAGAGTTGTAGAAAGATAACTCAAAGAGTTTCAATTTGGTAGGTGTCTCGTCATTTGAAACGCTGTGACTTGCATGTGGCACTTGTTGAAACAAAGCTTTTTGGAGACTTGATGTCGTCATCACTTATGTTCCAAAATATGACTTTATATTTATTAAGACTAAAGAAGAGACTTTCATTGGGACAGAGGGAATCATGGAAAGTAGTATATGTAGGATATAAAATCAACACAATGGAAATCAAACGGGTTTGAAATAGAACAATCTATAAGGGAAGGAGGAGGGTCAGGTGAAACAAAAAGAGGGAGAGAGATAAGTTTGAGTCTAGAATATCAATTTAAGCAGAGAACTCATAAGTAATAGTTTTTGTAGGTTTTGGGGTATATGTTTGAGGGTTCGTAGGAAGAGGTAGGGTTAGAGGGTAAGTAAATTACCATAATTTGCAAGGAGTTAGGCAGAGGACGAGAAGTCTTTAAGAATTTTTCCTCAATCTAGTGAATTTTCTCTTGGGGAGTTTGTAGGGAACAACAAAGGCATGTGTATATGGAGGAGATGGGGGACTAAAAAATGACATGGGAGAGGTTAAGGGTGGGATGATAGGGGTATTCTAAGTAGTACTTTCAGTTGGGGTCAAAGTTTGGGTTACTTCCAAATAGTTTCTAACTATATGGCCAATTTGGGGACAATGAGAGCAGGTAGGTGGTAGCCAGGGATACTCAATTTCTAGATTCATAATTGAACTATCTCCTCTTCTAATTTCTCCAGGGTTGGCTAGAGATTAGTAATGTCTGCAACAACCTTGATATGGACTTCAATAACACTAGTAAGTTACTTAAAAAACTCATATACTCCCTTGAGGTTTCCAACCAATCCAATAAGACTCCAGCCTACATTAGTCATTAGACGAAAGTGGTGTGTTTTTGAAGTGAGCCCATAGAGGAATAGCTGGTTGGGCACATTCATAAGGCTTTACTTTGGCACTCCATTGGTAAATCATTAACATTGAAAATCCTACATACCATACTCTTCTCTAGTATCTTTGTGCAAAGGTACTCATTCTAAACTTTAACAAGCATAGAATCGGAGGTAGGTTTAAGATTAATTTCTAGTTTGTTACCCCTACAAAGACACGACGAAGATCACTATGAGTTTGTGTGTAGGCCTGGAACTCTTCCTAGAAAGTAGCCAACTAAAAAGTCTTTATGATTTTTTAGCACCTTGTTCAGAAACTTCTTCACTAATACAAACTTGTCTTTTTCCTGTTTCAGATAAGGAGACTGGAGAAGTTTTTGAGGCTTATGTCCTCATAAAGGCAAAGCCTTGCTGCTAGAGAGAGCTGAGCAACAACATGAGAGACTAAAATTTGAGTAACAATTGGAGTAGTTTAATTTGCAGGAGGTAGAGAGTTCTGAGGGCGTTTAGTTAAGGAAGGGCCGTTGGGGAAGGACTCAAAGGATCCAATTGTTGTAGTTGAGCAAGAGGCTGAGAAATTTGAGACTATTGAGGAAGCAGACAAGAAAATATTTAGTTTAATTATTGAACAGTAAATAGTCTTAGCCATCCTTTAAATTTGTAGAAAACTATCAAATATAATATTTAAAACTATTTTAGCCTTAGAAATTGACTACTTGCCAATTCTGACAATAGTAGTAACTTACATTTCTTCACATGTTATTTGTTAAGTTCGTTTTCTCGTGAGTTAAGACCACTCAAATACTACAATAACGACATTTATGCAACTGCAAACATATTTGCAAGTCAATTTTCCAATTGTATCAGATGACACATGACAAGCCGTCGTCTCTCAATGATGAAGAATGATACTTGTCGTCTTCCCGATTACAATAGAACTCTTCTTAGTTCCATGAGAAAAGAATGAATCGAATTTTAAAACTAATAACTTAATTAAAACTACAAGATAAACGACTTGCAGAACTTGTTGGTGGCACTACCAAAAATTTCCTACAGCTTAACTTTGGTCTGACCATATCTCAGAGAGAGGCTTATGTACATCACTCCCTCCCTACAGTTAACGGTAATCTTCATGTAGAAAGTTTTCGAAACCGGTCCCTTTCAATGTCCTTTGAACCTCTTCCCAATTCTGTACGTGCTGCGACAAAGCACCGTGATGAATCTTCACTTGCCGACTCTTTAGATTAAGTTTCGGAACCTTTAGAAACTCTTGCACATCGTCTAGTCTCTGCCAAGAACAACAAAAAAAACATATAAGAAGAAAAACAATCAATGTGTGTGTTGTGAAACAAAAAAAAGTGCTCACGGTGCGATTCTTGACAACGTCTTCGTAATAGAGGAAGATGTGACGAGTGGTGTTGAAGTAAGAAAGTGCTTTTGAAGTCATCTCTTGAACCTGCTTCAAATCAGCTACCAAAAGTGTCGTGTTGATCAACGGCTTATATCGCGCCAATATCTCAGCCTGAAACCCACATTTCTTTAGTAAATGTGGATACATATACAAAAGAGGAAGAAATATAAAGAGAGAGCAAGAAACCTCTTTAGGGGAATGGACGTGGGACTTGTGAGTACCGTTCAATAGCTTAGCGTTTCGATCGTAAGAGTTTGCAAGAACCGAAATCATCCGACGCAATAGGTTTCTTCTAAAGAGAAAAATCGCAGAAACGCCTCGAGTTTTGAAGTAATCTACTATCTCTTCATGGTGTTTCATTAGTCCCTGCCAATAACAAGTCTATAGTTTCAGCATCTAAGCTAATATTAAAACCGCAAGTCAATATTTGATCTATACCTGGTTAAGCATCCATTTCAAGCCAACGGCGGAAGTACACTCGTTCTTAGAAGCACTACTCAACCAATCAAGATTATAGACTTTATCCAAGGTCTCGAAAATGGTAGACACATTAGCTCTTCTATCTTTAACGGAAAAGATCTCACCGTTGGAGCTTATGTTAGTATGATTGTTTAGTAAAGTCTCAAACCAGCCACTACCAGATCTCTGCATTGAGAGAATCGCAAAATACCTAACCGGATTGCACAAACATTCCTCCCTAAACCAATTCCACAACCATTATTAGACCCAAGAACCGAAACGAAGATTAAGTAAAGAGACTCTCATTACCTGTTATAGGTCTTTGGTTTAGGATAGTGGACATATAGTATCTCCCATGGTTCGATGTTAGGCTCAGGACACGACGGCTTCTCAAACACTTCGACGTTTAAGAAACCAGCACTCGGGACGACACCGATTTGCTTTAGACAAATTGAGCAAATGAAAACAGCACAGACCATTACAAACAGGAGAACCACCAATCTTAACACAAGTGGGGATTTTTTCGGAAGCTTGAAGACGAAACTATCCTGCAAACAAAGAAAAAAAACATTTATAGAAAGAAAACAAACCTTAAAATCAAGGGCAAAAACAAAAAATTTCTCTGTAGAAAATCAAGAGCACCTTAATTACGACCGACCCATGTGCCCAAGGAGTCAAATTTTACATTAAAAACAAAAACAAAAAAAGCCGAATCGAATCAAACGAAATTTCTTGAAAACTAGGAGTGGAGCTTGTAACTAGTGTACAAAATCAGCTATTGATTTACTCAATAAACAAAACCCCCTAATCAGATTAGAAGAGAAAGGTACCTTAGGGATGATAGAGTGTTCGTCGGCCATGGCTGTTTCGGTAGCGAGCGAGAGAGAGAGAGGAAGAGAAATAGATTTAGAAAAGCATTGAATTATTCAGACACCGTCCAGCTAAAAAAACACAATAATGAAAATCGATTACACAAAGTAGCTTTTCGCTGATCAGCCCATACAACAGGAAAAAAAGAATCCCAGGGGAAAAAAAAATGATTAGAGATGCCGGAGAACGGTGTTTGTCTCCGTTGAATTTGGGGTTGCTTCGAATTTACGGATCTCTAATAATTAAAGATTATAATGCGCATTGGGAATTCAGATGTTTGCACTTGCACAGGAGAAAAGAAGAAACTTTAGGGAACCTAAAAAAACAAAGCGCAAAGTACAAGACGGACTTCTCGAGCTGGAAACGGCATCGTTTGCGATGATTCCGACATACTTACTACACATTATAGCCTCTCCTTTTTACTTTCATAATGATTATTTTATTTCCATTTAATAAGCTTCAAATAGGTTTAGTGTATTAATTTAATGATGTTTGACCGATTCCATTTTTTTTGAGGTTTGACTTGTGCTTTTCTTTTTTAGTTATCGGATTCTCGGATTCCCTGTGTTATATTTTGACTTAATCCACACATTTAGCTTTTCCTGTTTTCTCCACGTTTAGTTTTCTTATGTCTCATCGTGAATGCAATTTGATATGTTGATGAGAGTAAAGAACACAAAGGTCCTCAAGTTTTCGACTACCAAAGTGGTGTTATAACGAGATAGGGCATATGTGTTGTAATTTTCTTTAGAAAGGAAACCCAAATAATTCGGGTGGAGCAAAAGTAGCTTGGCATGATATATGTTTTCCCACAAGTGAAGGTGGTGGGATTACAGAAGTTACAAGATATTGGTTATAGCTTGAGTTTGGTTTGGAGATTGCTATTGGAATCGAAGTTTCTTTGGGTGGATTGGGTACGTTTTCATCTGATCCGTAATGGATCATTTTGGGATGTTACTTCGGCTTACAGAAGGTTTTGGATTTGGCAAAAGTTACTAAAACTGAGGACGCTAGCTTGGACTTTTTTGTCAGTGGGATAAAATAGATGGATGCTCGATTATGTTCTTGTCAGACCCTTGGTGTGATGGTAAAAGACTAATCGATGTCTTAGGGGATAATGGGACTCGAATTCTGGGTATTCAAAGGTGGAAGATACTGGACCAGGTGATTGTAAATGAAGCGTGGAGATTTAAGAGAACTCACTCGTAGGTTTCAGCAGTAGTTATTGATGCAGTTAAAAAGATTAAACCATCGGTGGTTGGAGTTGGAGTTGGAGACGACGTGCTGTTATATAGACACGAGGATAATGTTTTTAAACCAAGTTTCTCCATGGCTAAAACTTGGAATCAGCTCCGAGAATCGAGGGAAGAGGTTCCTTGGGAAAAACTAGTATGGTTCTCCTAGAAAATTCCACGGTTTGCATTTATCGCTTGGTTGGCTATGAGGGATCAACTTTCATCCTAGAGTCGTAAGTGGCATGAAGAATGAAAAGAAGAGTCCTATTTTATTGTGCCACATATTAATGAAAGACACACTGCAATTGTTTTTATTAAACCAGTAAAATTGAAGCAAAACACAAAAATAGATTCAAATAGATAGTATATGAATGTTATGTTTACCATTGCAGACATCGGACTATCTCATCGTGTTCTAAACCCAACTCATGTACAACTTGAGCAGGTGAACAACCGAATCCTTTGATCTAATAATTAGTCTCATGTTATGGCCGTGTTGCTTCTTATTGCTAAGTGTAGCTGAAAATGCAAGTTTTCTCAACCATTTTATTCAATGAACCTAATTGAATATGCATCTGACTAACAAAATTTTATTACATTATTGCACCACTCTCCTCCTAAAAGCAAACCAACAACTCTTAAGTCCCCAAAGATCCAAAAATTAATCAAAAAAGGCAATAAAATTTTTCGATTTAGTAAAAACAGAGCATAAACTTCAAGTTGTATCAACCAACTATTGATTTCAGTTCCATAACCTATGTGTAAATGATACGCTGGTGAACTACCAGTGTACCATCTAAACAGAATGCAAAAACATGACTTTAAGGGTTTGGTGAAATTAAAGGATTAAAAACACAAAAAGAAAAAAAACCTTTGATTAAATAAAAGATCATATAATAACAACTAACTGCTCTTGTTTCTCTTACGATTTCCTCTTATTAATTTCCTCGGAGAGAGCATAAGTCCCTATGTTTTTCAATCATTCTTACAATGTATTGTTCGTCGACTCTTCCTCTTTTATCTTCTCACCAATATTCTGCTTGTTTGACACTAAACCTTTTTAAGCTGTCAAAATTACAGTCCAATAATTTTCAAAGATGAGAAGTTGAAAGGAGAATAGGGAAATCATTGTAGTTGAACTGGACGCGTCTGAGGCCTCTAGAAGCTCCGGTTAATGCACCGTAATCATTAACTTTGCTCATAGATAAGAAGAAGATCGTGTTGGCGAAGAAAATGAGGTAAAAGAAGATCGTGTTGGCGAAGATCGTCGGATTATTATTATCTCGGACTTCTCCATCCCGAGATAAAGGAGATTGAGATTTCTCATATGTGACGAAAATGCCTCTTTGATCGCTTCCAAAGTCTTATCGAATCCTTTTTCGTAAAGTCCCCCACCTATCTCTCCTCTTACTTCATCTTTGTCATCGTCGTCTTCATCTACTCTTGTAAATCTTCTGAATCCGCCGTCATATTTCTCTCCTATTTCTTTTTTTTTAAGGCTTTATCCGATTTACTGATTTGGTAAAGAACCATCGAAAAGGAAAAATAAGTACCAAAGAGTAGATGATTTACTGATTTTGTAAGGGTAAAAACGTTATTAATACATACCTCCAAAATTCAGTATTGTGCGTTTAAAAAAAAAAATGATAATCCAATATTTATAAACAAAAGAAATGTGTTTTAAAAAGAGAGGATTGTATTTATCAACAAAAAAATATACCGAATAATAAAAAAATCTGATATTTATCGACAAAAAAATATAACTACTATAATTTAAAGCTACAAATGATCTAATTGAGTTAGAACTTCTAAAATCACTTCCGTGCGTTTTCACTTCGTATATGGAAATTACTTTAGCCGAGCTAAAATATTCATTTTACGAGCTTAAATATACATCATAATCACGACTTTAGCAGACATATCTTGCTATTATGTATTAAAAAGTTATGTATATGGAAAAGAAAATATACATAAATGACAAAAAACAGAAATAAGTAAATTAAGATGGCATATATATATTTCCATAATGGGGTACTATATGGTGCCTATGAAGAAACCCATAATGGAAGCATTGATGTATATTTCATGAGACTCAAACTATCAATATATCATCATATAAAGGAAAATTGGTATATAAATTCCTAACTTTTCGAATTCTAAAATTTTAATCTCAGATTTTATTCTTCTAAGAAAAAAATCAAGGAATTTTGTCAATGTTTTAAAAATCGTTAGGTGCTAGTCGGGCGGTAAATAGCGCCTAACGCCTAAACGAATTATGCGGAGATTAATTGGGGTCTAGGCGGTAAAATAAATTAAGGAGAAACTATATATTTTTAGTAATATTTATTATATATTATATTTTGATAAACAAATATACTAAAAGTTATACTAGCTAGTGGTTGAATAGTGCGACCTTTTTCCAGGTTGGAACTGATTTTGCTTCCAAATGCGTTATTTTTTCATTTAATGAGAATATCAAAATGGTACTTTGCTAATGAGTCATCTTCTCCCAAAGAAACCCTAATGGCCGACACAACACATGTGCTGTTTACTCTAGTTTTTTCGTTTTTTTTAGTTTTCTTCATTTTTTCTCATCTTTTTTCACTCAATATAACATAATCAGCCATTATTCAAAGGATCATATATATAATAAATGTGAAGTGAAAAGAGACGGGAGCGTTTCAAGAAGCTCTTAACCAATTAAATCGTTTGTAGAGATAAATTACTTTTATTATATATTTTTATTTCCAATAATTACCTTAATTATATATTTTTTGTTGTAGATAAATATCGGATTCTCCTTAACCAATTAGATCGTCTGTAAATATAAATTACTTTAATTATATATTTTTGTTATTAATAAATATCAAATTCTCTTTTTTTTATATATATATAATTAAGCCAAGGATTATCGTTGGTTAACATATGGTAAACCTATAATCTTGAAGACGAAGAGTTTACAAATGAAAACATTAAGGTTAGGAGACTATGGTTCATCGTCGTAGAGATGGCAAAGATATAGTGGCGGTGAGATCAGAGAGAAGGAGGACACGTGGAAGATAACAGAGAGAAGGAAGAGAGGAGAGAGGTACGTGAGAACATCTTGAAGAAAAAGGAGAGAGAAACATAGTTATAGGAGCCGGAGGTCATTGACGGTCTGATCAGAGAAACTCTGTTCTTTTGTTTGGCGTCATGACCGGCGGCAGCGACACATTTAAGATAAAAAAATGCTTTAACTTCTTTTCATTTCTCCTTCATTTTTTTTCGCTGGAGGTGATGCGTCTATAGCTGTTGTTACGCTCCGGTGATTTCGAAGACGCCATAAAATTCAGCGGCTTCAAAAGTGACGCCACGACTCTAAAGCTGCCGCCAAGATGCCACCTTTTTGTCTCAAACCAAATTAAAGCTGCTGCCGGTGTTCAAAAAATGAACATGCCGCTAGCAGTAGGTTTCCGAACATGGCTAGGGTGACATGGATGTGGTAAGCCTCGACAATGGCAGAATAGACAAGCTGGAGAAGAGAGAAAGACGAAGAAGGGAAAAAAGTTGTATTCGAGTGAGGGTATTGCGGGTCAATTTCCCAACGAACTACAAAGAGTTATATCACAATATAGGTGGCATTGGAAATACCTTGCTGCAAGGAATCTAAAGGAAGAAACCAATATTAGATACAAGTTATACTCAATCCATAAATCGATCCATAATTTGGATAAAATTATATTGTTTTATGAGTCCATAAAATTCCAAGTGTTAGGTTGGATTCTGATGACATATGATTACAAATGACCTCACCAATGAATTAGCTCAATATTTCTTGTGGTGTAAAAAGTGGTGAAACCGTTAGAACCGCTATTAGGATTGAATCTGAAACGTGGTGAGGCTTTCTTATGGCGCAAGAAACAGTTTTTGTCAAAACCCAGAGACCTTTAAAGTATTAATGGTAACTTTGAGGTGTTGTTTGGAGGTCTATTTGTAGTATGATCATCCTGAAAACTGCTGTGGAGTTTCATGGTGTGATAGTGGTATAAAGAGAATGATAAGCTTTTGTTAGATGATTAGACATTCTTAAATTATATGTAGATACAAATTATTGATGCATGTTTATGAAGCAATCTGAGCTTTGTTTCAAGAACATATTTTTAAAGATAATATCTTGAAGACCAAATTGTTAAATTATATGTTCTGAAAAAATTGTGTAAAAAGAAAATGATAAACTTTTGTTAGATGATTAGACATTCTTAAATTATATATAGATACATGTTATTAAAGCATGTTTATGAAGCAATCTGAACTTTGTTTCAAGAACATATTTTTAAATATTATAACTTGAAGACCAAACTCTTGAATTATATAATTTTGAAAAAATTGTTCTACTTAACAGTAGAGCATCTGATATATTATTTATTGTAATCTTCAAGGAGAATAGATGACGCTAATGAGGTCAAAATGACCTTGCCGTCATGGATGAAAAATGTGACTCCTTTCCAAACATTTCCTTCTATTATAAATTTCATCAATAAAACTTTTGTAAATTTCGGATATATATGTTGATACATTGTTCTTCCTTATAATAAACAAGTCATGTCTTGGCAGATACCCGATATTATCAATTTTTATAGCGGGTACCCATTTGAACTAAATAAATTAGTTTGTGGCTTTGTGATTATTGTGAAATCATAACTCATTGGCTTTTATTATTTTTCAGAATTTTATCCAGTCTGCTTTTGAGGGACATTGTTTATGGTGCAATGAAAAATATTGACGATTCATCAAGACTCATCTGGCAAACCTTCTAAAATGGTTGAGAAACTTGGTAATAAGAAGCAATACAGTCATGGTATGAGACTAATTGTAATATAAAAGGGTTTGGTTGTTCACCGACTCAAGTTGTACATGAGTTTGGTTTAGAACGTTGTGAGACAGTTTGGTATCTAGAATGGTAAACAAAACATTTGTATACTATCTATTTGAATCCATTTTTGAGTTTTGCTTAAATTTTACTCATATAATAAAAACAGTTGTAGTGTTTCTTTCATTAATACATGGCTCAACAAAATAAATCTCCTATTTTCATTCATGATGCCACATACGACTCTAAGCAGGTACATTATCTCTTTGTAACTATTAGATTTCTCTAAAAAACATATCTTTTAGTCAGAATAAGTATTTTGCATAATCTAACTTTACAAAAATTAGCTTTTAGTTTCACATTTATTTTTCTAGGTACGAATATTTTGGATCTCGGTGTCGCGGATCCTTAAGGTAATGGCAAAGTTTTCAACTTGACTTCAAGAACTACCGACCAAACCCGCTCAAAGTTATGCAAGGTTAGCCTCATAAACAAAAATAAAAACTATCAAGAATCCAATTTTTTTTTTCAGGTTTTTTTTTTTTTAACATCAATACGTAGAAAATGTTTTAAAATTCATGCTTTTTTGTTCTTTTAGGTTTCAGATTAGATTTCTTAAACGCGATTATAGGCTTAATTATACCTTCATCAAGAGTGGTGTTTATAGATTATTGATAGTTTTAGATGCAGATGAACAATAAGAAATATTTTAGTTTAGTTTTCAATGTCGTGATTTTGGAGTGGATACTAAGTTGAAATAACTTTATAGTGATTTCATACAGAAGAGTGAGTACTTATGTGATGATTTGTGTAGGAGACAAATAGTGAATTTGATCTTTTGGAAGTGGTACGGGCGGTATACTAAGGAGACACGATGCCTATGTACAATGTCTCAGGATTGATACTTTGACGGAGCTAACAATGTTTCACATATGTGTCAATGAGCAGACTCTTTATATGTACAATCGTGGTTGATTAAATATATAACTCAATTGAAAATCTAATATCACATGGTTTGGTTCGATAAAGTTTTGGTTTAATTATCATTCTGGATTATAGAAATTGTATCTTTGATTTGAAAGATTTTCAAAAAAAAAGGGAGTATTGGTTTATTCTTTTGATATTTGTTTTTTTTTTTTTTTTTTTTTTTTTTTTTTTTGGTTTGATGGGGTTAAAGAAAGTTTATCGTTAAACTAAGAATTGTTAATAGAGATTGAAGTTTAATTTATTTATTCAATTTTATTCGATTTTTTATATACGGAAAAAAATGATTATCGAATCAGTTTGATGTCTGCTTAGTTCGGTTTTGGTACCAATGTGATGTTTGTTGTGGACCGATTTGTATTCTTTGTAAAATATATGTAGATTTTCTCAATAAACTAACCCTAACGAGAGACAACTAGCTCGAAATTTTTTATTG
Organism: Euclidium syriacum; assembly: GCA_900116095.1. Lineage (NCBI taxonomy): Eukaryota > Viridiplantae > Streptophyta > Magnoliopsida > Brassicales > Brassicaceae > Euclidium > Euclidium syriacum. Next base: position 3,910,657 of record FPAK01000011.1, on the reverse strand, counting down.
TAATCTTGAACAACCGTTATAGTAAAACCGAATATATCGCAGAAAAACTATTTAAAGCTTATAAGGAAGAATTTTAGCTCATATTTTTAAATCCTCCAGTTTTTGGAAGACTCAAATGGTTGTTGCATTTCAATCACTGCACATCATAAATTAATGAAAATATTTATTTTTTTTGGGTTTTCGTTATTTTTATCGTTATAAATATTAGTGTCAGCATTGGGTGCGGGCGATCACCTAGTTCATAATGAAATTTGAAGTTTTAAAAATTTATTTTTTCTACGTGATCTTTTCACCGCCTACATGAAAATCGTCTCTTCAACTTTTTGTTGACTCGTTAAATCCAAAAAGTCGGTCCTCCAAACATAAATCGCACCTTATACCACTGAAGTATTAGATTAATTAATTTTCTTTTACATCGAAATTTATATATTTTACATTGAAAACGCACCTTCATTTTTTTCCAGGTTCTGAGTCTCCATTATTACCGAAATTTGTTACTGTAACTCGTCCGTCTTACCAAAACTTGAGCTCCAAAGACAACCAAAACGAACCCAATTTCTCAACTAACATAACCCTTAACTTCCTTAACTTTTCAACGGACTTCCACCTATCATCAGCCTTATGATAATTTCTACACGACAACTCAAAGGGAACCAATATGACTTAGCTTGTAAAAATTCCAACTTCAATTCGTTTCTCTCTGCAATTTTGGTTTTCCTCTATTAATTCCAAAAAAAATAAAATAACTTCAGCTCTTCTTCTTCTTGCCTTTTATTTTTCTTTCTCAGCAGCCCAATTTATGTGGCTCACCCACGATTTGAGCCATGAACTCAGAAAGCTCCGAATTCAACTACTAGCACAAGAAAATAGTTGGTTTGTTAAGTCAAGTCCCACATCGGAAGTTAGACAAGTTGACTAAGTAATATATAATAGGATTAAGGACCAATCCATTTTGAACTAATTGGTTTTAAGTAGGAAACCCATTAACCCGAATTTAACATGGTATCCGAGCATGTCGATTGTTGGGCCACTCCCTGGATGTCTAGTCCCACAAGTGCCCACGACAAAAAGATGTTACAGTCCCACCTTTGTCGTGAGGAGGGGTGTTAATTCAAGTCCCACATTGGAAGTTAGACAGGTTTGTCTAAGTAATATATAATAGGGTTAAGGACCAATCCATTTTGAGTCAATTGGTTTTAAGTAGGAAACCCATTAACCCGAATTTAAGATGGTTTGTTTCTAATTTTGGTGCCATGGATTTCATAGCACAAAACATGCTAAGAAGACGATTTCCGAATAAATCATCATGAAATTGCGAATCCTAACCCTAAATTCGCGAATCGTTCTCTAGTTTCGTCGAAAATCAGATTCCCGAAAATGTAACTAGAAAAATAAACTATGGCGATGTCGAATTGAGAAACTAACCAGAGACGCGAAGAAATCGAACGACGGAAAAGTGCGAGAGAAGCGAGGAAGAAGAGCCAGGGATGATGTGGAGAGAATCAGCGACTTGGTAGAGGACGAAGCAAGAGATGGAAATGGCGACGAGGAAAAGGACACCTCGGCGTACAAAACCCGGCGGCTTGTCGACGGAAGCTGCGGCAGTGGAAAAACGATTACCGTCGTATGACCAAGAAAGTGTGTTTAATGTAAATATAAACAAATCAATATAATTATATGTCAGTTGATGTCGTAGCTCAGTGGTACAAGATGCGTTTTATGTTAGGAGGTCCTGGATTCGATTCTCGAATTTCAATGCATTACAAAGAAAATTAACGGAGAAGTCAAAGAAAAGTTGAGAATTTTTAATAAAAGTCAACAAAAATTCATGATTTTTTTTTAGGATGATAAAGTCTTGGATTAAAGTTTCAGAATCCGAAAAATTGAAGATTATCAGTTTTCCCTTCTTTTTTTTTATACCTTCATATATAGTTACCATCTTCAATATCACTGTATCAATACTATATGACCTCATTGTAATCGTGAACACGTCTCTACCAATAGAATAACATAGTGAGTAATTAATGAAATAAGAAATACGTAGTAATTAGCAAATCATCAAATAGAAAAGTACTTTTCCATATTTAAAGTGGAAAGATTGGAACATAACTGAAGTAAATATGAAGTTATTAAAATCAAACTAATTGTGTTACAGAACCAATGTAATTATGAACTACACTGTAGCTATTGTTACCATCATCAGAGATTCAAAATCATGATTATTATCATCCTCATCCTCATCATCATCATTATCATTGTTGTGAACCCTAGTAGTCTCCACAAGAACTATTTCTTCACTAGTCTTCTTCTTCTCCTTCTTTATGAAGCTGGGTGAAAGAGATAGAGATGGACAGCTCCACTACCCCAAAATTCTATCCTATTAATAACTCAGAGAGGTGTTATTGAATATCTTATTAGGAAAGAAGATATAATAAAAAAAGTTATTAAACTAAGTCCTTTTCACCCAAAAAAATTACCTGAGTACATAGCCCTACTTTAGTCTTCTACACGCAAAAGAAATATACCAACAAGGAAACATTAGAGAATATTAGGTTAATGTGGTTAATTTGTAAATTCGGTGCCTTTAGGGTATGGTTTCTGCACTAAATTAATTTGTCATGTGAAAACTGAAAACGACACCAAAACAAAAACTTAGAATATATCTAAAGTCTTTAAGAGTTAATATGTGATTCATTCAAAAGACTTAATTATTCGTTTTTGGACATACTATAACGGATTAGGGTTAAGTAAATGTGGGTGGGTGTGTATATGCTATGGCGTATGAGTACAGGAGGAGAGGAGTATATTTAGCACTTGTTGATATAAGAGGAGAACCTTTTTAACGCTTCTCGCTGAGTTCTATGACTCCCCTGAAGTTATCCCCATCGTTGCCGATGTTTTCAAACACCAAGATTGCAAGCGATTTATTCGAAACACGGTTCTTCATTTTGGCCGATGTAAGTCAATAACTATAATTAGACTTTTTATTATTTATGATAATCTTCTCTATAAATAAATGCAAACATAAAAATTAGCATAATTAGACTGACTGAACAATCCAATTTTGGACTTTCAATTTTCTATATAACTTACTTTGCGATTCAATTTGGGCAGTTGATCATCTAGTGATAAGTGTAGGAGTTGCTCCACTATATATGTTTGAAGACATCAACAATCTCTCAAAGGATTCGTCAAACTATGGTCAAATTTATTCCGACCAAATTGATCACTCTTAAGGCAATATGTTTTCTTCTAATCGGTTTATTTTTTTCCATAAGACATAAACTTTTGGGGTCCCATGTATTGCACCTTCTTTGCTACTCCTTCACCAACAACCACCTCATCACTAGAATACCAATCCAATAGCTAGCACATAATCCTCATTTGTTAACATCGCTTAAGTTAGACTTTCCAACATTATCATTATGTCTCTACCAAGTTCAACATAATCAAAACATATAAATTGGCATCTGATTGAACATAAAAATTGACATTGTGAAACAAGTGTGAAAAAGTTACCTTTTTCCAAACTAACAACATTCTACAAATCTTCAATCCTAGTAAGTGATTCTGCTTAAGTAGCTTCAAGCTTCTGCACATGTGAGTCTGTAACCTGAAGAATGCCAACTTGGTAACAGTAGCGCCTCTGCCAAGTTGACTCACATCATCTTCCCTAACATTATATGTGAATGTTGAGTCCATTTGACTATCAATTGTCTTGATTCATTCCTGAAATCACAATTTAATAATTTATAGACAATATGTAGAAACTACTTTTAAAATAACCTGAAAAACGCATATTAATAAGAATTTAGGTGATTCTTAGAATAGTTTCTTCAAACTCCTCCCTCAAAGATCTCCCATCAGAATGAGTATGTCATGCTACCCACACCTTATTTCTATTAACTTTCCATAGATCAAAACTCTATTTTTTTTTCTACAAGTTCATGCAAATCCTTGTCAACAAGTAATTGAAGTACTAATACAACTATCCAATTTAATACACAAACATACACATACCATATCATGAACTAAGCGAGTCATTCCTTTGCGGTTGGTGGTGTGAGGAATTTAACCCTTCCTCAGTTGCCTGAACTTTTAATTTTAATCTTATTGACACGAAGAGTCATATGAAATAACTAATATAAAAAAAATAGCTTATAAATAACCTCAAAAGCTGTTCTATTTCTGTTCTTCACCCTATTGTTCCAAGCTCATGCACAGTGGATGTTGCTAGGCTTTATTTGTTGTAATTCAACCTTGTTTTTAGTAGCTCAAACTTTGGAAACAAGCCTATATTTAGAAGCCCTGTACAAACCACCCATCTGCCTTACGCCTACTTCTTTTTGCCAATCTTCCTTCAAATTGGACCTCCCCTGTCAAACATTGTCAAGTTAAAACATCAAAACATTTACTTACAGTATTAATAGATATACTTTTATTCAAGCAAAAGACTAAAATAACCTGAATTTCTTTCCACATTACGTCTTTTTTCATTTCATTAAGATGTCTCCAATCATCTAGTATTACTGGCACATGCTCTCTCACAAGAAGACCAAGAAAGGAAGAGAGTGTCAATGTGATGAGATTCTCCCAAGGATGTTGAACTCTAAGATGGTAAATGATAGTCTTTGCTTTTAAGAAACCGTGAAGCTTCAAAGAACAAAGGATATGGAGCGAATGGTAACATACGAGGTGCGGAAAACTCTTGATAAACCGGTTGATCGAATGAAACTTCTAAGAGATGCAGAAGGCCCTCAGAATTTCTGGATGATCCCTTGGATATGACGCACCAATACGGATCAAAGACTCCCTGGATATGACACACCAAGACGAGCCCAAATGATCAAAGGATATTACACACCATGATCACATCAATGGATATTACACACCATTGAAATGAGAATCACTTTCAAAGGTTCCAAAAATTATAACCAAAGACTTATTTTATTATTCATGTTCTGAGCCTCATTATATTGAGGAAATACATCAAATTCGTTCATAAAGATAACTCAACATGCAGAGCATCTAGGTAAATTAAACTCAACTCTAAAGTGCATGTAAGAGAGAGAAATTGACATAATTAAATGCTCTCTTTCCCATGGAAAGAATTTGATCTTCCTTTATTGCTTTTGGGCTACAACCACTTTGTTGGGCTTCTATGGTGGACCAAGATTATAGAACAACTCAGTTTGTAGCTTGATTCATCCTGGTGTGGTCGGAGTTCTTCATTCAATGCATGCAGATCCGAAACACGTAAGATGGAGATCGCTTGTTTTATAAATTGAATAACTCCTTCGTTTGAACTCCGTTTGATATGATTCTTCTTTGAAGATATTTGTAACTGAGTTGAGAACATTCTCCATGTAGTTTCATGCGTTTAATCCTAGTGGTTGAAAAGATACGCTTCAAACACTGAATACATGTTATGATGCTTCCCATGATCATATCACAATGATCCACTACCAACATGCTCACCTAGAGCATCAAATTCCACTTCTACTTTATCCTCAAGATTCTTTGCCACATAAAGCACAAATAGTTATCAGAAACACATTTTAGAAGTTTAAAGTAAAACACAAACAATTTTTTTAATGTAATAACTACTAACTTTAACCTTCCAATAAGGTTATCTTTTTTGCACCGCCATTGATCATCGTCTTCTTCATACTCTTCAGCTGAACTCACATCATCATCACCTTCTTCAAACATTTTTCTCTTGCCTTTTTAATCTAAAGGTCTACCAAATTTATTCCTAAAGTCTTTAAGGCTCTCAAGGATTTATGATCCACTCTGAATTATTTTTGCAGTACCAAACCTCCACCGTGTTTTCAAACCACCATTTTCTACGCCTGTAAGGATGAACAGGTCTCAAGCGCTTCCTATTGCCCATATATACATGCTTTCAACTAAACTTCAACCACCTATGAGGTGTATCTTTCCCACAGACATTACAAGCTTGCTTCCCCTTCACTTTACATCCGTCTAATGTACCTAAGGTCTGACAGTCAGTGATACTCCACAGTAACATAGCTCTTAGATTGAAACTATCCTTCTTAAACGAGTCAAAAACTTTAATACCTTCATTCCAAAAGTCTTTTAGGTCATGTATCAACGGTTGTAGATATACATCAATGTTGTTGCTTGGTGCGGTTGGTCTATGTATCAACATTGTCAAAATTATTTTCTTTGGTTTCATACACTCAGTTGGAGCCATATTTTAATTGACTAAGAGCACCAGCCATGTGTTGTATTTGGTGTTTTGGATCGAGAACTGATTCGCCCCATTAGACAAACCTAGTCTAAGGTTTCTCGCATCCGCAACAAAATCTTGCCATTTATCGTTTACGTGAACATCTGTCAAGAAGTCCACTGGATGCTGCATTGTACCATCTTCACTAGCATTATTGTAGTGCCAACGCAAATCCTCAGCCAACTGTTTTAATCTAAACATCCAAAATATGTATTTTATCAGAAAATACTTTAGCACTTTTGTTGGAATCCCTTTTCCTCCTCACCCGTGTGCTTATCCTTTCCAATATTGATTCACTGCATCTTGGGCAGCTCACCAACTCCTCATATGGATTCCAACAAAGGATGCAATCATTTCTGAAGACATGAATGACATCATAACCAAAAACAAAAAGCTTCAAAAATCTTTTCATCTTATCTATAGACTTAGGCATGACATTGTCTCATTGTAGCATGTCATGAACTACTGCCAGAAGCTGATTAAAAAAAACTCTCTAACATACCACTCTTGAACTTTATCCAGTAAAGTCCCATGACTGCATAAACCTTTTTGTAGTTCAGACAAGTTGAGTATAATGGAGTTTTTGCATCCTCTAACTTCTTCTTGACTGCCAATATCCCCCAACTCCGCTACATTCTGCTTCTCAGATGATTTCTTGCCTTCACTTTCCATAGAAGCTATTCTTATCAATTCATAAGCCTCATATTCAAACGTAGGACCATCCGTTGTCTTATTATTCCTTAGATCCCCGTGTTTACTCCAACATTTATACATTAACCAAACATCTTGCTGAATCAAGCACAAACTTAGTTGCTCCTCGCTCATACCCAAGACTATTTCTATAAGTAATAGAAAGTGAAAAAATAATAAATGAGAATCCCCAATCATGAAATGAAATCAAAGAAGAAATGTAATAACATTCAATTTAATACCTTGGTAACCAGACCCAAGCTTTATCTATGTCACAACAGCTCTGACCAGATGTGCATACAAGTAGTTATCAGAGACACTAATGTTAAACCATAACAACAACAGAGAACGAGATCTGATAGAAGAATGAAGTTTGAGTGAGATACTTGCTAGATTCTCTTCTCTTTTGCTTAAATCAATCTACAAAAGAAAAAAAAAGTATACATCGACTAAACTGAAAGAAACATTTAGGCTAAATCCATAATGAAAGAAAAAACCATAAAAGCCATAGTACCTTTAACAGAAGCACTTAATCTTAACAAAAATCTTCATTCAAAAGAGTAAATACAATCGAAATGGGTCAATTTAACAAGAAATAACCATGAATTACTATAATTGAAAAAGTAAACACTATTTGGTTTATCAGAAATCATAAAACGTTTAAAAAAAAAAAAAACTTGATTTCACCTTTGCTTAGTGGGATTCGTAAGGGATTTCGTCACATGTGAACGTGTATGGATCTTGTGTTTGCAAGACTCGGAAAAGAATTAATACTCAAAATCCTGCAAAAGAGTAAGCTGGATTGCAGTGTTTTGGTTTGAATGAGTAAGATTTTTGGAGACTTGAAAATTCGAAAATAGAGTAAGACAGGAGAATACAAAGAAGAACATGAAATTTTAGTTATGGGATTAGTTAATGTGACTGAGATTTGTGTCGGAGAGGTCGGATTAGGTGGAGATTGTGAAAATCGAGCAAAAAGGAAGGAGAAGGAAGAACATGAATTTTTTAGGTCTGAGTAATTGGGGAGCCAAAGTGATTTTGGAGCCAAAAATTTTCTATGTGTAGTGGAATCCAAATTTAGTATTATCGTCTAAGACTTTTATGACGTTTCTAATGATGTATATGCTATTAAAGATGATCGTTGGCTGAATAAATGAGACACAAAATTTTGTTTATACAACATATCATAGCGTTTACAGATCTACAAACGCTATCTAAAAACCAGTAGTCTTACAACCAAAGCATTAAGACCACAAACGCTGTAATATAATGCGATAAAAACCCAATATTCCTGTAATAATTGATCATGTGTTTACTCGGTAGTCTGTGGTCATTGTGGATGGTGAGATTCAATTGTTCAATTTAGAGAGTTTTTGGATGGAATTAAGAGGCGGAGAAGTTCTTATATTATATTAAGAACCAAAATACAAGAGGTTGGAAGATTGGAACAAGAATCCGGCTTCCAAGGATGAATGCAAGAACAATAAAGAAACTCTAAACAAGAAGGACAAGTGTTGCGAATACCTCAAATTTCTATATTGCTCTCTCTTTCTTGTGGAGCCTGGTCTCGTGTGTATGAATTAGTTGTGAATGACTTCTCTTGATGATCTCTTCCTTTATATAAGGATCTTTATTCATCTACGTTTCATTTCATGTGTGATTATCTTTTTTGGTATCGAGTTGGGATCGAGCTAGGCTCCGCTTAATCCATCTTATCTTGACTCATATATGAGTTGGACCAAGCTACAATGGGGTGCTAAACCCACCATTAAGAGCCCCCCCCCCCAAATCGGCGAATGAGTGATTCTAATGTAATTCACTAACATCTTGCGTCTACATTTCATCCGTGTGACTCAAAAATCTGTAACAAAACTAAAGCATCTTGCAAAAAGTGACATCGACTTAATAGTAATAAATTTCAAGTTAAGGGAAGTATAATGTAAGCTAAGATTAAAAATATTAACTTAGCTAGTTCTTTCGAACAAGGATAAGATTCACATATCGTGATGAGTTGACTCCACTATGAGCTCTGTTCTTTTGTTTAGTTTAATCCTGCTTTTAGAGAGAATCTTTAGTTTGGGAGCCAATGCTTACGAACGCCTGCTCGGCTTTTAAGAAGAACGAGGGCTTACGAGCGTCTGCTCATCCTCTTTGAGAAACTATGACTTATGAGTTTCTACTCAACCTCTTTTTTATTTAAAATTTTATCTTTTGATCAAACCGAAATCCTTCTTTTTTCTCCAGGATGCCCCCTAACTCCGCTTTTCATCAATCAATATCACCCTAACTTCATTATTCTCCCCTCTCTCTTTCTTCATTTTCCTGAATTCATTGCCTTCGAGTAATTTCTTTCACAAACATCTCCATCTTCCTCCTTCAATCTTCGAAAACCAACGTCAATGTCTTCAGACACCAGCAAAACCAGATCCTTCTCCGATGGAGTTCGCGAGTACGACAATCACTCGAAATTTATTTCCTCATAACACGACTTTCCGCCGACCGTAGAGGAATCACCTTCATATTGTTAGGTGAAGAACCAAAATATAAGCGTTCGGATGCTTGGAAGAAGACTCTAGCTTCCGAGGTTGAATGCAAGAACAATAAAGAAACTCTAAACAAGGAGGACAAGTGTTATGAATACCTCAAATATCTATTGCTATCTCTTTCTTTATGAATTATTTCCTTTATATAATGATTTTGGGTTGACTACGTTTTCTTTTCTGTGTGGACAACTTCCATATCTCGAAGGAAACCATCGTGCCACAACCATTGATGCACTTATATGAAAACTTCAATGCTACATTAGGCTTTAGTTTGTTTTTTTCTTTGCTTAATCTCTTGTTAAATTTAATTTTGTCTCATGTTTACAATCTCAATACTTAATAAAAAACGAATCTCGACATTATACTTTGTCTATTTAGCTAGATCATTGAACCACATTCAATAAATATCTTAGAATAAAGTGAAATATTTTTTTTTATATGTCTTAACAATATTGAATTGAAAGACATTGAATCCACATTCAACGTATACATTTTTTTCAAAAGTAGTTACCTTAAAAAGAAAGAGGTTGTAACCATGGGCATTAAGAAGAAGGAACACGAAATTCCCTGTAAGAGTTTCATAAAAGTTGAAAGCGCCTGCGCATGTTATGAAACCTCCTATCTATAAAGGAACAAACTTATCTCTCTTACGCCAAATCAATCAATTCCCTCTTTCTGTAAAACTATAAATCAAAAAGTTGATCCACCTCAGGTCCGTAATTCGAAGTGGCAAATCCCAAATCATCACCAAGACGGGTCTCCTGTTCACCAACCAGCAGTTCATCAGACTGAAATAGAAGCTACGATGTTGAAAAGAAGGCTGTCCCACCAAGAATTCTTGAGTAGATCGAGGAAGAGGAAGAAGCTGGAAACCGAAGAGCTCCACGCGTAAGTACGAGCACTTGCTGCATCGAATCAAAAATTCATCGCATCAAATCAGTGTTTAAAATAATTCCAAATTTTGTTCCAATATTAGATCATGGATTTGAGAGGATTTCGATTTTTTTTAGCTTATTAGATTTAACATTTGTAAAATGATTCCAAATCCAAGTTTATTAGTTTAATGATTTTTAAAAGTTCTTTCAAATCATGCCTTATTGGAAACTAGGATTTCATTAATAAAATATGTCAAAACTGATTTGGGATTATTCGAGGGACAAATGATAGTTAAAAATCAGTGATTTCAAATACCACCTCAATTGATGAAGTTGATAATTAACAATGATTAATTTAGTTTCCAAACAATGTGTCAATTTTTGAACCTGTAATTTCTATTTTTTCTTATATTTGCATATGTTTTGTTTATATTATGTATAGATTTCACTCATTTTTATTTATTGTGTTTAAGTTGACTTTTTCGATCTCAAATATTACAATAACTATAACATATTGATTAAACTACACTAAACTAAACTATTATTAATAGTAAGAACAAAATTACTATTAATGATTTTTATATATTTTCTTATGATGTAGACACTATAAAAAGAAAGAAAACTATAGTGAAAGGGATATGGTTAAAAAAACTCGAGTATCAATATTTGATGAATAATTTTGTACGAAAAATGCAAGAATAAAAATTGGATTTGGAATTTCAAGTCCTTTATTTTTTGGATTTTGTAATTCCAAACTATTTTTTAGATTTTGTATGAATAATTCAAAAAAAATAGTTAGCTTAGCTATTAAATTCAGATTTTTATTTGGATTTTGTTTTATAGAAGTCATTTTTAACGTTACTTTTGGATATTCAAAATCATTTGAATAATAATTTTTTTACCATATTTTTACAATATAAAGTAGAGAACCCTCTCCATATAAATATAAGAGGTCGGATGCTTGGAATAAGACTCGAGCTTCCGAGGTTGAATGCAAGAACAATAAAGAAACTCTAAACAAGGAGGACAAGTGTTGTGAATACCTCAAATCTCTATTTTCTATCTCTTTCTTGATGAATCATTTCTTTTATATAATGATTTTGGGTCAACTACATTTCATTTTCTGTGTGGACAACTTCCATATCTCGAAGGAAACCATCGTGCCACAACCATTGATGCACTTATATAAAAACTTCAATGCTACATTAGGCTTTAGTTTGTTTTTGTCTTTGCTTAATCTCTTGTTAAATTTAATTTTGTCTCGTGTCTACAATCTCAATACTTAATAAAAAACGAATCTCGACATTATACTTTGTCTATTTAGCTAGATCATTGAACCACATTCAATAAATATCTTAGAATAAAGTGAAATATTTTTTTTTATATGTCTTAACAATATTGAATTGAAAGACATTGAATCCACATTCAACGTATACATTTTTTTCAAAAGTAGTTACCTTAAAAAGAAAGAGGTTGTAACCATGGGCATTAAGAAGAAGGAACACGAAATTCCCTGTAAGAGTTTCATAAAAGTTGAAAGCGTCTGCGCATGTTATGAAACCTCCTATCTATAAAGGAACAAACTTATCTCTCTTACGCCAAATCAATCAATTCCCTCTTTCTGTAAAACTATAAATCAAAAAGTTGATCCACCTCAGGTCCGTAATTCGAAGTGGCAAATCCCAAATCATCACCAAGACGGGTCTCCTGTTCACCAACCAGCAGTTCATCAGACTGAAATAGAAGCTACGATGTTGAAAAGAAGGCTGTCCCACCAAGAATCCTCGAGTAGATCGAGGAAGAGGAAGAAGCTGGAAACCGAAGAGCTCCATGCGCAAGTACGAGCACTTGCTGCATCGAATCAAAAATTCATCGCATCAAATCAGTACTTAAAAGAAAAGATTACAGAGTTGTTGCGTAAATACCATAACGTAATGAGAGAAAACAAAGACTTACATAACAAGAATCTTGCAAATTTAGAGGAGATTGCGCGTCTTCACGATAAGTTAATGATCACACAGGAAGATTCCACCCATGACGGGTTTTGATGATAACTCAATACTCGGCGTATATAAAAAGTTGGTAAGCATATGAAAAAGTTATTATATTTATTACAAAAAAAAAATATATATTATATGTAAGTTAGCTCTGTACTGGATTCTGATATGGATTCTATGAAAATATTTGTGTGTATTTATTGCTTTATAAATCTTCCAAAATCTCCCATATATATGTACTTGTCCAAGTTTGTTCTAGCATCAGATGCAATGCAACACTTGGCTTAAAATTTATGATAAAGTAATTGTGTATTGAATTTTTTTTCAGAATTTTATATTGCATCAGTATTGAATCAATTTTGAATTACACTTTTTTTTTCGAATACAGCAAAAATAGTCGAGATGATCCGATAACTGAAAAGTATGTGGTTGAAGAGAACACCATCATAAAATAATGTAAAAAGTAAAAAAATTACAAACTCGTGCCACATATGCGTAGTTTGTAATTTAATCTAATAGCCGTTTGAATTAATTGAATTAATCTTATCAGTACCCGGCAGTGATAATAATAAAAAGAAAAACGGATGGGCCAGCGATGAAAAACAAAGTGGTGTGGTAGTGCTTGACGATTTCTCTCAGAAAATTCTCAAAAAGTACTTTTGCAGGTTATCATACAAAAAGATGATTCTGACGGACCTGAGGCAGATCTATGAGAACAATCAGTAGCTAAACTGGTCTAAGAACAAGCTTACAAAATAGAGAAAATGTATTTTTCTTCTTGGAACACACAAACTTGAATTTCTTTTTTACCTAAACACAAGCTTGAGGAAGAGGTTTTCATTTGAATGCTTTAGAGTCATTAGATTTTACTTAAAGGAACTTTTTTGTTAATTTGGTTTCTGCATGATAGTTAAATTTGGAATTATTCACAGGCAAACCGATCCTGAGGCTAATTGCCTCACCAAGACGATCGCTTTAGCTTTTAAGAAGGAACGATGTCGAGTAGTTCTTCTGGTACATGTTTTAAGAATTTCATTGATGCTTTAATCTGTCTATTCGCTAAGAAATCACTCCAATGTGTTTTATTTTTGTTCTTTGCCAAAATGTAAGTGTACGTTTCTCCTTTTGATTGTGTTGAATCTAGGTTTCTTTTGATGATGTAGAAATGAAAAAGAATCTCTTGCAACAACGACTGTACAAGAAAATGTGGGTGACCTTGGTTTGATAAATCTATATGCTCGATATTTTATCAATTGATCCACCTTTGAAAAGCTTTTCTGATATATAGTTTGTGCTACCTCATAAATTTTGATCATTTTTTCGGTATAGGAGCTCAAGAAAAAGTTTCCATCATCTACCAAGGAAAAAAACTCCGAGGAAATTTTACGCCGCATTAAGAATGATGAGATCATGAAGAAAACAAAACCCTTATTTTAGACACCACCTATGTTTTGAAACCCGACAAGGATCCGCGGTCGGACCGGTAAACCCGGCGACCCATAGAAAATCCGGTTCGGTTCATATGAAAAACCATTGAGTTAAAACCCAGCAAAAATCCAGAAAAATCCACGGTTTATTTGTAACCCGGTAGACCGGTCGAATCGATCGACCCGAATAATGAACATTTTTGAATCTTTTAAAGCAAAGAGAAGGTTTGATGGTGATAAAATATAGGTTTTTAATAGTTGTAACATTATTAAAAGTTATTTTTGGGAAGACGTTTCATCTTTCAACCTAACAAACTTTCGTTTTTTTTTTTCTAAATCGTTGTGGTATTTATTTTCTTGGTACATAATTTTTATTTAAATTGTTGATTTCTTTTAAAATTTCTAAATTTATATTTCGCTAATAATTTAGATCATAGTTAATCAAAATGGTGTATATATTTTAATGAATTATTATTAAAAATAAGAAATAGTCTCATGAATATATGTCTATATATATAGTTATATATCAAAACCTCATTTGTTTGTGATCTGCGGTTGATCCGCGGTTGACCCAGTAATCCAGTGATCCGGAAGACATTCCGGTTCCTTGTTCGGGTCGGGTTTAAAAACATTCATACCACCCAAGTTTCTCCTTATATACGTAAAACATAATTAGCATCAGGATTTTGTATGCACATTGTTGCACAATTAATTGGATCTGCTGCTTATAACCATTTTGTGTAAATTGTTTTCCAGCTTCTAAAGAGAAGGCACTCATGGGAATAAACAAAAACCCCGCCGCATCAAAGGTATATAAGCATTCTTCAGTCACTTTCATGTAACTATTGAAATTCGTAGAGAGTTCACTCTTTTAGACTGTATTTAAAGACATGACAATGAATTCCAACTTAACTTGTGCCATGAATCTTTTGCAGTCATTGTTCTTGGGTAGACTTATAAAGAAATCAGCATCAGAAGGATCTTCGATCAAACATTGTGTGTGGATTCGAATGTGATGACAGTAATATCAGAGGCTCAAAATCAATGCTGTAGAGACCTTCAGTTCGAGAGACGGTAAAGCTCTCTCTATAAAAACACAATAACCATCAAGATTTATGTTAGAGACATATACATGTGTCTGTCTATAGGTTTTCCTTAATGTTAAGATTTTGTGGAGAATAAGCAATAGGCAACATTCGTATTTGAAAATAAACTTGGGCATCATATGTTTTTCCCCTCTAATTAGGGTTTATGTTAGAGTTTTGAGATTCTTGACGATAAAGCTAAATATTTTCTGTTTTTTTATTTTTATAACTTTTTCGCACCTGCAGGAAAATTTCGAATTCCATTTTGTAGCTGGTCTCACTTGTATTCTTAAATTGAAATGGTAAGTTTCTAACTCGATGTACTTGCTGATTATGACTTTATGTGCCCGTTATTCAAGTAATATCTTGGTCTTCACTTTTTTTGTTTCTTTGCTATTGTCATTTCTCTGCGATGTCTTGCTTCTTTCAGTTGGCTTTGAGGCGTTTGAGTATTTTTGCTTCTGATGAGTTTGTCTCTCCTCTTAGTTTCTTTGGTATGTTAATGTCTTTGTTGGTTTATGCAGATTTACACCTACCAAAGCAACATGGACAGGGAGCTATAGATGAACGATAGCTTTCCTACCAAAACAGCAGCCAATGCAGAATTACAATAAGCTGGTAAATGTCTAATCATGAAAATTTTCTCTCCATCAATGTTACATTTATACAGATAAAATTGTAAAATCAAATATTTATTCAGACTGTTTTTATTGCAGAAAGGATTACAGAGAGTGGCAGAGAACAATAGAGGAACTTAAAAAACATGGGACTACACGGTCGACTATTCAGGTAAATAACTCAATCCCTTATACAAGACTTTATAAACATATACCAAATGCGAAAGGTTTATTGCAAAGAAGTTACACTATTAAAAAAAAACGCAAATGTGAACAAACAATGAAAAAGTTAATTGATTTTTTTTTTTTGGGTAGGATTGTCGCAGGTGTGTATCCAGGGGCATGGGAGAGTAGAGAAGGGAGTGGTCAAAGAAGAAGATATGGGAGCTTTACCTTTTTGCTGCACAGTCTTTCTGAGAAAATGGCTCCTAAATCGGATAATACCGAAGGTATATCTCTGAAATAAATCGTCTATACTTTGATTATTTGTTCTTCATCCTTATCAGATCTGGGGTTTCTATTTGTTGTTACTCCACTGAATAGCTTGAACGGTGTTTTCAACTTTGTACCAGGTTAAAGAAATGGAAAAGAAACTGATCAAACTACGGGAAGGGGTTACATTGGTGAATGAATAGAGGAAATTCTAACGGAATTTCGACCTTGTATGTGTAAGTTGCCCTCGACCCTTAGTATTTCGAGAGAAAACCAGAAAAACTACTTAACCTCTTCTCGGTTCCTCCTTAAAACCGCTGCTACCTTTTAGCCAAACATGTATATATATTCGTTCTATGCAAAAATCACCGTAAAAATGTTAAATGAATGAATGGGGTATGGCTATGAATTCACATTGATAGGGAAGAGTCAAGTAACCGGAAGAGTTGTGATGATTTCCGCTTAACGTTGGTATAAGATTGTTTAAATCCCGAGGTGTATGAAACCCCAATTTCAAACTTCAACTTCCCAATATCGAGCGATTTGCTCGACGGCGAGCCGGGGGAGTTGATGAGTCCCAAATTTAACGATTCTTAAGCCTCATTTTCATATTTTTTAAGGCTTTAAGTATCATTTTATTATGTAAATACTTGAATTTCCGCATAAATAATGTTTCCTTGCATCTAGGTTAGGTTTTTGTACATTCGGGTTGCATTCGGTGTTTTTGTTATCTTTAGGTCGCGTATGAGAAACATTGGTAGCTATAGGAGCTTAGTGGAACTATTTGGAATCAAAGGAACGCATAAAGGAGCTTAATGGAGATCACATGGAGAATTGGTTCAGATTTTGGGAATCAAACCAAGTCTGGGATGAAGAGTTTGAAGAGACGAATTCATAACACTTCACAGATCTCAAATCGGAGTCCAGAAGAGGGAGAAACAAGCAAAACAAGAAGAAACATCATCATAGAGAATTCATGCCGCCAGGAATTCAGAGCAAGCCGGCAGAAACGATCCAGAAGTTCCATGCCGTCCAGAAACACTTATGTGTCGTCGGCACGAATGCAGATTCGCCCCCAAAAGTTGTTTAATCACTATTTTGTCTCAACTTCTCCTACTTAGTATAAATACATCCTAATGTATTAGGGTTCAAAAAAGGCTTGCCACAATGTAAATTTTTAGGGTTCTTGCTGCTCTAGAGAGCTTTTGGCCTCCTATTTTACTGCTCTAGAGAGCTTTTGGCCTCCTATTTTATTTTTGTTGTTGAATCTTGCTATGTTATTTAGTATATTGCATTTTTATTATACTTTTTCTTCTCTTTGCATATCTTTTTTCTTTATTTCCATGGATTTATGTCCAAGAGAGAGCCTTTAATAAATGGTTGATGATGAGGATGATTAGGTCGTCATTAGGTCATCACTTCCTTAAAACTTGAGGGCTTGATTAGAACAAAACGGGCCAGTCTTGTAAATCTCGTCAAAATGACATGTCTTTAAGAAAGCGACTAGATCTTGGGTTTCTGGCATCCTTTGGGCTTGATTCTAACTGAAAATTAAATTTAACATCCGTGTCTACAAATTGATATGTAGATCGTCTTCTGGTTCGTCGGTTAAATGGGTCAAAGGTTGTCCGACTTCTTGGCCTCCATTTCTGTTTCTGCAGCACATTTGCTAGTTTTGCTTCAATTTTCTTCCTTTTCGTTCGTTTTGCTCCAAATTATATTTTTCTTGTTAAACCTGTCTAAATACCTAAAACACAATAGAAATACCCGATAAAAGCACATGTATCATGGTAAAAAACCGGTTAAAATCTATGATACATCAAATTCCCCTAGACTTAAACCTTTGCTTGTCCTCAAGCAAACAAAAATCAAAAGCTTGTGGAAATAGGTTTGAAAACATAGGAAACTCAGTCACAACAACATTCACTACTAGCAAACTGCATAAAGTTAAAATTAACTTGGTCAAAACCACCATGTACTTCACCGCAAACAAATCAACTTCCTAAGTTTTGCACCACAACTTACAGATCCATTCAAACCACCTTCTTAGGTTTATTGCGCCAATCCAACTTAATACTCAAGCAAGATGGTCATTTTCACACAAGTTTCTTCCCTCTCCCCCAGACTTATTCATTTCATTACTTTTTTTTTTGAATTTCTCAAGGTTTAGGAGCATATTGGCATCCCGGAAAATTTTCCTAGCCGCACCGTCTACCAAGTGCTCAAAGGTTCAAACACATAATGGTATCGCAGAAAATTTTCCTAACCGTACTGATCCCGAGCTTCTAGTGATGAATAGTTGGCGTTCGCAAAAAAATTCCTCTGCCTAATCACTAGGTTTTTTTAACTTAGTACAATTTCAATTTCAATTTAATTAGACTTATCTAAAGGGAGAGCTGGAAACCATAATCACACAGACCAAACTATACTTAAGCATCAAATAAAGACTGACCTTCATGCCTTGACGGATTTTCAAGTTGTTGAACTTCACTAAAAGCATGGGCATTATTATGGTTGATTGATCTGTCCTTGGATTTTTCATTTGTCATAGACTTAGTTAACTCCTCGTCTAGCGGTCTCATGAGATCATGCTAGTGTAGTATGCTCCTTAAAATACCATTGTTTCCAAAATAAATTTTTGACTCAATAAAACCGAAACCGATTAGTATCTTAGAAAACAAGAAAAGTTTCATCAGTAACGGATGTACATCCTCCCCCAGACTTAAATTACACCGTCCCGGTGTAACAAAGAAAAATGTAGGATGAAACTTTAAAACGACGAACTAAAACACAAAATTTGGATTCATACCAGAGCAGTGATGGACAAACCAAGTATAGAAATGGATAGAACACAAAATTCCACCTGAAATAGCCTCAAAATTTTCGAATTTCGATAAAAATTGATGTAGATACGAAGACTTAAAAGTTTTTAGAATTTCTGTCCGTTTTGTGCTTGTCTGGCATGTGGGTTGGTCGACTGTGAAATAGGGTCGGCCGACTTGGGTACTGTTTATCCGTATACTTTTGAATATATTTTTTTTTCGAAAAACCAAAAACTTAGAGAAAAAGCATGAAATAAGTAAACATATCAGTGGGTTGCCTACCACTAAATGCTTGTTTTGAGTCATTAGTTTGACTATAGCGGCATGTGACGTGTCAAGGTAGTCATACTCCTTTATAGCGCACAACATATGATGGCGTAGCACGTCCCATCCATGGTGATTTGTAAGCATGATGCGCATGTGATCTTCCAAGTAAAGCAGGAGGTGATCGATTACAAGCTTTCTTCTTTGGTGGAGGAGTTGGAAGTATCTTGTTGAGAGCTTTTTGCTTAGTAGCAATTGTTGGTTTTTCAGGTATGATAGTCAACTTGGGATGAACTATCACCTTCTCTCTTTCTCCAAGATCAAACACTTGTGCACTCCTATTTTTGTCTGCTGCAACTGTCTCCAC
Organism: Euclidium syriacum; assembly: GCA_900116095.1. NCBI lineage: Eukaryota > Viridiplantae > Streptophyta > Magnoliopsida > Brassicales > Brassicaceae > Euclidium > Euclidium syriacum. The sequence continues at coordinate 3,891,285 of FPAK01000011.1, read as the reverse complement.
TTGAATAGCTTGCCCATTTATGGTTGATCGCATCTTAGATTTTGCCATCTTCAAACTTAGAACTTCATCGTGAAGGTGTTAATTGATCCTACGCCCTCTCATATACATCCTATCATGTGATGTAGCCAAGAATGGTCTTCCAAGTATGAGCGGATTCTCTGGCTCATCTTCCATCTTTAACACATGTAAATCAGCGCGTATGTAGTGATCAACAATCTTCACCTGGACATCTTCGAGTATACCTTTTGGGTTTCCAGTGGAGCCATCAGAGTATCTTAATAAAAGAGTGCTGGGTTTGAGATTAGTAAAACCAATCTTCTTAGCCAAAGCATGTGGCATGATGTTCACACTAGACCCTGCATCACATTAACAATGCTCAAGGTTTTCATCGTTGATTGTGTAGTCAAATTCAATGCATCCTGGATCACCTAGCTTCTTAGGCTTCTTGGAATAGGTGGTTGGAACCTCATAGCCACGTTTTTTGGTGCTTGATTTAAGAATTTCGTGACCTCTCGTTTGGGGTGCTTTAATTCGGTCGACCAGTTTGCTGCGTCGGTCGTCCCACGGCTCGTCGATCGACTCAATGGAGCAGCCAATCGACTTTTCTGCAGTTAACGCCTTTTTCTTTTCTCCTTCTAACTCCAATAGATCCTCAGTACCTGATCCTCTAGTAAGCTTGGAATGTTCCATCATACTTACTATAGAAACATGTCTCCTTGGGTTTGGATCGGTTTTACCTGGAAAAACGCCATTTTGTTTGGTTACAGCTTATGCGATTTAATTTGCTTGAGTCTCCACCAACATTTTGTATGTACTTAACACCCCAAGCTTAGCATTTAGTTCATCATATCCTGAATCCACCTTGTTTTTCAGCTCCCGATTAAACTTTTGTTGTTCTTCAAAAAACTGCTGCAACATGACATTTGTATTATCCGGTAATGATGGGGGCTCCTTGTGTTTGAGTTGGGGCTATGTAGTCTCCATTGCACTCGCTGTAGCCGCCATTATGATACTGCTGCATTGGTTTCTGATGGCCAGCTCCTCCTACAAAATTCACGTTGGCCTTTGGTTTTGCTTTTTCATCAGAGGCGCGCTCCATCATCTTTTCCATCCTTGCCATTCTACTCTCCAATTCAGCGTTTCTTCGACGGAGTTCTTTGGCTTCTTCAATAGCAGCTACATCATCATTCAGTTTGTTTGCACTGCTACCTTTGGAGTATCTCTCAATGACATCGGTCCGTTGACAATGGACCATGGCCCGTTGAGGTGACTTCTAGAACTCTAAACACGTTATACTTTCAAAACTCTAAGGGTGTATTAGCGAATTGACTTTGTTTAAAACCTTAAACTCAAAGTCTCCTTTGGATTGTCGCTGGGGATAAACAAACATTCAATAAACAAGCTAGATTTGTTCACAAGGTGTCTGAACAAGCGATGACTATGACACACAATGCACCTTGTTCACTACAGAATTTTCAGGTTCCTTCCAAACCGTCTCTGACAAGGAATCGACCTAGATTACTTAGTTATGATTCATGACTTCACTTCTAAGTTTTAAGCCAAATCTATAATGAAGAATCTCATAGCTTTTTCCATAGATAAAAACAGCTTATAATGATCCGTTGAAAACCTTTTGAAAACCTTATATCTAACAAGAGATTTACTCGGACATAGTAACGGTGACAGAGATCATTATTGAGTTAATGAATTGCATCCAAGAGTAATTTAGACAATAGAAGATCAGAGGTCTAAAATCTTAATTGAGCAAAGAACAATCTCTTAACTTCTCTAGAGTCTCAAAGAACAAATCTTAGAAAGTAAAACCTTAGAGATTTACTAATAAGTAAGAAACAAATTGGAAACAACTAAACTCTTTAATTGATTGTATTGGATATAAGGTTCGTGCCTTCCTCTATTGCTGAGAGCTTCTTTTATAGGTTTAGAGGTCGTCATTAGGTCAACCTTCTTAAAACTTGAGTTGGACTTGATTGGAGTGAAACGAGCCAGTCTTGTAAATCCCGTCAAAATGACATTTCTTCAGTAAAACGACTATATTTTGGGATTCAGGCATCCTTTGGGCTTGATTCTAATTGCAAATAAAACTTAACATCTGTGCCTACAAATTGATATGTAGATCGTCTTCTGGTTCGTCAGCTAAGTAGATTAAAGATCGTCTAACTTCTTGACCTCTGTTTCTGTCTCTGTAGCTCATTTGCTAGTTTTGCTCCAATTCTCTTCCTTTTGGTTCCTTTTGCTTCAAATGGTCTTGTTAAACTTGTTTAAATATCTAAAACGCACTAGAAAGATTTGATAAAAGCACATGTATCATGGTAAAAAACCGGGTAAAATCTATGATACATCATGGTCCTACCATGATGTTACGAAATTCACCTAAACTAGATTACAAGCGGTGATAAGAGAATCGTGTAAACTAAACTTAGGCCAAGAAAAAGAATTTTACTCTAACGCTAATTATATTTAAAATATTTACATTTAAGTTATTTATAAAGAAACATAGTTATAAGTAATACATATTTTAATGTTTTGTTTTTAAAATAGACTAACCTGGTATTTGTTCATATTCACCTCGTATACCTTGTCTAGCCTGCCAACGATTCAGATTTTTGTAAATCCATTGAAATCGCTTTAATTAAGTTTTGCCTTTTTTTTTTTAATCTCGAATAACTAGGTTTGGATCTGTTCTTAAAATACAAAACAAACTAGACAGTAAAACTTGACAATAGCTTATTTCTTCTTAATAAAAAAGTTTTGCAACCTATAACTACACAGTAGCTCATTTCTTCAAGTTTTGTATGTTTATTTCTTGTATAAATATCTACTAACTTGTATAGATCCGATGTTTTCCCTTTAATTTATAAACTTCACACACACAAAATTCAAAGCGTTCAATCTTTAACCCGATATAGGTAAAATCCAAGCTGCTGGCAGTCATTGTGCGCCTCACCGGTGAGAAAGTGGCCGCCTATAACTCGTTTTTCATCAAACTTAAATTTCTAAATGAAATTGAATTTAGTGATATTGATTTGAATGTTAAGACAAAATAAATCATTGATTCATATTATCTTTATTAAACCATTAACTATTACAAAAAGCCATTCAATATTTTTAATTATTTTCAAAGCATGTGTCGAATATGAATTCACGAAAAAACTCTTCTCCCCATCTATCTTTGTATTTGTTCATAATACAAAATAAACAAATAAACCATAAAAACAAGAAAAATATTAAAAGCGTGTTATAATATTATATATGATATATGAAAATAAAAAAATTGTGTAAGATTAATATGAACTAGAAATAAGATTACAATTCACAATTGTTATAAAAAAATTTATTATGGTTTTCAACAAATTTACAATGTTGAGGAATCGAACCGATTTTGTAGAAGCAATCTATTTGATCGAATTTTTTTGGTTTACTACAATACTTTCAACACCGGCCGGAACATAAAAACTTTTTTATTTGTGGATCAGAATAACAAATAATCATGCATTTTTTATAACAAAGGGATTTTTCTCGATCTTTATTAGAAACCTCTGATTTAATGATAATATTTGCGAGCATCAACATCATTACCATATATATAATCATTCTTTTGATCTCCATATTTTTTAGGACACAAATACTTTATTTTTAAATTATAGGGAAATAAATAATAGAAAGAAGTGATGGATTTTTTTTTATTTCAATTATAATATTGTTTCACTTAAATACTAGTTAGCATTTTTATACCAACAACACAATAAATGTAAAAAATCTCATTTCATTTATTTAAAATCTTTGAAAGTAATTAGAAATATTTATGAATTAAATATAGATTTTTTTTAAAAAATAATGATTTACTTTAATGTAGATTTGTCATCAAATATTTACTTTAATTTGGTAAGTAATGCAAAAGCATCATTTTTCTAGATTTATATTAAAATAATTAAAATACTTATATGTGGAGGATTATAAACCATAACCCCTCCTTTATAGATCTAAACACATTAATATACAATAAAAAATACCTAAAATACTTACTATGGAGGAATCTAAACCCTAATTTTTTCTTTATAAACTTAAATACATTAATATGCAGTACAAAATTATTAAAAGACATATTTGTGGAAGAATCTAAACCCTAACTTCTCATTTTTAACCCAAGCACATTAATATACAATACATGATTCCTAAAATACTTACCTGTGGAGGATTCTAAACCCTAACCATTCCTTCAAAAACCCAAACATATTAATATATATATATATATATATATATATATATATATATATATATATATATATATTTGACCTTGAAAGGGCAAACTTTCATTAAAAAGGATTACAGACCATTGAAGGTGGAGACAGAAGGGTCCACGGTCGTAGACCTTAGGACTGTTTTTGCAAGCCTATCAGCACTGCTATTGTCATTCCTTGGTACAAAGACAAAAGAGACAGATGAAAAAAACAGAGTCATCCATTTTATATCGTTGAAAACGCCACGAAGTTCCTTTGGGTACTTCCCTGATTTGATCGCATGAATAACGTTTTTTTGCGTCCGACCTTAGCTGGATATGGTGTAAATGAAGCTCCTTCGCCGCCGCCATTGCCTCATATATTGCCATAGCCTCTGCTGCCATTGGAGACCGGATGTGGTTTACCTTTTTGGAACTTGTTGCCACCACTTTAGTCCCATTTTCCTTTACGATCCATGCCAAGCCCGTTGTTTTATTGGTATCCAACCATGCCGCATCCGTGTTGTAGGTATAGACTCCCTGCTTCGGTGTTTGTCTGCTGATCGTGCATCGTTGTATTGGTTCAGTAGCTTCCGGCTTCTCCTGCGCATCTTGCCATTCCTTTGCGCTGGTTATAGCTATGGCCATCGTTTCTTCTTCCGAGATGAATCTGTTTTGAAAATTTTCTTATTCCTTTGCAAGTTTGAGGTGTTTTAGGCATGAGATTCCATCTCTAATCTCTGTCATGCCATCCACATTTAGTTTATGTTGGAAAGGGGCCTGGTTCCATACTTGTTTAGCAAAATGACAATGGAACATGACGTGGACTTATGTTTCTTCTTCTCCACATCGTATGCAGCTTGAGGATTCTGTGATGTTTCTTCTTTTTAGGTTCTTTCCTACTGGTAGGGCTTCTCTAGCTGCCCTCCACATTAGCAGTTGGGTCTTTGGAGATGTTTTAATGTTCCATAAGTCCTGCTTCCATTGGAAGGTTGTGGATACATCTCTTGAGGTGTCTTATGATTTCTCTTCAAGGGCCTTGAAATACCCTGTCTTTGTAGAGTAATTCTCATCCTTCGTTGGTAGCCATATGTATTGATCCATTGCTCCAGTTTTGCTAGGGATCAGTTGGATGATTTCCTGCCATAGCTCAGGGAACGTATCTTTGACCTTTTGTGTATCCCAATTTGTTGAGTTTTGTTCCATAAGCTCGGCCACCTTCGCGTTTTCTAAGTGGCTCAGGGCCGGTTCAGTTGTGATGCCTGGCTTTATGAGAGCCATCCATAGGTCTCTCCAAAGTCTCGTTGATTCTCCATCTCCTATCGCTACCCCTAGACCCTTTCTTATTAGATCGCGCCCAATGAGCAGGCTTCTCCATCCATGTGAGGCCGATGCTCTTGGCTTTATCTCCAAAAAAATTCTGTTTCTGCAGTATTTTGCCATTACCATTCTAGCTAAGAGTGATGAGGGGTTGTTGATTAATCTCCAGGCTAGTTTGGCGAGTAGAGATTCATTGAAAGCTTGAATCTCTCTGATACCTAAGCCCCCTTTCTCCTTTGGTTGGACAAGTGATGACCAGGCTATCCAAGCCATGCCTTTCTTCTCTGGTTTTGAGTCCCACCAGAAACGGGTGAGTGCTCATTGTATCTGCTTGCAAAGACCTGCCGGTAGCTGGAAACAGGACATTCCATAATTTGGTATTGCAGTCAGCACTGACTTCAACATCACTAGTTTCCCTGCCGTTGAGAGTCTCTTTGTGGTCCAGCTAGCGGCTTTTGTTTGATCCGATCAACTATTGATGCAAATAGGTCTCTTTTCTTTTTGTTAAAAAGCTCATGTAGACCAAGGTACTTTCCTGTACCACCTTCTTTGGATATGCCTAGTTGTTGTTTGACACAGTTGCAGATGTCCTGTTCTGTTTTGACAGAGAAAGTTATGGCCGATTTGTCTTTGTTAATCAATTGCCTTGATGCTTCCTCGTACTCCTTGATGATTTGAGCTAGGTGGGCGCAGCTCTTTGCATATGTCTTTGAAAATAGCATCGTATCATCAGCGAAAAGTAATTGGTTGATGCTTGGTCATGCCTTGGAGATTTCAGACCTTGCAGTTTCCCTTCTTCTTGTGCTCTTGAACATAAGCCCGATAAAACCTCACTACAAAGGATGAACAAAAAAGGAGATAGAGGATCTCCTTGTCTGATCCCACGTTGTGGAGTCACCGACCCTTTGCTTGCCCGTTGATAAGGAAAGAGTAACTTACTGTGTACACACTCTGCATTATCCACCGGATCTATTTTTGTGCAAAGCCAAAGCCACTCAAGACTTGTTGGATGAACCCCCACTCCACCCTGTCATATGCTTTTGTCATATCGATTTTCACCGCCATCGAACATCGCTTTGTTGCCTTTGATGCCTTGAGTGAATGGAGGATTTCATGTGTTATAAGAACATTATCCGTGATGGCCCTGCCCGGGACAAACACTGTTTGATTCTCAGATATAATCAAACTCAGTATTGGTTGGAGTCTCGATGTTATTATCTTGGAGAATATCTTATAGTAGACATTGCATAAGGCTATTGGTCGATAGTCCTTCACCTTTTGTGGATTCCTGATTTTGGGGATTAATCTGATGTGAGTTTTGTTGGTCTCCGGGGGAAGAGTGTCTGTAAAAAAGAACTTTTGAAGTAATATATAATGCACAATAGTTAACATACATATGAAGTAATCTAACCATAACTACTATTTTATAAACCATAACACATTAACTACTATTTTATAAACCATAACACATTAATAGATAGTATATGGTAGCTAAAGTGCTTATCTCTCGAGGAATTTAAACCTTAACACCTCTTTATACTCAAGCACATTAATATACAACTAAAATGATTACCGGTGAAAGAATCTAAACTCAACCTCTACTTTATAAACCCCAAACACATCAATATATGATCAATGATAGATAAAATGCTTACTTGTGGAGGAATCTAAACCTTAAATTTTTCTTTATAAACTCAAATATATTAATATATAGTATACGGTAACTAAAAATATATATTTTTGGAGGAATATAAATCGTAACCTCTCCATTATAAAATCTACCACATTAGTATACAGTACATGATAGCTAATATATATATATATATATATATATTTATTTATTTGGATTAATATAAACCCTACTTCCTTTTCTATAAACTCAAACACATTAAGTAGTACAAGATAACTAAAATATTATTTGGAAGGAATCTAAACCACTCATTCATAAACCCAATCACATTAATATATAATACATAATATCTAAAATACGTATTTGCAGACAAAGCGGAACCCTACACCCCAAACTCTAAACCCCAAATTCATATACACCAAACTATACACAAGCAAACCCAAACACATCAATATACAAACCCACCATGGCGATTTCTCAAATCAGCATTTACTACATAGATGAGATACAATAGTTTTACTATACATTATACCATCCAAAATAGTTTTAAACGCACCCAAAAATTCATAACCTTAAAAAAATTAAACCATAGACCAACATTACCGCATTAAACTTAATCGATATTCATAAATGAATGATTTTGCTCTGCTGTTGTTCCAACTCTAGAATGAACAGCCTACTCACCTTTCAAAGGAAATGTAATGACACTCAATGCAACATTCTACAAAATATCGCAGTTGGATCGCAATGCATCCTTGGGAAGCATGCGTGGGTAAAAATATACTGTACACGATACCAGATCAAGGTAAAAGACAAATTGAATAACAAAAAAAAATATAACATAAAATCTTGTTAAATTTATAATAGAAAGAGTTGTGACTTGTAAGTGAAGAAATTGGTGAGAATAAAAAAGAGAGAGAATAACATGTACTCAACTAAAAATAGATATGAAGACTCTTCTTTCTCGTTCTCCTTTTGGGATGATAATCGCTATTCGTTAGATTTGGGATAATCACTATTGGTTAGATGTAAGTAAACAAATTTGTTTTTATTTCCTTAATGATAATTCATAAAATTTAGAAAAACATATTCTCATAAGAAGATTATCTTGACATAAGACCTTGTTTTCTAAGCAATTAACATCAAGCAAAAATAACTCATATCATCATAGTATTGAGGGAGATTCTTAAAGCAATGTAATGCAAGTTTAGATCAAGATTATCTTAAGATAAAAGTGCATGATCTGAAATAATAACCAGGACATGAATTTTAAATATCGCTTCCTCAATAAACATCTCCAATCCAAATATCAAGGGTAAAAGACAGGTACCAAAGTTTTTTACTTTACAATCTAGACTATCTAGTTCTACAGCTGAAAGAAAGGATAAGCTTACATATTCACCATAAACTAAAAATCTAATAATTCTCTACACTTTCATGCCCTATCCTCATTATAAAATCACAAAGACCAAACCCACAACAAGTACAATTCACAGGAAGCGCAAACCAATACAACAGTTAAAACCCAAAATACGAGAGAGAGAGAGAGAATCCACAATGTAGGGAAAGTTGTATACAATCGTGCGCTAATCCAGAAGACTCTGGTAAAGTCAATCACATACAAAGACAACACCCGGTGCACGTATAACTGAAAAAAAATCATTTTCACAAAACCCTTAAGCCAATTCGGAAAGTTTCGAATAAGTTGAAGAAAATCAAACTCTATAAAGTGCTAGCATACCCTTGAGCTCTCAAGGAGCAGCGCTAGTGTTGAGATGCGCAAATCGATTGTAGAGACGTCAAGCTTTCCCTTCTAGTGGCAAACGATAGAATACCTGCACGAAACCAACATGGATAACCTGTAAGAGGAACAATTCCAAATCATGGTTTTTTCCTAAAAAATTTGTTATACTTGACGGCAGACATAATCAACAACACGGTAAACAAATCATAAATTCTAGGATAAAATATATGAATCACATACCTCTCTGGATATGAGGAAAACCACATGGCATGTAACGAACTCGCTACAACAGGATCTTCGCGCATCCTAACATGAAGGATAGAACACATGATGTTAGGAAAGAAAGGATGCCTGCGAAAGGATATATGGGTGATAAAGGTATCAAAATCATTAACATAAAAAAAAATCTAGGTAAATGTAAGTTCTATAGATTTTTCATATTTACTATCAAATTAGACATTCAAAGCATCTAAGTTAGCAAATACTAACCCCACAGCAAGATAAATATCAGATCTAAACATACAATCGTATGTATAAACTCACTAATTCATAAAAGCAAGGAACAATGTTGTTATCAATTAGACATTTACAAAGCATTATCTCAAACAAATTATTCATGTTTGATGCGAGCTCGGATTCCACCAAACATAATATCATGCGATATTCAAGAGATTCCAAGTTTGATGCGGAAGATGGCCGATGGTAGATATGGAGATGAAGGGTGAGTCGTTAGCTGGTCTAAGGACATTTCTAACTAACTCAAAAAACGATGGAGGCGAAGGGGTGAGTTGTTAGCTGGTTTAAGGACCTCTCTAACTAACTCGAGAAACGATGGAAGTGAGGGTGGATCAAACTGCACCACACAAGGTGTGAAAGTTTCTTGATACAACACAAATCTAGTCTCAAGGAATCCACCAAGAGACATAGATCCACAAATTATTCAAGAACACATCTTGAATAAACTAAGAGAAACTCTCTCTAATTTATAGTATTAAACTTGGTTATAACTTATTATTTACAATGGGATTTTGTGAACTTTTATAAGCTCTTTCAAACTAATGGCATAAGCCTTATAAGTAACCAAAATAAATCAAGAATTAAATAATTTAGTGTCAAAATAACTAAAGAATAAGAAAATTATTATGAGGATCAAAATCTATGAAAATAAATCATGGCAATTAAGTTATCTTGATCTTCACATGATAATCTTGATTTAGGGCAATAATCTAGATGATCTCTTCTTGATTCCATGTCTCCATCAATATTCCAAGTTTAGGATTTAGGGTTTAGGGTGTTATAAATATCACCCCTTCCCCCTGAACCCTTGCAAATCCCAAATAGATTATTCATGTTCCACAAAGAACATATCTACGAGATGCCCACAAGACAATTCAGACATAAGGAAAATATAAGTAACTTACTTGAGCATCTTGTTCTTCCTTTAAAACTGGAATGTCATTGTTAGCATCGGGATCTCCCATAAACTTTTCAAGCTTTCTACTATCGATTTTTGTAGATAAATAAAATAAAGGCCGAAACACTCACCAAGAAGCGTAGGAGACGATTTCTTAAGGAAAGATGGTGTGGCCTTCCAGTCGAATATGATCTTCTTCCTGAATTCAAATGCCATATTGATTTACTTAACACTTATAATTAATCTCAAATTTGATTATCGGATTCAATCAAAAACTGAAACAAAGAGAAACACATGTTCACCCTTTCTTTCTCCATCGATTCTCGAGATACATATATCATTTACCTTAGGCATCATATCAACATTGTAATCTTTGGTAGAACCTAAGTGAGCAGGAACTTTTTCTTCTTCTTTAAACCGCATCCATAGCTGTTAAACAAAAAAAGTAACATCATTAACAATTAAGCTAATTATGAATTCACAAAACCAAAAAAAAATCAGTACTGCTTCTTCAATGAGAATTGACCTGATTGAGATTTGCCGATGTTGATTATCCTCCGTAATAAATAGTCATGTCCATGTGAAGCACATAAACGGAAACAGAAACCAAACACTGATCCAAACCTACAGTTTTTGGAAAGCAGATAATCTTCGTACAAATGTGAGTAGCTCTTGCCTGCAAAAGAGAGTCATTGATATTCATCATACAAAATCAAGAGCTTAGCTTTCAAAAAGAAAACGGTTCAGTGATACAACATTCCAAAACTTAGAAAACAAAGGATTACCATACTAACCTTCTGAGTCTCAGTTAATTGCGAATGCTTATTGAGTTTTTTGTGCAACTACTTATGCATCTTTGTGTTTGATCAAAGATCAGAAATTTCATCATAAACCAATCAAGAACCGCACAACGCATCAGTAGAAAATTAAGATACTAGTTTATGAATCTTAATTTTGTAAAATTTGAATGCGATACTAACATATAAAAGGAGAAACTAAACCAAAAATTGGCATATCAAGAAGACTTATAAATGATAGTATTAGACCATGGAAAATAGATCACAAAAAGAGCAGAGAGACTATATTTCTTGCAAGATCAACAACAAAATCAAATCAAGAGAGATGAGCACACAGACACTCACCTGCTAACAACAAAGTAGATAGAATCAGTTTTTGCCTAATTGCGGTTTAGTAAACCCCAACTTAAATGCATGCCAAAAATCATCCCCGAAGAAGCTGCTTGTGTACATAACTTGATCCCAGATCTAAGATACAACTGGATTGCAGGTGATACCACTGGATTGCAGGTGATACCGCTGGATTGCAATTACTGAATATGGTTATGGATAAGTCTAACCGGATCGAAAGCATCAGGCTGCTGCTTTGTAGACTGCGCTTCCATTGATGCCCCATAAAACTCGGATTCTTGAAGTCCATGACTTGGATGAAGGGGAAGTGGGATGACATTGGATCTGACATCCGCAATATCAGATTGGAGCTTGGATTAAAGTTAGGGTCCGTGCATTCTTCGAGGAACCTTTCGTTGCAAAGAGGATAGAAATGATCAGTTGAGGAAGAAAGCAAAACATAGCCGTTTGTGTTTTTATGAAACCTAGGGTTTTATATATAGGTTGGGCTACCGATATTTTCATAAAACCAATATAACTATTATCAAAACGACTTAATTTTAAATGTACCAAAAAAATCGTCCATTTTCCTCAAAACCAATCTAACCAATCGGTTCATTAAGAACTGTTTTGTAATCAGCCATCTCAATATATATATATGATTTGAAATGTGGTTTCATCTAAAGAAACAAACACTACAATAATGTACAAGAACGTGAAATATGCAAAGAATGAAATTCCAATGCAGAGGAGAGTTAACGGTGATAAGAATTAATTCTGCATGATTAGTGGAATGATGATAATACAAATTTTCGTCATGGTCATGAGAAGTCAGCGGTGTGGTACAAGATCCTCCATCTTGATCAGAGTATTAGAGGTTTCCGGAGACATTTATGAGATCGAAACTGGCAACGATGCAGAAAATCAAGCTTGGTTAAAGGTGGAAAACGAAGAACGACGTTGTTCGGAGGTAAACATAAAGAAAAAAAAAAGCATAAACAAGAAAGAAATAAATCGATGTCAAAATCAACCGCGAAGTGAAATGGGATAACAAATGAGATAGTGAAGAACTCATTGAAAGAAAGAATTGATTTCGTAAGCAAAGTTTGATCAAAGATCAAACGAGAAATAATGGCGGAATCAAGATTTCTACTTGAGGTTTTCTAAAAATGCTTTGATACCATATTAATTTGGTAAAGTATTATTTTTCTCATTAATGAAACAGAGTTTCTTACATTGCTATTTTTTACACTTGATTAATCAATAGGAGTCTTAAACCAAGACGTTAAACCGACTACATAATTAATCAAATAGATGGTTTAAGCTGCAGGAGACTTAAACCAATCTGATAACTCTTAATAAGTCGTTTATTCTCTTTGTAGAGATCTCGAGAACTTGCTTAGTCTGTTTCCTTGAAGTCAATAACAATACGAAAATACATACACTCTGGTTTTATTGAAATTCGATATTTAATAACACACATAATTTATAAAATAATTTATAACCATCAATTATTTGTACGATGCTTAAACTATATATGTACACAGTGCAATAGTATAAGTATATTAGTTCTAACACGATTTTATACTTAAATCAATTTTAGATTTTAGTAATACTTTTTTAATTTGTAGTTTATTTTTTGAGTACGTGAGTGATGAGGCCTGGGATATGCGTAGTCATGAAATAGTCTTCCCAATCGATGCATTTCGGGTCGACGCCCATCTCTTTGGTTCCATTTTTTCTTTTGATTTGTAGTTTCTCAACATTTTCATTGTCAAATCTGCATGATTAAAAATAATTAAAAATCTAGATAAAAGTATAGATTGAAACGTATACTATTTAGTAGAAAATAAAGGTAATAGGTTAAATCTTAAATTTTTAGGTAGAATTAGACTAATAGATAAAGAAATAGCACGATCATAAAGATATATAGTTGAAAATATAATATGCATATTTTTGTTGCCAAACAGAAAAATATTATATACAATTTGATGAGGAAGTTTGAGATTTATATACGTACATGCGGTTGGCGAATGTATAAGGTTTGTATAGTTCCACCAATCTCATAATCATCTTCATTTTGTGGCTTTGGTATTTATACTCATCTCCATATCTCGACGAAAAAATTATACTGACCAATCGTAATACCTAAGGAAATAAAATAAAAAAACTCAAACATACGAAACCATAGTCTAAACAAGAGACTGGAATTTTGAAATAATTATTTACCTGTAAAGGCAATCGATAACGAAGGAACATGTAGAGACTGAACAAAGATATGGAGGGTAGGATTATAAATTTGGAGACGACAATGGGAAAGTTGTTGTGGCCGACCAAAGGGCTTTCAATGAAATAACGAACGATGAAGTCTTGAAACTTTCTTATTGTCATCGGGTTGCAGCGAGAGGAGCCAACATGGTACACTGTGTGGGTCTTCATGTCGCCAGCATGTTTAGCAGCAACCGCAAGCATAACATTTGCAACCATATCTACAGGTATCTGTGAAAATATTTTTATGTCACTTCAAATATAAATCTAGACCTCGATTGTTTCAAATGTAAATTTTTGTTTGCGTGTTTGTATTTGCGATAAGACGTTAAAAGGTTATGATAATATACATTTTTCCTTTATCAAATCTTGAAAAAAAAAATTTTTTAGCGCAAACAAAAACAAAGACGAGATATATTTTCATTTGCATTTCACCATTTGAAAATTTTACTTAACCATTTGAAATTTTTGTTTCATCTATAGAATACAAAACGTGAAATATGCAAAGAAAACATAATTATTATTCTAACTATAGGCACTAGAAACTAAGTTGTGAATGGTTGCTCAATACGTTCAAGATCGTACCAAATTTATATTAATATCCACTTTTTCAACTATTCACATTTTGATCCGATTTAGTTCGTACTAAGTACATATCATCAAAAAAATAACTAGTACACAGTTAGTATGAACTGCGGACCAAAAATAAAAAGCAATTATCTAATACGCACTTATTTTTTATCCACTACAAAACTTTAACAAAACCAACATCTTACTAGTTTAATTGGTCCGATCAACTTCGAGCATAAAATAATCAGGCCCATGACATCTCATTCAAGATGACAATAAGCAAACTACTTTTTTACTTGACCCTTTAATGGGGTACGTAAGCAACTCGTTGAATTAAGTTAAGCCATAATCCACCTTTTCAAAATGTACTCAGAGTGCATCTTTAGTTATATACATATGAATTCCTAAATGGGATTCACCCAAGTTTCTTCCCCTTAGACCTATAAATCTAAGTGTGTAATCGAGCTCCATCGAGATGTAGATTCGGTTTATCCCATCATTGATTCGGATCCATGCTCTTCGCATGATGGGATTTTGAATCACGCAGGTTCTTGATTATGAAATCCTGAAAACGTTTGTAGGCATGTTTCCTCGAATCCAATCGGATAGGGATCGTAATCCAAAAACTGACAATTGATCGATTATTGACGAAAACGCCAGCGATAAAAACGAATTCATATGTAACGAAAATGATGTGACAATACGATTGACGTTACCTCGAGATACATATCATGTATCACCTTTTTAATAGATCCCATCGATCTGGTATCAGTTTAGTTGACTTAATATCGAAGAATAATGGCTAGAATAGTCGAGAAATATGAGGAGCAGGATGCCGCGATGGCCCAGCTTCCTTTATAGAAGGCGACTAATGGTATATTTTCTGGTACCTCGAAAGTCAACGTGTTAAAACACGGAGAATGAAATCTCCAACAAAAAAACTTAACACAAAAATAACTCTCGCTGTATAAAGAGACCATGCCACTTGAATTCGCCAAAAATAACCTTTGAGCTCGATAGCTCTCAGGTTCCCATTATAAGAACGATCCTCAGGTTCCTTAGGCGGCTTTCGCTCCTAGATTCCTACCACCAAGTAGCCCTCAGGTCCCGTAGTTCTTACCCTACCCCAAAACCAAAGAAATTACCATGGAACACATCACCTGTTCGTTTCCAGGAAAAAGGTCCAGGTCTCCAATCTTACGAGCCTCGATTCGTCGAAGTTGAAGCTAACGACCCCGTCGAGACTAAAAGCAATTTTGAGTTATCATTCGCGAAACCTCTGTCCTTAATATGTGTCACGAGGATCCCTTTGAGTCAGATACCAAGACTGAGGGGGGGGGGGGCAACGACCCACAAGTCTATATACCTGAAATCTCGGAACTGAATCCAAGGCAGTGGCTAAAAATCCAAGCCCAAAGAATACTATGACGCCGTTTGTAAATCTGATCCTCGAATGACCAGATTGGAGAACCAATGTAATCAAATACATAAAAGAACCAATTAATGGGCGGATCAAAAGTTAAAAGGTTTGAGCTTGGGATACTGCATAATCGACTCTAAGTTGTACATGAATGATCCTTAGATTCATGGGGCGAGTTTCGATACCTCTATCTTGTTACTTGAATATCCCTTAGGTTCTTAGGGTAGGGATCGTTCTCAGGTTCTTCTCACCTGAGGAGACCTCAGGTCCCTTCGAAATAAATTTTGGCATAAATCCAAATTCTTCGATGAGTTATTAGCAAATCTTACGCCTAACCTTGGTTAGGAAATCCATTGGACATCTTAATTTATAATTCAAGAAGAGCAACATGCTTTCAAGGCTACTTTTTACCGCAAGGTTCCAGACCTAGCACGGCTTAATGACTGCATACCTAAAATCAAGGCAGAAAGTCTGGACCACGAGACATCAAAAAAATCAGGATGAATATGCATGTGCTACGAATAACACACCTCAGAAGCAAGTATTGCCTTGGCATTAATGTGAACTCGCAAAACTCCAGGTTTCGACTATTCGATGCGAACAAATATTGCTTCTATTGCACCAAAGTAGAATGCTCCTATGAAGAGTGGGAAGACCTGCTTCGTGAGAATTCCACAGCTTTTCAAGACCCGATTGACACATTAGCGATCGATAGATTGCATAAAACCAGTCCCACAAATCCATTTGAGGTGATGGCACATGAGTTAAGAAATTTGATGAATGAAATGATCAAGAGATATGAGGTCCATGACACTTCATGCATGATCTCGCCGCTCAACAAGAGCAGTACGATCGATAATTAAGTGAGATTTCACACACGATCCTCCCATCAAGGACTTCAGCTACTGAGAGACCTTCGAGATCGGTAGGTGTCATTTTTGGTGAGATACCTCTCACGCGACCCGATTTCACCCCTTCGAGTCTGCGAAAGCTGCATATTCCTTTGAAAAACCATGTATCGGTGTTCACCCCACGGTGATGGACTCCTCTGTTGTGGGAACCGACAATGGTGTAAGAATTAACCTTGAAGCGGATATGTCCTACCACGATCAGCCACTGCGACGATCCTTCCTCATGGGCAGAATCCCTCTCCACACCATTTAGGTTCAGGTGTGGACCCTCTTTCGTTTACTTAGGTAGGACCGTCTGTCTTTGCAACGAGTTCTCAAAATCCGAGTCGTGTTGGTCCTGATGGTCGAGTCGACCTGCTTCATTCTTCTCAAAATGACTGAATTTAAGGTCCTTCGATTTGACCCTTGTCAATTCCTGGAAGCTGGTCAGGGATATCTATGTAGGAACCTCGAAACCCAGAGTGTTGAGATGTAGAGAATGTAAATTTGTTTCTCCGAACCCATCTTTTTTTAAACCGATAGAGGGAAGGCCCCTATACCTTTGCGTATTAGTTATCAGTAGTTGTCTTAAGCAGCGTCCTAATCGAAAATATCATAACGAACACAAATAGACCTGTTACATAAGCCAAACAGAAATGGGCGTAAAAAAGCGGCGTCCAACAATGGAAAAGCTAGCTTTTGTTGTAATCACGAATCCCGAAAATCATCATCTTATTTCTAATCACAATCAATTATCATAATGACTTCTCAACCGATATGCACAATATTCCACAACCTAATTCAATAAAGACGTCTCGCAAGGTGGGATATAGAGCTTAACGAATAGGATATCAAATACAACCCTTGACCCTGCAAAAAGACCCATGTTCTGGCGGATTTCATAATCAAGTTAACAATGGAGCAAAGCTATGCTGACTCATCATTTCCTAAACAGACGCTCCATATAGACGGATCTTCCTCTAAACAAGGAGTTGGAGTCATAATAAAACTTACTTGATCATAAAGAGAGAAAATCGAGTAGTCATATAGATTGGGATTTAATGCATTAAACAATGAAGCCGAGTATGAGTCCATGGTCGTCGCTTTATCATTGTCTCTAAGCACTGGGATCAGCGAGCTTATCACGTTTAGCGATTCCCAACTCATAGCTAATCAGTTTCACAGAGAATACCACGTGAAAGATAAGTGTAAGGAAGCATACCTCAAGGTGGTTCATGATTTAACCAAGAAATTTGAGAAGTTCGAACTTACGAGAATTCCCCAAGGTGAGAACTCCCTATCCAATGCGATAGAAGCTCAAGCTTCCACCTTGGAACTCCTCGTGAAAAGGATAATACACAAGGAAGTTATTGCTAAGCCAAGTATTGATATTGCTATTAAACCAACTCGAAATGGTACTTACGTACCTGCTGCCAAAATCGCAATATATTTTAAAAAGAAATTGGATCCATGCGCCCTACTAAGTATTAACTTCGTAGAAGCTAAAGCCTAGCGGCACTCCCAAGATTGATGAAATCTTCGAACTTGCAGCTACATAACCTCTCCTATTAGTATATAACATCGAGGATTCCTCGGAGCCAGATACTGAAATTGGGGGAGTAGCCAACGAACCTAATACCGAGGGACATATGACCGACAAACCACCCAAGGTTACCACCCCAGATGACACAGCTCCACCACTCAAAGATCATGTCCTCGGAATGGCATATTGAAGAATATCCTTTATGCAATACATTAAGTGGGGGGGGGGGAAGTAGTACCTCCCACCGAATAATAGGACTTCTCAAAAACTTAAAACATTTAGCTCAGTTTATTGCATAATCAGCTCAAAGCTATACAAGTGTAACATTTTAGGGGTAGCCATTCTAGTGGAAAATCCCTTGCAATGCAAAAGAAAAGCTAAGGAGCTCAAAGAACTTGGACCTCAATGCAGTCATGAAAATTTGGTCTCTGAATGGCCTGGACCTTGAAGCGATCTTGAAAATTCAGGTCTTTGAGCGACCCAAACCTCATCTCTTACCCAAAGTCCTTAAAAATCCTTCGATCCGTCATAGGTCTTAAATCATTCGATGCGTCATAGGTCTTAAATCCTTTGATGCGTCATAAGTCTTAAAAATCCTAATAGTTGTCGCAGGTCTTAATGTACAGTCGAAGGTCTTAAAATCGTTTGATGCGTCAAAGGTCTTTAAATCTAAAGAGGTCCTAAAACTCTCAAGTTCCATCTTAGGTCTTAAAATCCTCAACATTTCATCAATGGTCTGAGAATCCTTAGATGTAGTAAGGATCTTATAAGCTTCAAAAGTTTAGGTCTCCAAATTCCTAAATGTACAAAAGGTCTCAAAATATTAAAGGTCTTGAAATCCTCTAACATGCATGTTAAATCTTAAAATCCTAAAGGTTTTAAGTCAAGGTAAAGTCTTTAAACTTAATCGTTATAATCGAACCACGTTTTGACTTAATCCCTTAAACAAGGTAGGTAGGCAGCTCGATTTTGAGTTCAGCCATAATCCTCTAACACCTAAATCAAAGCAAGCATTCACTCAAAATTAAGGTCTACCCCGACCAACATTTGAATCGAGAAAATCATTTTCCTAAAAATTCAGGTCTTATTTTGAGATTTTGAGCCTGAGTATCTTGTTCAAAGAACTAAGATTACACATTTGAGTCAAAGACTGACTATGTTAAAGCTTAGACCTGCACTTTTCAGACGAATCTCGATGCTAAGCATCTTTTAAACTACACGTTGCGAGCACGCGACCCAATTTTTTCTTGCTAAACATTTGATTAAGATTTTCTCATGTCTCTACATGACAACAATTCAGTTCCCAAGTCGCCTTTAACTTTGAAAAGTGACCTCAATCGAGGATCGTACATGTTCATGATTAAGGTTCCGAAAAAACTTGAGTTCAAGTTTTGAGGTATGTATCCCACCTGGACTAGTTTTAAGGTCTTTAAGCGACTTTAATGAAGTCTCTAGATCTCTAAATAACCCCAGAACATCAAAAGTAAATCATGCTTAACAATATTGGGAGTTATATTCAGTGCCTCAAGGTTAATGACGCATACCTGCGAACTCAAGGAAAAATCATTGTGAAGGACGTTTGAAGTCGCAAAGTATCTTTTATAAAAATGCAATGACATTTATTCATCGTCAAAAGTAACAAAACCTTTCACCATATGATCTCAAATCGAAGTTTAAATGCATGCTCTACTTATGAAATTCGTCCTTCGTGTCCGATTTTTCACTTAAAGGCTGAGGGCAACTGTTGGACCCGAATTTGACACCAAATCCCTCCCGCTCAATAGGGCCGTAACGTGGCCCAATTCATAAGAAAGCCCATAAAATATGTGTTTAAGCTATTCAAATATTGAAGAAAATGAACTGATTTGGAGGAGATCTCCCTAGACTATGGCACGTGACAAACAAGAAAAGTGGAGGAGTAGCTTTATCTTCACGTCTTGGAATTTATTAAATAAAAGGAAAAGGGAAGGCTTAGAGAAAAGAAAAAAGGACGCAAGCAAGGCATAAGGAAACAAAATGACTTTTTGTTGATAATGAGAGAATGTTTATTATCATTTTAAAGAGGGCATTCGAGCACAAAGAGAGAAACACGACCAATAATAAACATTGTATGTTATATTTGAGACGCATGATTACAAGCGATGGAAAAGAAGATGTAATTGTATCTGATTTAATGATCCGATATGTTTATCATTAATGTTGGGTACCTCGATCGAGCTGAGGACCAACTTATGCCGATGGTGACAACACCAATTTTGCACCCTTTTGAATTCATTCTCTGATCATAAATGATCCCAATAGTTTGAGATAACAAACTGTTTCATTGCTTTAAACTCGTAAGAGATTGTTATTTACACGATGACGACATCTCATTCGAGATGAAAATAATCGAATTTTGTGTTTTGTCTTGATCCTTAATAGGATACGTAGATAACTCTATGACTCGAATTCAACCATAATCCACCTTTTCACAATGTTTTTAGAATGCATCTTAAATTATTTTCATCTGAAGTCCTAAATGAGATTCGCCCACATTTTTTCTTTCCCCCCCCAACCTATAAATCTAATTGTGTGATCCAACTCCTACCATATATATTATAAAAAAGTCGTGATACATAAAACTGGTTGTGATAGAGAAAAATATTAAAAGACTATCCAATAAAGTTTTGTTATATGAAATCTTTTACATTTTCTATTTGTATTAGTTATTTTTTTATAAATTAAATATATTTTATTAATATTTTTGTTTATTATTTTCATTGAAAAGACTTTCTTTAAGAAAAAAAAAAATTAAATTATCTCAAAAAAATTAATTAAATTGTTGCTGCATGTACTGATATAATCTTTCTTGAAATAGTTGTTACCTACAAATATAGATAAATAATCTCGATATCGAATATTCACTCATTTAGAATCAAATAGTTAGTTAACTGGATTAGATCAACTTACTATATCAATGACTGACTTGAGGTCAGCAGGAAAAACAGTAAGTCTTCCTTTTCCGTATGCGATAATAACACTATCAATGGTTCTACATGTACAATAAAGAAAAAAAATAGTTTTATTAAATTTATTAAAAACTCTAACCTAGAAAATGGTATTTAGGAAGGATCGATCAGTAACTTAACCTTAAACCTTCAATCCAACCTGGAAATGGTTCTGAGTGAGTACTAGTGATCATCGTGGGACGTATGATAACAACAGGCACCCTTTCTTTGTAGTTACCAAGAAACATCTCTCCCATTGCTTTGGTAAATACATATGTGTTTGGCCATCCATAAAACTTTGCCCTATAGTATAATTGACTCATAACATTCATGATTAGTTATTGAGATTCTATTGTAATACTAATTTCAATAGCAATGGAAAACCGGAGATGGTGAAACCTTTTCGATCCAAGATCTCTCATAGCCTGTTCAATTTCTTCTTCTGAACAACATTGTTCTACGAGTTGTTTCCATTTTTGTTTAGCCAATAGTGTTTCGGCAGTTATGTCTACCTTATTGATTCTATTAAGAGTCTCTCCCGTAGCAAAAGGTTTCTCTAATATGAGTCCAGATTTTTCTCCACAGACATAAGCTATAAATCAAAACTCTGCTTTGTTATTAATTTTTTGTTTTTGAAAAGACAGAACACATATATTTAATAATTACATATATAGTATCTCACCATAAATGTAGGTACAAGACGTAATTAAAAAAAAAAAATTAGTAGGACCAAAAAGAAAAAAAAAGGTCATGATTTGATTGTTTTTTTCTGAATGAATACAGATTAATTATCACAATAACTTCTTTTTTTTTTTCATTAGTCTAATACTATTTTTTGTGAAATAGTTTTTTTTAAAAAAACTTTTTTACAATGAAGCAGCTTGTTTTCTGATTGTTTCAAAGTAATATAATCTAAAACTACTAAACCAAGATGAAAATGAGCAAAAGATCAATACAACTCTGCCTAATCATGTTTTTTATTACTAGATTAATTTGATTTAAAATATTTTTCAAAAATAAAACTTATGTATTGGAACACCGCATGGGACTAATAATATTAATGTGATTTAATTCCAGAAAAGAAAAAAAAAAGGTTTCGTTGTGATAAGATTAACAAGACGTACCTGTCGAGACATGGAGAAGAACTTGTGGTTTAACACACTTTTTGACAACGTTGAGGACATTGAGAGCTCCAAATGTATTGATGCCAAGTGCAACGTCGTATCTTTTCCACAAAAATAAAATACGATATTTTGTAATTAATGAGGACTCAAAAGAATTAATATGATATTGCAATAATTAGTTAGAAATCTAGAGGATATTTAACAAAAAGGCCAATTTAGTATATAGAGGTCCATTATAAATTAGATTCGGCATGAAATCTCGGAAGTATACATTCACATGTATATTTCGTAAATATATGTATTTATTCTTTGGGAAGTCCCTATTCGAAACATGGATGAATTTAATAGCATTTAAATTTTAAACTATGACTATGTGGATATTGAACTATGAATTTTAAAATTTTTTAGAGTTTTTTTAAAATCATTTATTATTCAACTAAAGATTTTAAAATATTTTCCTAAATTTAGTATTATTGAGAATGAGATTTATATAAAGTCATTTAAAATCATTTACAATCTCTGTTATTCAAACAAGAGTTTTTAAAAATCTTATCAAATCCATTGTTATTGAAAATGTTTAAGTATTGAGATTTTAATGAGTGGAGAAGATTTTAGAGGATTTTATGATACTTTCTTAGTTAAAATAGAAACTCTATAAATTAATATTCGATTGATTAATAACTCTATAAATTAATACATTTCTTAAGTCCCAAATTAGTTTTTAAGTCAATTAATATATCGATAAATTAATAACTCTATAAATTAATAAAATATTTTTAAAATAGTATAGTCCCAATATTATTAATTTATAGAATTTCTATTGTATAAAGATCCAAATATCATGGTTTTAGATGAGATTGTAGGGGATTTTAATACCAAATCATAACAACTTCTTTAAAATCACCCAAAACCATCAAAATCATCTTAAATCTTATTAAAACTCAAATCACTCAAAATGTCAAGTTCAATACACCCCCGCCCCCCCTCTAAAGATTCAGACGACTTTTTGTTACATCAGGTTCGAACTACCTTTCGTCGAAATTTGTTGTGGCTGCGGAATTTACAACTATATCAATCTCTTTCATCATATTTTCTAAGAGAAGAGAATTCTTCACTCCTAAATTTTCCATCGAAACGTCACCCGCAACAGGAACAATTTTTTCAGAGATTAAGATGTTTAGATTTTCATCGCCAAGATTGTCTCTTAACTTCCAAAACAATTTTTTCTCGAAAATCTGTTACAAAACAAATCAGATTAGATTTCAGATTTGTGTATATATATATATATACATATGTTTTTTTATTATTACTCTAAACAATAATTATATTAAGTTAAAGAGTTTATGTACGTCCATATACAGAGCATTGGTAATAAAATACGGAGCAAAATGAAAAGATTGAAAGTTAAAAGAGGCTAATGAAAAAAGAAGCAAAAAGTGAAAGTTGAAACAATTTTCTTCAAAATTCTATATATACGCAATTAAACTGAAATATGTGTAGCGTAAAAGCATATCTATGATAAAGTAATGAATGCAATTTTTTGATGAACATGTGAAACATTTTGAAACATTTATTTGGATAAACATATGCTTTTTATATATTAGGTATATAATTTAATTACAGTTTAGACTGCGCAAGAGAATGAATAATGGGTCTAAATCTATATACATACCTCACTGCGTAAGCGTTGTGCCGCGGACTTCTCGTCGCATGCTCTCACGAGAAGATAAAACTTCTTCACATTTGGTTGTATCCTCAGAATTTTCTCCAGGAAAACTTCAAATATTAGCCATGTAGTTATCACAACCCATGTAAATTAAATGAATTTATTCGAAGATTGGCTCTGATGATCTCTTACAATAATAACTTGTGTCGTTCAAATTTCTCACAAGTATTTTTAATTTTTTTTTTTATAAATAATTTTTAATCTTTTTTCGTGCAACTATAGTCTATAGGGCTTTGATTTTATTGAAATCATCGTACCTTTTGCAAGGAAACCGGTGGCACCGGTAATGAGAATTGTCTTGTTCTCAAGAAACTCAACACAATTTGGTTCCATTGCTATAAGATGAACGCTCTATTGAAGAGATGAATGTGTTTGTAGGGAGACAATATGCTTGAATGGTCAGAGTTAACCTTATCTATTTATAGAGGTGGAAAGCGGCATGCTGCAGTAATTTCAAAATTGAGGCGTAAAATAGATTCTTTTCCTCATGGATGATGCATCTGGATGTAGATACCCAATGATATTCTCTTAAAGATATTTAAACACATCATTTGGATGAGATTTTTGGATGCAATTACAAACTCATCCAAAAATAATCAGAATTTCCAGATGAATTTAAAAGGTGAGTTTGGTTGAGTTAAAGTTCATCTAAAACCACAAAAATCAAAAATACTCTCCATTGAATCAAATTTACATAACTACAAAATCATGTTAAAATTTATATACATTTATTATTTTTACCAACAAAACACAGAAATAATTTTTTAATAAAATGTGGAACTAAATTTTCCCGCCAAATTGCGGAAACACGCTTTTTCATAAAAAAAGCGGAAACGCGGTCTACCACCAAAACTCGAAAAACCGGTTCTCCACAAAAAAGCGGAAACATGGTTTCCAGTCAAAAATGCGGAAACAAGGTATTCCGACAAAAATCGGAAACATGGGTTTTCCGTCAAAATCTCAGAAATACGGTTTTTTCGTCAAAAAATCGGGAAAACGTTTTCTCGCCAAAAACTTGGAAACGCGGTTTTCCGTCTAAATCTCGGAAACTCGGTTTTCCCGTCAAAAGCTCGAAAACGTGGTTTCCCACCAAAATCTCGGAAACACGTTTTCCCGCCAAAAACTCAGATACGTTGTTTTCCGCCAAATTCTCGGAAACTCCGTTTTCCTGCCGAAAATGTGTTTCCGAGTTTTTGGCGGGAAAATACGTGTCTGCATTTTTACGAAAACCGTGTTTCCTCAATTTTGGCGGAATACCGCGTTTCCTTATTTTGACGTAAACACGGAAAACGTATTTAAATAAATATTTTTATATAAAGTAATATTTATTAATAATGTTTTTAAGCTTTATAAAATAATTATCTATTAAATTGAACTATGTAATTGATATATAATTTTATAAGTTATTTTAAAATAATTTTGATAATTATTTAATTATAAATATAATTTAGATCATAAAAACAATTATTAACACAAACATGTCCTTTTTAATCATTTGGTGAAAAAACACATCCAACTAATATATACAAATGCACAAAGAAACATAATTTGATCTAGATGCAACGTTCAGACGCAATTTCAAGATGTACAAAAGAACATCATCCAGATGCATCATCTAGACGGATCATCCAAACGCATCATGCAGATGCAGTTTCCAAATGAGGAAAAGAACAGCACCGTAAAAATAAAATTATAATCCGTTTGAAGTCATGTTTATCCCTCGTAAGGATATCTCCAATCTCATTCTTCTCATCAGCTTTCACGACCCTCTCTCACAAGTAACTATATATTTTGCCTCTGAAATACTCTCGACTTAAGTTCTAGATTCAATAATATGCAACAAGTAAACTAACAGGCTTCTTTTGAATATGTCCAGCAGCAACTCCACCCACAGTTGATACCCTTTGATCAAAACTCTAGATATGCACACCTAACTCTTGGAATCCTCAAATCAATTTTTATTATTCTCCAATAACACATGAACCTTTTTAAAACGGACCTGTTTCTTTTTCCTTTCGTGCAATATAATTTGTTAATAGTAGAATAATGTTGATGGTGGGGTTCTACCCCTAATCAATAGTTTGGCAATAATTGGAGTTTGGTTCCTGCCTAGCTCTTCCCTAATAATCTATTAGGTTATAAGTCCCGACAGCAGGAATTTCGACCCTCGGCCCAGATGACTGAGGGATACCTCGGAGAAGATTGATCAGATTTAGTGTCCGAAGCGGGGGTATAAACGAACATCGTCCTAAACCGAAGTCTAAGCTCGGACAGTATAAGATCGAATCTTATCACATATTCCCTAGTCTTGGAACAATGAAAATATTTCATTTATTCGAGGTTAGCCCATGAGCTTATTAGACCGACTATTAAGGATATATCAATACATACCCCCCCTTCACTAATATGATTCATTCAGAATCGGGAGGAGAAGAACTAGATTACCTAGGTTTTACTTCTCTTTGATAAAGTTTGCTCGGCATTCCGAGTTAACAAGCTTTGTAAACACCTTTAATAATAATACACCTTCTTTCCGAGGTTTCTTTTTTATTTTCTTATCAAGTACTTTCCTAAAAACGAACCCCTCTAATTACAAATAA
The DNA here is from genome assembly GCA_900116095.1 of Euclidium syriacum. NCBI lineage: Eukaryota > Viridiplantae > Streptophyta > Magnoliopsida > Brassicales > Brassicaceae > Euclidium > Euclidium syriacum. The sequence continues at coordinate 3,864,685 of FPAK01000011.1, read as the reverse complement.
TTAGAAGTTGAACTCAGTATCAACAAATAACATGGAGCTGCACCATCCTTCAAAAAATGTTGATAAGATCTAACCAGAGATTAAAATTTTGCCCAGTTATGTCATTTGTTAAAAATCTTCTTGATTTTTGCTTGTGCGATTCTTAAATGAAATCACACCTCCTTTGAAACAATGTTTGTGATGAAAACATACCCAATGTAAATGTATTTAGCTCGTTCATGTTGCACAAAATTCTTAGGCGTGGTTGAGAAATTTGTCAGTCATAGTGCGCTATAACGTTAATTCATCAAATAGAGTCCATTTTGGATATCATGACGGGAAACATCGAGAACGGAACGGGGACATGTAATTTGGGTATTTGGGAAAAGATTTTATCTTTATTAGCTAGTTTTCTTGACTAGTTTTAGGTATAAACTCCATCTTTTCTATCAATTAAAGCCTAAAACATTAGTTTTAATATACATATTAGAACCTAAGGTACATGCATATTAGCATTGCACCAATGCACCCCTTTACTTTTCTTTCTATTTTCAGGTAATGAAGGAGTCACTAGAGCCCAAGTATGAATAGGATGTCTAGACTCAAGGCCATGAAGCTTAAAGAGGACATAGAAGCCAAAGAGATGGTTAATACCAAGCTCAGAAGCTCAACATTGTCAAAGACGAATCCAACGAGGCATAGATTGTTGGAATAAATTTTTGAGTAAATGTTGTTGAAAATCAATTTTGATGAATCAAGAATTGGGTTTTGCAAATTTGTTTCAACTGTGAATGAGAAATGAGTTTAGCCTATCAAGAATGAAATGTTTTCATTGGCTATAACTACTTGTGGAAAGGAAAATTGTCCCACAGTGAAAACTTGGAAAGTTTCCAAGTAATATATATATGGACTAATTTGTGTATTAGTTCAAATGGCTAACACCATGATGTAAGTAAGAGATAATGGAAAGAACATGAGCACCGCCGTTGGTCGGTCGGCAAGTCTTGGGACTAAATGGCCTCTGCATGTTCTTGTCTTTTTGGGCCAAATTCAAATGGATGTTTTGGGTATAACCCAAAACTTAGTTCAAACCGAATGGTTTCGGTTTAGTTGGAATTAGTGTCGGTTTGGTATGTGATTAAAAACCTCTCTTAACCGAGATATTAATTTCGTTTTTAATAAACCCAAATCTCGGCCCTAGATTCTCGGATCGGCTGCGTGATTATCTCTTCGCAGGGAATATTCTTTTTAATCATCACGGCCGACTAAATCCTATCGCACAAGAGAATAGTCTTATTCGTGCTTATCAAAGAATTATTCTTTGAGAATATTCTTATTCGTGTTTATCTAAGAATTATTCTTTTAGAATATTCTTTTCTATTCTTATCAAGTCGGCTAAACTTGATGAAGAAGTCCGTCTCCTCTCTCCTATATAAAGGACGTCTTAGACTCTCATTCAGAGCATCAAAAAATCAAATCATCACTCACACAAGTATTATAAATCACTCAGCTTAAAGATCATCGATCTAAAGCAAGGCTCTTTCAATCCTCCTTGGTTTTTAGGTCATTTTATGAACTCGAGAGTATAATAGACAATCATGGTTGCTTAGAACCGAATTCGAGTGTTGTGAATCTATCAACCTATGGTTGTATCGTGAGACTCATGAATTCATGAAATCATGTCACACTACAGGAGATTCTTTGAGTTAAGAAAAGAGATCAATTCTCGCCTCCATATTCAGTTTTATATTTGTTTATTTTTGCATCGATTTAATATCGTTTCCTTAACATATACTTATGATTGAATCATTTATTTGTAGCGTGAAAGTTTAGCTCCTACATAGATATCAAGACATCGATGAAGATGTCAACGAAGTCTCACCCTAGAAGCCCAGGACCAAGACATCGACGACGTGGAATTCAGATGTTGAAAAAATCCTCTCATTGACGTGATGGATCTAAAGTTTAGACATGGCCTTGTTGTCGAAGAAGGCGTACGTCATCGATAGCTCTAACGGAATTTTCAGGAAACTTTACCATTTTGGTTAATTGTAACTAATCCATGAGTTACCTTACCTTAATCTATTTGGCCCATATATATGAGCATTCCCCCCTTATGTAATAAAGAATAAAGAAGAAGATTTTAATCATTGGAAGGTTAAAGTATGGATTTGAATTTAAGAGAGAGAAGAGTAACTTTTTAGAGAGATATTAGTGGATCAAACCTCTATTATTATTCTCAAAGTGAGAACTCTTTAATAATTTCTTGAAAATTTAGTGATTTATGTGCTAGAAATATCATATATTTCTTATGAAAACCTTATCTATTTTTTTTCTTTCGTTTAGATTTATCCTTTTTCCTTGCAATCTAAGTAATCTCTCTCGAGTTCTTCATCACTATGGTTTCTTCCATTGCCATGAGTGAGTAGAATCTAAAGTGAGGTGTGAATATGGTTTGGAAAGGTTGAACATTTAAAGCTTGTAACTTGATTTTCTTGAGTTTTCTTCTAAATTTCCCATCTTTACATGGATTCAAAAGCTTTGTGAGAGAGTGATCAACTTAAAACTAGATGTTTGAACCATTAATGTCCATAAGGTGTTTGATCGATTGCCTATGAGACAATGTATGAGATTCTGTAGGTTCTTAGCCATTGAAAAATGAGTCTAAGGCCATATATACAAGTGTAGAGCATGAAAATAAGGTATTTTGATTAATTCTTTCACTTAGAGCATGATTGGGTTGGGTAAGAGAACATATTTTGACAAAAGTAGTCTTAAGATATCCAAAATAATAGACATTTTTTTTGTAGACTCAGTGATAAAAAATTTGATACCTTCAAACCTCATTTCCAACCAAAACCATATTCACATCCCATGTCATCATACTATCACGAAGAACAATCTCAAAGATTTCATCTTTAGTTTACCTGCATTTTTTTTATTATGCTTTGCTTTTGATTTATCTTTTCTTATATTTGTGTTTTCAATATGTTAATAGTTAGATATAAACTTTTGAGAGTACTGATGTATTGTGGATTTTACTAGTTTTCTACCATGATATATGTCCTTTTATAGAGTTTTTCTAGAATCTTTTAGGTATTTATACATGTTTTGCAAGGAAAATATGTTCTGGAGTGATTGGAGATAAAGTGAAGAGAATTGGAGCAAAACTGCCAAAAGGAGATGCACAAGTTTGATGATCGTTGGACCACTTAACCAATGAAGACGATCTACATGTCAAAACGAATATATGGAATTTAGCATTAATTTCTAATTTTTATCAAGCCTATTAGATATCTGAAACTCAATATATAGCCGTTTTACTGAAGATATGTCATTTTGACTGCATTTCCATGTCTGGCCCGTTTAGCTCCAACTGAAGTCCGACTCTAATCTAAAGGAGGAAAACCCTAGGAACGACCTCTATACTGATAAAAGGAGCTATTAGGAGCAGATAATACATCATCACCAGAGAATCATGACGAAGTCGTGCCTCCACATCCAAATCGTTTATTGCTTTCTAGTTTTCTAGGGTTTACTTTTCTGCGTTTTATTCTTTTAGAGTCTGAAGAAGCGAAAGCGATTATTTTTTGTCTCATTGAGAATTTTGAACCTCTAATCTTCTATTGTATTTTTCATCCTTAAATGCATTTCATTAAACTAATAATGATTTGTGTTACCGTCACCATTGTCTGATTCAAGGAGTTTTCAAAGGATCAATAAGACGGTTTTCTAAATTGTTGTTTTTGAAACGTTGTTTTTTTGCTACAGATGGTCATAATACTTAGATTAGGAAGTTACTAGCCAAATCTAGACTCATAGGTTGTGTTAATTCAATACACCATTATTAAACACACCAAAATTATATGTAGTGAACAAGGTGCTTTTCACACCAAAGTAAATTTGACCGGGATAACTTGTGAACATATCTAATTTGAGCATTATAATTCTTGTTTATTTTCTTTAGGTTCTTAAAGAAGTTTGTGATTTAGGTTTATAAACAAATTTGTGGTTGTAATACACCATTAGGTTATTGAAGCTTAATTTACATGTTTAGAGTTTGAGAATCACTTGCATAAATTGTTAAGTTGTCCATTGTTACCTATTGAATTCCCTTAGATATAATGTTTTAAGTCATGCATACAACTCCTGTGTCATAATTAGTTTATTCACTAGGTTACCGATTCATATAGAAGTTTAATTTGTTTAGCACAACTCTTAGTCATAAAAATCCGAGATTAGCCCAAATTCTGTGTGGGAATGATAAATGACGATTTTTACGGGTTTTACTATTAGTTTTGGAGTCTATTTCTGTGTTTTATAGGTGATAAATGATAGATTGGAGCAATTGGAGCACAAGAGGAAAAGGAGCGGAAAAACCGGTTTGATTTGAAGCAAATTGAAAGATGATGATTTTCGAGAGTTGACCTGGTCAACAAAAAGTGTGTCGACCGTCGACAGAGTGTGCATAAATAGATTATGAATTTCTTTTTCTAGACGAGTTTTGAACCTGATTTCCTAATTTCTGAAGGCAAAGCCCAAGACGTTTATAAACACTTATATATAATTTTTATAGCAATTGTTAAAGCTACCTATTTTCCTACCTAGCTTTTTGAGCGAGATGTCTTTGAGAGATTTTGGAGAGACAAATCCCGCACTCTGTCCGTTTTAGAGAAGACTTCGAACTCCTTTTCTTTAATACAATTCTATTTTGTGATTTGTACTTTAATCATGTTGTTTAATGCAATGACCATGCTAGAGTATTTTTTTTGTTAGTTCTGGAGATTCCATAACAGGATTGATGAAGAATTATTGATGAAATTAGTTTGTTAGGGTTTATTTACACAAGTCTTTTGCTAGGATTGTTTAAATCACTTAGTTGTGAATTAATCACTTAGAATTGATCCCTTAGATTCATTAATTGATGCAAAAGTATTGTTGAATAACTAGATGCATCATAGGAGAGCAAGATTGCCTTAACTCGTAGGAAACTCAGTTATGGAACTTTTGAGAATATCAAACTTATACTTAATGCATGCTTAGACTCTGAGGATTCTCATATGAAACTTGGTGTTCTATTTTCTAATCATATGTGTCTTGTTCAGCGGAATTTGGCAAGCACATAAGTTGTATTTTGAGTTCTAGACAGCTCTTAATTGAAAATCTTACAAACTTATTAGTCATAATTTGGATTCACCTTTGGAATTACACTAGGCTTAACTCTTTTCCATTGAATTACAACTTAACTTTTACAGCTTTTGTTTAGTTTCTTTTAATTACAGTTTACACTACTTAGCTTAATCTGATTTTTGATTCTATTGTGCTTTACTTAGTGCAAGCGGATTTCAATCCCTTCATTATTATAAGTGCATTACTGTGCACTTGCATTTTATTGGGTAAAACTTATCCCCCATCAAGTTTTTGGCGTTGTGGCCAATAAGGTTTATAGTATTAGGATTTAGTCTAAGTTTTCTTTTTGTTTTAGTGACTTACGCGTTTTACTTCTTTTCTTTGTGATTTTCAGGTGCATGCCTAGCAACAGTACCAGAAGCAACAAGGTCAGAGAGCTATTCAATCTCAGAAACCAAGAGCTATCAAAGTTAGGACGAGAAAACCGAAAAGCAGCAAAAGCCGACACAATGGTTAGGAGAGTGATAATCATACATAATGATGTTAGAGAGTGGGTTGATGCTGAGGTGAACAAGTACAATGAGGAATGTCAGCAAATTGATGCTGCTGGCAATGTGATTCCGGAAGCAGAAGAAATACCAGTTGGGAATCTTCTGGATGGAGAAAATCATGACCATACACTAGGTGATGACAACCGACTTAACATATTCTATGCCAATAGGTCATCGATCAGACTTCCAATATTTGCAAGGAATGATTTTGAGTGAAGCTCCACTACTACGTTGCGATAGTGAAGAATCTGTTTCATGGTTTGCCTAATGAACATCCAATGGATCACTTGGAGAGATTTGAGGATATTGTGAGTGGGATCAAGGCTAATGTAGCCAGTAGTGACTAAAACATTGTAAGCTTTTCTTATACTCTTTGGCTGAAGAAGCATTGAGCTAGTTGAACAGTCTTCCCATCACATTTAAATCTTCAAATATCCCATTAATAAAGTAAAAAAGTCTCCAAAACCGTATAAAATAGGAAATTCTAAACCCTTGTAATTATCACAAGATTATATGCTAATCCATGTTTAGGTTATGAATGCTTGCAAGAAAAATATATCTAGACAGAATACACAACAATTTTAATTTTTAATCAAAGTCTAGTGATTAACTATGAAAAGTTTTTTTCTTTGTTGATTATTGTTGATTATTGATTGGTTTCAAGAACTATGAATTAGTTTAGGTAATAACTAATTTTTAAAGGTAATAACCTATTAAAGTTTTTTATAACTAATTTGTTGAGAAAATAACTAATTTTCCAAAACCTATTTTTAGAACTAATTTTGCTAATGTTTAGCTACTGTTATGCTACTAATGGAAGACCCACCGAATTCAGTCGCAAATCAGTCGCTAAAATTGCTATTGATTAGCGATTGAAATTTCCCGACTACAAATCAGTCACTATTCAGTCGCAAAATCACTACTGATTACCAGATGATTGTATTCGTCGTTAAATACAGACTGATTAGCGACTGTTTTAAATTGGTCGCAAATCAGTCGCAAAATCACTACTGATTACCGGATGATTGTATTCGTCGTTAAATACAGATTGATTAGTGACTGTTTTAAATTGGTCATAAATCAGTCGCAATAAGTAGCGAATTAGTCGGTAAACTTATCGGCTGCACAATCAGTAGCGACAATAAGTAGCGAAAATCCTGTTTTGGTGTAGTGATTCAAATTGTAGAATAAAGTTATCTTTCGTGTCTACAAATTAGTATGTAGTTTGTGTTCTTGGATCGTCAGTTATGTGGGTCAATGACCGTCCGACTTCTGAAACTCATATTCTATTTATACTTCTCTAAGACTTTAGAACTGTGTTTGTCTTAAACACAAAATTGTTATATTTTTTTATGTTTCTATTAGGAATTCAAAAGCATCTTTTAGATAAATTTTTTTAATTACAATCAAATAAAAAATTTCAATGAAAAATCCAATTCTCACCAAAAAAAAAGGCAAAACCAAATTGGTAAATAGAAAAAAAATTAGCGACAAATCAGTCACAAGGAAATAGTAATCATTCACAAAATAGTCATAATATTAGCACAACTCACCAATTCAGTGCTTTGACTAGTCGATAAACAATCACAACTCAGTAGACAAATATTATGACTGATTAGCGACTCTATTTAAACAGTTGCACTTTGGTATCAAAGTGGTCGCATATTAGTCGCTATATTTAGCGACTACATGGCGACTCAAACGCGAAAAATTACAAACAGTCGTGAATTAGCGTATGTGATGCAGCATAGATTAAGGATAATGATGATTTATTTGTATTTTAATTATATTATTTATCTTATTTCAATTAAGATTATCTTTATGATTTTTAATAGTATTAACTAGGGTTTTTATTGTTTCTTATAAATAAGACGTTTAGCCTTCCATTGTATTTAGTTATTGATTTTAATAAAAGAGATTTTTAAAAGAGCTTTTGTTAAAACTCTGAGAGGAGGACTCTCAAATTATAGCTTCCGCCACATCCGTATGTTTTGCGACTGATTATTTTAGTGACGCGTTGCTTGGAGACTACGTGTTTCAGTCGTAACTTGGTGATTTGCGACTGCTTATTGACTTTTTTTTAGTCACAAATTCTCTGTTTTCTTGTAGGGTATAACTCACCACACAATCTGTTTGGATATTACTAAGAGAATTCAAAATTGAAATCAAACTATGATGTAAGAAAAGAGGGATTTTATTGAAATTCGATATTGCTTTCCTATTAACTACTGACAATAGCAAACAAAGAAAAGAATTAACATGCAAAGGAAAATTAAAAGTTGTATTAGACTCAATTGATTGGAAGGCTATGGATAATTTAGGTGGGAAAAGAATTAGTTTGAGTTATGGAAACATGAAAACACAATCTGTTTAGACTTTCTTAAGATGTAGATCTATTGGTTTGGATTCTATAATATGACTAACCCCATATGGTGGCAGGCAATGACCACATTGCACTAACTAACCTAATAATCAATTTAAGCCATTGATAGTAGGTTATAAAAGGCCTCAAGAAACATACAAAATCCCTACAATACTTCACTATATTAAATGGTCATATCATTATTGATGTATTGTTCTTTAGGAGATATGAGTTATTTTCACAAACACTTGGTGACATGAAACTGTGATGCATAAGATTTGTTTGGTCCACCAAATCTTACAAGTCTTTGTTCATAAAGATAAGTATATATATATCTATATCAACCCTAAACATAACAAAGAAGCATTCCATAACCCTTTCCTTCCTCTAAATCTCAATGACCCAGAGTCAAAGAGTTTTACTCAGTAATAGCCATGGAGAATGCCAAAATGAAAGAGGAAAAGTAAAAGTAAGAGATAAAAACATAAAAGAAAAGGTTTAAATTTAGAAGTTAAAAAGAAAGTCAAAAGCTCTCACAAGCCTTCTAAAAGACCTAAACAAGACTTACTTAACCCTAAATCTAACAAAATCTCAATTTTGGTCATGACCTATGAGGTCTTTTTATAGGACACATTCATTGGAAAAAAATATAAAAGGTTATCTTCAAAGGATTTGTATCGACCGACACATGTGACCAATACTTTGATCTACTTTAATGCTCTCGAAAATATCTTCTCTGGTGTTGGTGGGCAGTAAAAGTATTGATCGATGTAAGCGTGGGCTCCTAGTTTTGTCTTTTGTGTCGGCTCGTCATATCAATTGGCCAGGTCTTTTGTGTCAACTCGTTATATCGGCTCATTGTATCGATCGATGTAGGCATGTTCACCATGTTTCCTCTGATATCAATCGATGGTATCAACTCCCTTGGTGTATATCGACCTAGGTTACTTTTCTGCTCAAATCTTCATGCCTTTGTCTTGTTTCTTCTAGACTTATTCCTCTTTACTCCTTAAGTTCCTAAATGCGTTTGAAACAGAAAAAATATACAAATACGCGACATAACAAAAAAACTAAAATTATAAAACTCAAGAGAGCGAAATAATGATTAAGGTTCTAAAACCTACACTTTTAATGTGTTAAAAGCCTTACATTTTACTTGTACTCAAGTATTAAGATAAATTGTGGGAATTAGGCCGAAGAAAACCTGAACTTTTCATGAATTTCCAAAAAAGACATGAACTTCCGGACCAACAAAAAAAGACTGTATTGTATTTGATTAGCCAATTTATTTACAATATTTACGTTAACTTGTTAATTAAAATCTCATGTTATCATATTTAATATAACTATTTAACGGTGTCAAATTTTATTTGAATTTTATGTTAAGTCAAAACTACGTCGTTTTAAATTTTTTTTATGTTTGTTTTAAATTTTTCTTTAAAAACATAAGTAAACAAGTAATTTTGAAAAAAGGATATGAATTCGTCATCTTCTAGTTAAAGCTCAAGTATCATTAAAGCATTTAACCACTATGTGCCACATTACCATATTGTTTATGATGGAAACAAATTTATATATTAACAAAATTAAAATCGTCCTCATCTCTTCCTCTCTATCACGACCCATCCTTCTGGTTAAACCAAAATTAATCTCGGTACGAAGTTTTCCTTTCTCTCTCGCAAATGATTCATCATCAATTGAGCTACGCACTGTTCATTTGGGGCTACTCGAAATAAGATGATTGAGATTGTGAATGATGCCAAATCAACTGAATTCCAAATTCAAAAAATGTGGAGAGCCATGGTGATTTCGTCGACGACAAACAAATTTCTTCATCAGTACTAGAGTATTGAAATAAATATTTTTTTTCTATTCTTAACCCATATCTTACATAAAAATGTTTTTTAAGAATATTAAAAAACATTAAAAGTCCAAAAAATATCAAACCGGTCCTATTTATAGGGACTAAATGGTAAGGATTAAATACCGGTTGAATTGTAAAATTTGGCTGAACTTTTTTATATTTCTTGTTAAATCTAACGGACTAAATTAGAACTTAAATGGTAACAATTGAATGTGGTGGAATTTTTGAAAATTTATTAACTAAATTATCAAACATACTTATCATGTAAATTATAATTATGGAAATTATGAAAAACTATTTGATAAATATTAATATAAAACTTATTTTATGACTCATTTTTCTTATTTAAAATTGTAATATTTCTTTTATTATTATTTTGATAATACTTAAAATTTTATCCAAATTAATAATTGATTAATTAAATATATTTAATAATGATCATACAACCGTAACTTATTCTTAATGATACAACTCAATCCGTTTGAATTTGCATAATCTAGCCAATTTTTTTATTTTTTCTAGCTGAGCATGGCGGAAAAAAAATAGAATTTAAACAGTAACAATTGAATCGGTTTAATATGGTTGAATTTTTAAAAACTAATTAGAATAATTAAAATTAATTTACAAATAATGAATTAAATTTTTTTATAAAAATATAACTAAATAAACTAAATTTATCAAACATAATTATCATGTAAATCATAAACTATCAAAATTAATAATTTGGAGATAAATATGGAAAAATTAATTGATAAATTTATATTAATAGAAAATTTATTTTATTGTTCGTTTTACTATTAAAATTGTAATATACCTTTTATACTTTTTTGATAATATTTAAAAATTTACCTAAATTAATAATTTATTAAATAAATGTAATTTTAAAAATATAGAAAGTTTTACACAAAAACATATATATTCTTTTTTAATGTTTGTTTTTATTCATTTCATTTTGGCCATTTTCAAATATTATTTTACTGAAAACACAAAGAGGTAAAGAAGTGAATGGAATTCCTACTCAAACTTTCCATACGTTACTCTTTCTTTCTCTCCTGGGAATGTGTTTCTCTACAGTAAATTCCTCTAACCTGAATGGTGGAGGAGGGAAATCTTTTTCCCCAGTTTCATTCCATTAGTTGCAGAATGGAACTTAGGCTAGGCTGTTACAATTTGGGGCAATAACAAATTAGAACAGGAAACCATTAATCATGTTCTTTTTTAGTGTCTAAACTCCTTGAGTGTGTGGAAGGAATTTAAGATTCCTTTGATTCAAGGGGTTTTCCCTTCTTCATCCGTTTTTTCTAACTGGAATTTTGTATTGGAGGTTATCGTCTCACACAAATTCACAACTTATCCGTTCAGGATTCTCGTGGATTATGTGGTATATATGGAAAGCTAGAAATAAAAAAGGTATTTGATGGAATTCAATGGGAGTCTTTGGATATCCTCAATCTTGCTTTAAGTAAAAAGATATTTTGGGAGGAGGCTCAAGTAAGAGAGGATGAGGAAACTGAGAAGACTGAAGATGATGCTGAAGATTGTGTGGACAACACTCCAACATTAAAGTGTCAGATTGATGGTTCATGGAAAATGCCAGATCCAACCACAGGGTTGGGTTGGGTATGTTCTTGGGGGCTTAACCAGATAGTGGTTATGAGAGCAAGGTGTCAGCGGTGATCTCTATCTCCCCTCCACTCAGAGCTTGAAGCGTTAATACTTCGAATAATGGATTGCCAGGTTTTTGAGACAGATTGTGCAGAATTGGTTTTCATGGTACCATCTTCCGAGGAGTGGCCCGCCTTTTCCACTATTTTAGAGGAGTTTGGTATGCTCCGCGCTCAATTTCTTTTAAATTATATTTCTTGCATTTTACGTCTTTGTAATGTAAGGACCGATTGTTTGCCTCGATTTTCAAGAACTCTATTTTCATAGTGCTATTATGTAAACTCTTATTTGGATTATCAATAGGGGTATGATATTTTAGGGGTATGGTATTTTAATGTTTGGTTAAAAAAAAAAATTAGAACGGTTGGGAGTTAGATGACATTGAAGACAATACTGTTTTCGTTGTGTTAACTTTATGTCAGATACTAAAACAACCAGAAACTATATTGACATGACTCCATAACTATATTGACATAACTAGATATCGACATGCACATGTCTCTGTCTTAAACAAATGGCAGCTCCAAGACCAGAAAAAAAAAGAAAAGACAAAAGGCAGATTTACATTTAATGAAAAATTTATTTTCAGAGTCACTTTCAAACATAAATGTTTTTTTTTTTTTTTAACTCAAATCCTCTTATTTAATCATTGCCATGCCTAAATCTTATAATCTCAGGTATAATTAGCCTATTTCAAAAGGGTTGGTTATAATAAATAATACATTGCCTTCAAAAACCGGTTTAAGGCTTAGTTTGAATTGGCTCAGGAGCAATCTCGGCTCCAGAAAACCCGTTGTTCGTTTGCTGCTGCTGGTTAACCTTATCACTTTGAACCAATCCCCAGAAGTTTGCAGTTTTAACATCATCTTGGTTCATTTGTTTTGAACTCTTTAAAGTTATACTGCAACAAAGCTTTCCTTCCAAATTCGGTTGAGAGATTCTCTTCATCGAAAAACGAACTCATAAACTCCATGTTTTCCGTGTTCTTTGGGTACACAAATTTCACCTTGAGGAATGTCTTTGCATCAACAAAGCGCTTCACAATCTGTGAAAAAACACAAAAGCAAAGTACCAAACATAAATGTTATGTAATTTAGTCTTGGATCCATTGGTAAACAAGACAAGATACTATATGAATTCATTTGAAAACCAACTGAAAACAATATTGATAATTTGATATGCTAACGTCTCTCCTTTTCTTAGACAAAGGACAACTTTAATTGTTACATTTAGTGCTAAACTTATTTTCAGAAAAAAGTTATTTAGTCAATTTCAAATTTAGATTTCTTTTTTCTCCCATCAATTCATACTATATTAATTAATCACAAGGAAAAGATTTGGTTAACAATCGGAGCAACAATGTTTACCTAGGCAAAATCTAAAGAACGAGAGGTTGTCATACACATCAAGTAATCCGTATTATCATTAAAATTAGGTGGGATATAAACTATGGTTAATAAACGTAGTTCTAAGATTAGTATAGCTAGGAAGAAGCGCTGAAAGCCGATTACTCTGAAACGCTACCCCTTCCTCCTTTTGGTCTTGATTTAGGTACGTAATCATTTAATCAGAGATGAAATGAGGATTAATTGAAGCTTTTCGTGCAATATAAGAAAAATAATGATAAAAAGCAATCGTAGTGGGTATACGTCATCTCCATTCATTTTACTCCATTTATCTATCGTGTTTAAAAATAAAAAGTAAAAAATAACGATTGTAAACTTGTTGTCTTCATAAAGAAAAAAATTTATTGTTATATCTAAAAAACCAAAACCCAAACGGAACTAAACCGAAAATTGAATGGATACTCGAAATACAATTATATCCCAAAAATTTTAGCTGTATTTAATATAACGAAATTACCCAAAACTATAATTATATACCCAAAAATATCAATTAATTTTTTTTATATAAATAACCGGAAATACGCAAAATAATCAGGATATCGAAAAAACTCTAAACTAAGATTATCAAAATTTAACCCTTAACTCTATATTTCGGGGTACCTTAACTCTGCCTCAACCTGAATGATCTGAACCAAAGTTGAACCAAAATTTATAAGTACCCGATTGAATACTAAATCCGTGATCCAAATAACCGAAATCCGAATAAACTTAGCATAACGGGAGAAAACCACACAAGGACATTAGTTAATAGTTAATAGGGAACATCAAAACTGGTGCATATGTAACATCATACCATTTTACTCCTCCTTTCTTCCTCTTTACTTACGCAAGCTCTCATTTGTTTTTTGTTTTTCTTTCAAATATACATAAAATTGATTCTTGATTTAGTTTGAAATATAATATGAATATGAAAGAACTTTAGGCACAAAAATTCTTTTCCTTAACGATATCTTTCTAGTAATATTCATATACATATCGTTCTGATGATGACTGAGGTGTCAGTGTTAACTTCCAGACTGAAGATGAGTTCTGAAGATGAGTTGAGCTTTATTTATGATTACGTGAACTTATTTTGAAAGAATAACACTGTTTTTTTTTTTTAACGTGTTACCAAATATCCTTTCATGTGTAAACATATACCTCTACATCTAATTTTATCTTTATTACGATATAAAATGCTTGATAACAATATTTTTATACCATGTTAAATTACTTAAAATATCAGGAAAACACTTTACATGTTCTGCAACGTGTCAAACTTATTGTTAAATGTAATACGTTTATGTAATGTGTTAAAAATCAATTTAACATATGTAAGATTGCATATTTATATCTAACTTTATATTTATGCGCAAAAATTTGTGTTAAGCTGATAACAATATTAGTATATCATGTTAACACTAGTTGTAAAATCATACAAAGAATAATAAATTCATTTGTAATTGTTCTATTTATAACGATAACTCAATAATTTACTTGTTAAAGTTAGTTCGTTAAAACATTTAGCGACGATATTTGCTCCAGTAGAAATAAAGCTCAACTCATCTTCCAAACACAGCTCTGAAATGATCGTAGGAAGAAGAGACTCACCAGCCACAAATCATTGATCAAGAATATTTCAAAAATCCATAAACACAGGACCAATAACAACATGCACCGTCTTCGTCATCTTTGAATCCGAATAAATGGGGGACTCACGTGATGGGAGGTTCGGCGGGTTGAGTTACTAGAACTTGAGAAAGGCAGTGAAAAATGGTGTAGAGGAACTCATATCTGGCTGTGGAGGGAAACACCAATCACTGGTGAGAAGATGGTGGAGATATGCGAGCAGAGGATCAAGGGAATTCGCTTGAGAACCACATAGCCTCAAATCTGAAGTTAGAGGGTGTAGATCTACCACTGAGAAAGGCTGATCTAGTTTTTTTTACCCCCAGAGCTCCACGATGGTAGTCACGGCAGCGCTTGGGGAGGTAATTAGATGTCGCTTTTATGATGGTCATGGTGGAGAAGACGAAATCTGAGTATAGGAAGGATGGCGACAAAGGAGAGAGGAAAAAGGAGGTCGCAGGCAGTCTATACGCCGGAATTGTCACGGGGGAAGTTGGGATAGGAGGAGCTCGAGAGATTGTTTCAATAGGCTAGTTGAAACACCCCAACCTGATTTTCCTTAAGTATTTAATTTAGTCAAATTATGTTGTTTTATTTTAACTTAAAAATTATGTGGTTCAACGAAACGATTTTACACTGAATTTATGTAAAGTAAAATACTTGAATAAAACATAAACATCGGTTCTAATACAATGTGAGTTCACTAAATAATCTATTACATTGAATCAAACCAATCTACCTATACTTAAACATTAAACCACTATCTGATGTAGTTTTGAAAATGCTACTCACATCTTTAGCTTATTGACAAAGAAGCAAGCCTAAAATGTCAAGGAGTTTCTAGAAGACAATCAAACCATGGGCATATCAAGAAGTTGTCTAGATACAAAGAAGCTCACATTTCTCTTTGTCAAAAATCAAACAATAAATGTCATATCAATCAACACCTTGATTGAATTTTTACATTTATGTTGATTTTTCTTTTATGCTGATTTATTTGTTTCCATCTTTTAGTTTTTGTTAAGTGTATTTAAACTCTCTCAATCCTCTTGTAAAAATCATATAATTATTTTTGGAATACATAAGAGTTTTCTCTTTTTAAAATTTATGCTTTATCTTTTGTTTCTCTAAATTTGTGTGGATTCCTCACTTAGAAAACATTGTGAATTTATGTCTTATGTTTGGATTCGCTAAGACTTAGATTCGTGTTCTATATCACAAGTCTTTCATAACTTGTGTGGGTTAGAGCTTCAATCCACCTTCACTCCGCCCTAGAATTTAGTAAGACAAAGAACATCAATTCCTCTTACTAAGTTCGCACCAACCTAGTTCAGATGGGTTCTTGAACAACATCAAGGATCACATCACCATCCTTCCTTCCTATCGCCTTCGTCCAGCGTTCCTACCCACTTTGATTCTTGTTATTTCTTGTGTTAAATCAATGAGAGCGAAAGCAAAAAAAGTTGCTTAGTGAGTGCGTTTAAGCCGCTCACCAAGCCAAGTCCGAAATTCGTATCATGCAATCATTTCAGTCAATCAGTTACAAGGCATAACTCGGAAACCCTGAACAACCAGGATACTTGATGTATCATCGATTTTACCGATTTTATGCCATGATATGACTGGTTTTATAGAGTCTTTCTAGTGAGTTTTAGGTATTTATACAGGTTTTACAAGCAAAAGGTGTTTTGGAGCAAAAGGAAACAAAAGGAAGCAAAAAGGAAGGAATTGGAGCAATTGTCAGAAAAGGAAAGTGCAGAGCCAGAAGTGAAGTCTGGAAGTCAACGGACAATTAACCGACCAACAGAAAGGGTATAATAGGCAAATTACATATCAAATCGAAGCCCTGAGAGTTGACTTTCATTTCCATTTAGAATCGGATTAAACAGAGTTCTGGAGCGCGAGATATTGTTATTTTACTGAAGAAGGTCCATTCTGACGAATTCTACAAGACTGACCCGTTTAGCTCCAATCAAGTCCGACTCAAGTTTTAAGGAGGTTTTGACCTAGGCACGACTTTTCTACCTATAAAAGTAGTATTAAGAGGCAGAGAGCAGCCATCACGAATCACGAGAGAATCACAATTCACAGAATCCATAGCCACTAAATATTATTTTGCTTTCTAGATTTCTAGGGTTTTGCTACACTAGCTTTTCTTGAGAGCTTGAGGGGGAGAAGAGATCTGTTCTTCATACCAATATACTGAGTTTGTATCTTTGAACCTCTTCACTTTTATGAAGTTTACTTTGTGCATGAGCTTTCCTATGTGCGAGTAGACAACTTGTTAGATCTAGGTTTTCAATGGTTTTATAGATCTCTAATGCATTCAACATGATAAAATCAATATTCTCTACTTTAATGGTATTCTCTACTTTATTCTGATCTGGCCATTTAAAATATTGCACATAGGAGGAGTTACACCAATACACCATTGGGTAATGATTCCAGAACATGGTTTTTAGTAGGTAACCTCGTCCTTGTGCAAACGAGAGTTTGGCTTGGAAGGTTATGAACAATCAGATTTGTTTCATTGCATGTGTTTTCATATTATGTTTGGAAAGCATCATTTCTGATATAATGGTTAACTCATAGGTATAATATCTCGAGAGATAGGTTATTATATATATCGTCTTCTGTGTTCGTGAATCTATTGATTATTGATTGATTGTTGATCTATATTTCCTGCAATTTCCTTCGGATCTAGCGCCTTTAAACCAATGATGAAACATCCTATTTGCTTTAGTCTAATGATATAACTAATAATACTAATCATGCTTTGCTTTGACAAGTTCCAAAGTACCAGATCTGCGGTAATCACTTGGTTCCCTGTGGGATCGATAACCTTTCATACTACAAATGTACACTGTACACTGTGCACTTGCAGTTAGTTTAGATGAAAATAATTTACGCATCAATGCTCTGGATCGAACATCAAACCGAGTAACATAATAATGAATATAGAGTCAAGCAAGCGATTTATAAGAAACAATACAAGATAAACGAACTAAACTAGAGAATCGGTCTAGAACACTCACCTTAGAGTTTTGGAATCGATATGATTTTTTCCTAATACATGTTGATGCAATAACTCTCGATCACGTCATGCATATTGTCTCGCAATGATCTATCCGGTTACAACAAGCCTTCGAACTTGAAATCCATTAACTTCTCAGTTAAATCGCTCTTAGTTCCTTTTGTAACCTCTTTGAGTTCTTTTTCATGTGAGAAGACGAAGAATATGGAAAATCGTGTATTTTCCATTAATCCGTCAGTTGGGCGGAATATTCTGAATATTCTCACAGAAACCGTCCCACGATTTGCTCACGTGTGTGCACGCGTCCAAAACCCAATTCCCGCGTGTTTTCTTGTGCGCCGAGCCAAATAACCATTCCCGCTCGAATTTGAACGTGCGAAAATTAGATATTGCGGAATAATCTAGCTGACTGGATAAATCGATATAACCATCATGTCTGAATCCGACAGTATTGTCGGCATCCAACTACACTGGTCCGAAATTCTCGCTTGGTCAGAATAACCGTTCAGCTGGCCCGAAAATCACGGATTGATCGGTTCAGACTCGGAATCACCTAAACTGACTGAATTTCTCGATCGACTGATGGACTCGCAGACTGATCGGCTCAGTCTCTCGATCATTCCTTCGATCTAGCTAAATCCCTTGAACATTAAGATTCCCATTACCACACTTCACCAATTTGATCCGTTTCGATCCGATCAAATCGTCAAGATCATGTTCCCCTCATGATATGGGTGAGTAACCTAGCCGGTGGTCCATTCCGGTCTAGTTCCCCGACCGCCCCGCCGGTCAAGGATCACCCCCCTGTATAGCCTTAACGTCATTTTTGGAGCTGACAGCACAATAAATTAATATGTTTGTAGAGACACCACCTAATTTTGAATTAATTTTTTAAAATAAATAATTCAGAATTAGGGTGCTGCAATTCTCTCCCACTTATGGTTAGATTCTTCTTCGAATCTTTGCCCTTCCTTGGCTTCTTATTGTAAGTTTGCTTTAGCTAATTATCAAACCACTTAGGAAATTTTTCATTCATCACTGTTTCAGGTTCCCACGTTACTTCTTCTTTATCCTCATGATCGCATTCGACCTTAATCATTTTGATGTGTTTTCGGCCTACTACCTTAACTCTTCGCCCAACTATCTGAATCGGTCTGCCTAAGATAGGCAGGTTCTCTTGCAAGTCATGATTTGGTTATGGGATCACATGTTCTCCGAGTTTGATGAACTTCCTTACATTATGAAATGCTACCATAGACTCTGGTAACTCCTACCGATAGATAAATGGTCTGATTCCTTCTTGAATCTTGCAACGACCTATAACCAAATCCCTGACTGCAAATTCCAGCTGTTTTATGCGTTTATCTGCAAAGCTCTTTTTCGGTTCTAAGCCACTTTCATATTCTGCTTAACCACGCGAATTTTCTCAGTCGTTTCTTGAACAAAATCCCGGCCATAGATACTCCTCTCCCCCACTTGACTCCAACATAGGGGAGTTTGAAAAGGCCTTCCATACAATGTCTCGAATGGCGACATTTCTATGCTAAATTGGAGGCTATTGTTGTATGAAAATTCAGCCAAAGGTAGGTAACATATCCACCCCAGTCAAGGATGCAAGCTTGTAGCAAATTCTCCAATGTTTGGATCGTTGGCTCTGAGTGACCATCCGTCTGAGGGTGGTAAGCGTACTCAAATGTGTCTTTGTTCCAAACTGCTTATGTAGAGCCTTCCACAATATCGATGAAAACTTAACATCTCGATATGACACTATGCTCGCAGGCACTCTGTGCAGCTTAACGATTTCATTCACATAAATCACCATCAGTGCTTGAGTATTGTCTTGTCTATTCACTGGCAGGAATTGAGTAAGTGATGTGCATGAAGTTATTCACCTAAAACTATTGCAAGTGCACAAAGTATAATTGTAGTACTTAGGTTATCGATACTGACAGCTAAGGTTAATCTTGGATTATGCGATTAGGATGTTGTGTGAAAGAGTATCTGATGATCAAACTAAGATGGCTAATAGGTTGTAAACAATACTTTTAAAACATTAAATCTTAGGGAATCAGTAGGGAACAATGGATCACAGTTAATTGGATGACTTCTAGAACTCTAAACACATTATACTCTCAAAACTCTAAGGATGTATTAGCGAATTGACTTTGTTTAAAATCCTAAATCTCAAAAGTTATTTTGGATTCTTTCTGAGTGTAAACAAGCTTTAAAGCGTTCAAGTTATATATGCTCACAAAAGCGTTCATTATGACACGGAAACACCATGCTTACTACAAATATTTCCAGTCTTTTCTTATCCGTTTCCGATATAGGAATCGACCTAGATACCTAGTTCTGGTTCATGACTTCACTTCTAAGTTTTAAGCACGATTTGTATTGAAGAATCACGTGGCTTATTCCACAGATGTAAAACAGATTATTAATCCATTGAAAACCCTAGATCTAATAAGAGAACTACTCAGACATAGTAATAGTAACATAAATCATTATCGGATTAATGAATTGCATGCAAACTAAATTATAAAATAGAAGATCAGAGGGTCGTGGATATCAATTGAGTAGAGATCAGCCTCTTTCACTTCTTCAGAGTCTAAAAAAAAACAAAGTTAAAAGGTAAACCTTGGGTCTAATCAAGAACAAATTGAAAGCAAGTAAACTCTTTGAGTGATTGTAATGGATGTCAAGGTCGTTTCTTCTTCTGCTTCTTAGAGGTCTTTTTATAGTTGCATAGGTTGATCTTAGGGTAGAACCTCCTGAAAACTTGAGTCGGGCTTGATTGGAGTTAAACAGGCTAGTCTTATAAATCCTGTCAGAATGACATGTCTCAATAAAACGGTTATATCTGAACTCCAGATATCCAGTGGACTTGATTCAAATTGTAGATGAAATATAACTTTCATATATTCATTTTGGTATGTGGCTCCTCTCCTGATTCATCGGTTAAGTGGATCAATGGTCAGTCGACTTCTGGAACTCAGATTCTGCCTCTACATCTCTTTTGCTAGTTTTGCTTCAAATCTCTTCCCTTTAGCTCCTATTGCTCCAAATCATCATTTTCTTGTAAAACGTGTATAAATATCTAAACCACACTATGTAGACTCTATAAATTCACTTGTATCATGGTAGAAAACCGGTAAAATCCACGATACATCAAACTCCTCCAAACTTAAACATTTGCTTGTCCTCAAACAAATATGAATTAAGGTTCCTCGAAAAAGGGTTGAAAACATGGGATACTCATAAAAACAACCACATCAGATTTTTCTACTTAATCCACAAAGAAAAAGAATCAACCAAGTCAAAACCAACATGTACTTTCCGTAAGCTTAGCAATTTTCTCAAATTCACACCACAATTTCACAAATCAATCTATCCTAACTCCATTCATTGCAAACTCAACAACATAGAAGAACTGCCCAAACAACAAGTTCTTTCCCTTTTCAATACTAAGATAAGAAAGTCTTAACAAACAGGTTTCTTCGCTCTCCCCTAGACTTAGTCATTTCATTATATTTTTCTTTTGAGTTTCTCAAGGTTTAAACATATAATGGCATCATGGAAAAATTTTCTAGCATCGCTGTTAACCAAGTTCTCAAAAATTAAATAATTAATGATATTGTGATCCCGAGTTTCTAGTGACAAATAGTTGGCGTCCTAAGAAATGTTCATATGCCTCTTCACTAGGTATTTAAGCACAATTCTAATTGAATTTATTTAAAGGGAAAGCTGGAAATCATAACCACATAGACAATCTTATAATAGTATTAAATGATCTTATAATAGTATTAAATGAGGACTAACTCCTATAATGTTCATTCTTGTAAAACATGGATTTTTGGTAGGTTGATCTACTTTCAGTTTTTCTATTAGTCATAGACTTAAATTGACTGTGCAACAATAGTCATCAAAATCCTGCTAATATGGTTCATATCCTGAATATAATCATTGTTTCTCAAACAGTTTTGACTCAATAAAACAAAAAGGCAGCGAAAAACTTAAGATCAACAAAACATAATTTCATAAGCACAAAATTTCATCAGCAACAGATATACATCCCCCTAGACTTAGGCTACACTGTCCGGGCCAATACTGATGCATCACGAACTGGGTTGTGATGTGTTTTGATGCAGCAAAGAAATGTGATTTCTTACAAATCAAATTACGTACCAGATCGTTTTCTTGGCGAATCCGCGATCACCGCTCCAGCACCGGCTCACTTGACCGGTTGTGCATTCGTGCCCGAGATAGTTTCAATTCCTAGAACAATGTGGCTATCTGATCGGTGAGGATCTGATTTACCCGTTGTTGGTGCAGGACCTGCTCCGTCAACCAGCTTTCCTGTTGTTGGGACGTCCTACTTACGGTAGAACCAAGCCCAATGCGGAGTGTTTCAGTTCCTGGTGAAGTTTGAGAACAACTGGAAGTAAATTGACATGCTATCGATGTCATGATCAGGGTTGCAGTTCCGGAGGACGTAGAGGACCGAGTGCTTTATGGTTGAAGGGGATGTCTGTTCCCCTCTCCTGAAGAAGGATCTTCTATCGGCTTACTAATCGAGGTTGCAAATCCTTCTTTGTTGCTGGTATTAGTTACTGAAGCTGGCAACTCTAGTTCTTGTATCAAGGGGTCGTGTCTGTTCAGTAGAACTCTTAGCGGGTTTCTGGTCGGCTGATGGATAGTTCCAGTTCCCATCTCAAGCTCCTCATCACTCACATTAGCAATCGCTTCATCGGCTGTTTTCTTCTTGGATTGTTGACAACCGAGCATCCGTCATGGTAGTATTCCAAACTGGTTTTCTTTTGCTTTGCTAGACCCCTCTACTTTGCGCGCCAAATGTTGATTCAGGGGTTCAACTTTTAATTATTTCTAATTACAAGGTTCGTAAAGGGTAAATAAGCAAAATAAAAGGGATTTTTTTGGAAAGTAAGTTTTATTGATTGTCGAGATACAAGGGTGCAAGTTCGGAATGTCAAACTTGCTTTAATCAAAGAGAGGGTAAAAGGTGCTCGGTACACTTGCTTAGTTCTTCTCTCCAATTATGAATGATATTTTCGGTGTAAGGGGGGATCCTTATATAGGTACTACGATTCTCTAAGCCCATGGGCTAAATACAGGATAAGGAAAGATTTAATCTTATCCCTTCCAAACTCAGAGGTTGACCTAGAAAATATGTTTAATACCCCCTCTCGGACACGAAACTAAGCTCAATGATAGGACTAACACCTCTTCGGCCAATGGAGCCGAGATCGACAAATGATCAATACCCCCTCAATGTAAAGCGACGAGGTTAATGATAAAACTAACACCCCCTTGATCAAGATTATAATCTGACTTCAGATAAGGAATTGATTGGCGAGGGTCAAATCTCAATTATCCCCAAGTTGTTGATAAGAGGTGTTAGTCCCACCATCAACATTTATCTTAGGATTCAAGATCTCTCATAAGGGTATTTAAGTGGATAAAGCAAAGAGAGAGGTCATGATGAACCTTCAGCTTCCAAAGTCAGCTATCGAGGTGAAGAGTTTTCTGGGACACACAAAATTCTACCGTCGGTTCATCAAAAACTTCTCGAATATCTCAAATCCGACCAAGTTACTGTGCAAGGATACCGAATTCAAGTTAGACAAATAATGTCTCGAAGCTTTCACCACTCTAAAGAATGCTTTGGTGGACACCCCTATTGTTAGAGCACATGATTGGTCTTTGCATCATATTCAGTGAAACCATGGATTAGGCAGAAAATTATTATGCAAAAACAGCGAAAGAACTCTTGGCTGTGGTGTTTGCAATTGAAAAGTTCCTGCAGTATCTTGTAGGCCAGAAGGTAACTGTCTTCTCTGACCAGACAGTTCTAAATCAGCTACTAAAAAAAGGATGCCAACCCAAAACTTTTAAGATGGATCCTTCAGTTCCATGAGCTTGATTTGAAAATTCATGATAAACCTAGACTGGAAAACACGGCAATTATTTAGGACTCATTGTTACACATGATTAAACAAGAAAAATCAAAACAGTTGAAAAAATGGAAAACCAAAAAAAGAAAAATATTTCCGTTCATAAGAGGCAGCATATCGGCCGTGCATCTGCCGATATGTAATTCATATCGGTTGATATGGGTTCGATACACGCGTTCTGAGCATATCATGCATTCTAACATTTTTGTGTAAGCATTTTTCTAATCTTTTGTGCATTTATATAGTTTCATTTTAGGACATTTAGGTTGTGCATAAGGATCAATGACGATAAACGCCTTAGATGATGATGTCATGTTTTAGACCTGTTCATAAGTTGATAAAAACTTCATTTTGATCTCTACTAGCTCAATGTAAACGCTATAACCAAACACTTGTTGTGATTTGAACCAAACCCCAAATTTTAGTTATCTTTTTCGATTGTGATTGATTTTGCTTATGGATTTTTATTCGGTTATTCTTTTCTATGTTTTCCACTCTCTCTTGATTACTCGATATGTCTCCAAATCACGACCCAAGCTTTTATTTCAAGTCATACATTACTCGTTTGAGAGATGGAAAGACATTTTTATTTAGTCATTCCTTAGCAAAAAGTGTTGGGTTTTGGATGGCAAGGAATGAGTCTCTAGCAGACACAAGCTTAATCAAATCTATGCACTAGGGGTAGGTTTTAGTAGGATGGTTGAGTTGTTATTGGGGTAAATTCAAAGAAACCTCGCAATATTTGAAAAAGAAAAAGAACGGTTAAAAAGTTTGAGAAAGGAGAAACAAATTTGAAACTCCTAATTAAAAAAGAAATGAAATAAGAGAACTAGTCCTTAGAAAAAAAAAGGGGAAAAAAATGATGAAAGTCAATAAACAAAGCAAAAAAGAGTATTGTTTCCACATAAGAGAAAAGGGGTAAACAAAAAAAGGGTTAATCTCCTTTCAAAAACTTGTTTGCAAAAGAATGAGAGAAAGATGGAAGTTTGGGATTTAGATTAAGAAAGGCCAAAGATCTAATGCTCGGGTAGATGTGTTGGAATGATAGGAAAAGTTTTTCACTAAGAGGGAAAGGGTAATAGAGTCTCATACTTTGTATGTATCTATTTTCTTTTATTTTTAGAAATTTTCCAAATGAATCGTCAACTTCTTTGAGCCGAATTGAAAAATCAAACTCTTTTTCACATTTAAAACCTGTTTTGTTATCGAGCCAAATGAACAATTTTTTATCACCGTCCAACGAGATACGAACATAAATCGGGTTGGAGAATCTGAAGGTAAGTAAAGATAAAAAGCAACTCCAAATAGCGATAGTCGAGATTAGAACATGAATTTTTGAATTTGATTGTCTATGCATTACAACATATTTAATACATGGCTTGTTCTCACCAAAATTGGTCAAAAGACCTAGAGGTTCCGAGATCCTGTTTAGGTCCTTCTTCTCGAATCAGATTGTTTTCTTGGGGACAAGCAATTTTCTAGTTTGAGGGGATTTATGTTAACATATTTTAGTGTCATAAGATCATCATTTCATACTCATTTAACACTCATTTGCACCCATTTAGACGTTTTCATGCATCATTCTAGTCATATTAGCTACAATTAGAGTCTAAAAGTCCCATGTTGCATTTGAATTTGGTTTTGGTGTTACAGGAAAGTGGTGGAAAGCATGAAGATGATAAGAAGATCTTGGGTTAGATTGGCTATCAAAAGAAGGAAGAAAAGATCGAGAAAAGAAGGCATGATTCAATATATCGACCGTTTATCGATACGAAGAAGGCAGAGCACCTCTGTATCGACCTCATATTGGTCGATACGAGGATAAGCATGCGCACAAAAAAGAAATTATCTTTGGTTCGTATCAACCACTTATCGGTCGATACAACCAACTCAGAACTTGGAAAATTTACATTTTTATCCCTGGTCGACTTAAAAACCTATAAATAAATCCCTTAGGCACATTTGAACACAACTTTTGAACTCTTTTAACCTTTCTTCTCTGTTATTTTTTAAAAAAATGTGCTTGTACTCTTTAATTTTTTTTTTAAATGCAATTTTGCTTTTTGATTTCTTCTTTGTTTTATTTTAAATTATATTTTATTTATTTCTCTCTATTGATCCCACTATATCTCACACAATAACCATGTGTGAGTAGTGGCATTTATGGATCAAAGTTTGGTTAGGTTAGGGCTGAGTTGAGTATGGATTAGTGATTTATGGGCACAAATATCTTTTAATCTATTATATGAATTCAATTTAATGATAGGAATGAGAATAACTAACTCAAACCTAGAACCAGGGATTCTTGCGTCTTAGGTGATTGATGTTAATGAAAAGAGATTAATGTGGACCTTGGATTTCGAGCATTGACTCTCAGTTGATTTTACTAAGAGACGATTCATGTGTGTTCCTCTTATGATGATCATGGATTTGGAACATAATGGATGATTTAGGGACTTAAACTTAATGTTTACTAATATCTTGACGACATAAAGACATTATAGTTGTTCAAGTAGGGTTACTACATGGATGGAAGTGTTTGTATGTTTAATGACAATAGTTTTGTTAGTATCCTTCCAGAGGTTTAAAATGTTAGGAGATTAATTAAAGAGAACTAGTTGCTTTTAAGAAATTTTTGAATCAACTAGTAGACTAGAATCAAACCACCACATTAAAAATTGCATAGGATTCCTAAGCTTTGTTTTCCCTAAGCATCTAGATTAGGATCTTCCCATTGTCCCATAAACTGCTATCATATTCACTACTCTGTAACTGGCTTTTCCAAGCTTTGGGCCATAACCATCATCTTGATTTACAATCTTTATTTTGAATTTTTGGTTAACTTTACTATTTCATTTTAAATCTCATTTTGCTTTGAACTATCTAGAAAAAAACCAACCAAACTGATCAAAAAACCCTCTTTTTAATTTGCATCCGAATTTTCTAGTGTCTTTGGTTCGATCCCTCAATTGTTACAATGAGTATTTGGTTATACTTAAGCAACAATTGACGTGTTTTATAAATTTAAAACTTGAAAAACACAGTCCATTAACTTTTTTTCTATTGGTTACCCATCTCTGATGTACTAGTGGGTGGATTGCAGTGGTTATCCTTTTTTAGTGCTTACCTGAATATGCACTCAAACAATGTAAATAGGATGATAATAAAAGACGCATTATGATTTTTTTTCTTTTAGATTTGAGTTAATGTGCATTTTACTGTTATCCACCGTAGTTGTTTGTAGTTGTGATCATAAATGTTTGAGATGCCACGTTCAGCTAAAATGGGGCGAGGGGGAAGATGATTGCAAGATGATATGTAGCTGTGTTAGTTCTCGGATACCTCGGAATGTATCACATTGTGTTCTGGATTTTGAGATTAAAGTTTTACATGGGAAGCTTATGGAAAGATGTTGGGGTTTGGCTTTGAAAAGAACATTTTAGAAATATTATCAAAAGATAAAAAGCAGATTTAGGTATATCGCAATATACATCTTCAATCGTGTTTTAGAAGAATCTACAAATACTATTTGATTAAGGTTTCTTTTCGTTTTAGACCGTCTTTTAACTTGAAAGGTTCATGAGAGAAAAAAGAAAAAGAAAAATACATTGTGTTATTTTCATAATATTAGTGTATTCATTTGGTCAACTTATGTGTTTGTTGTTGTGATATGTCTTGTGTTTACATTGGGGACTACTAAACTTTAAAAACAGTAAATCACACTGTGCATTATGCTAGAGAAAAAAAAAACTGTTTTTCATTTTGAGTATCAATAAATCAGTTCACATAGAAAAAAAAAATAAAAATATTAGAGCCGTTAGAAGTAAAAGAGTATTGTTTCTACCATGATATATGTGATTTTATAAAGTCTTTCTAATAATTTTTAGTGTTTATACAGGTTTTACTAGTAAAAGACGTTTTGTAGCAAAAGAAGTTAAAGTAAAGAAATTTCGAGTAAATCTAGCAAAGGAGATGCAGAGACAGAATCTGAAGACTGGAAGTCGACCAACCTTTGACCCATTTATCCGACGATCCAGGAGACGATCTACATATCAATTTGTAGGAACGAGAGTTAACTTTCATTTTAAATTTGAATCAATCTTATTGGACATCTGAGGCCCAAGATATGGACGTTTTATTAAAGACATGTCATTCTGACGGGATTTGTAAGGCTAACCCATTTAGCTTCAATCAAGCCCGACTCAAGTTTTAAGGAGGTTATATCCTAGGACCGAACTAAGAAGCTATAAAAGAAGCTCTTCACCGGCAGAAGAAGCTTCAAAAGAAGCTCATCACCTGCAGATGCAGCAAAGTTCCAACATCAATCATAATCAATCAAATAGTTTACTTGTTTCCAATTTGTTCTTTTCCTTGTTAGTAAATCTCTAGCGTTTACTTTCTAAACATTGTTCTTTGAGACTCTAAAGAATTTTAAGAGGCTGTTCTTTACTCATACTCAGATCCACGACCCTCTAATCTTTTATTTTCTATTTTCATCTTACATGCAATTCATTAATCCAATAATGATTTGTGTTGCCATCATCATGTTTGAGTAATTTCATTATTAAATCTAGGGTTTTCAAAAGGGTTTTTCAATGGATCAATAAATTTTTTTTCATATGTGGAATAAGCCACGTGATTCTTTGCTACATAATGAACTTCACACTAAAAAGTGACGCAATTAACCACGTCTAGGTATCTAGGTTGATTCCTCTCTCAGAGACGAATTGGAAGAGACTCGAATAGTCTGTAGTGAGTAAGGTGTGTTTCGTGTCATACCCAATGCTTGTTCGGACACCTTGTGAAATCTAATGCTTGTTTATATTCACTGACAATCCAAAATCACTTTTGATATTTAGGTTTTAGCAAAGTCAATTCACCAATACACCCTTAGAGTTTTGGAAGAATAATGTGTTTAGAGTACTAGAAGTCACCTCAATGAACCATGATCCATTGTTTCCCACTGAATTCCCCTAAATCATATCATATCATTAATGTTTTAAAGTCTTGCATACAACCTATCATATCAATCACTTAGTTATTAAATACACATTCACATCATCATCATTGCATTAATCCAAGTTAACCTTAGCTCTATGTGGGATCGATATCCTAAGAACTACATCTGTACACTGTGCACTTGCAGTCCATTTTAGGTGAATTACTTCACACATCAAATTGCATGCAAGATGAAAATATAAAATAGAAGATCAGAGGGTCTTGGATTTCACTATGAATAACGAACAGCCTCTTAACTTCTCATGAGTCTTAAAGAAAGAAAACCCTAGGTCTAATAACAAAGAAAATTTGAAACAATTAACTCTTTTAATGTTGTGTGTGTGATTGTGATTGATTTTGGATGTGTATTGTGCATGGCTTCCTTTGCTGCTGGTTTGTCAGTTAAATGGGTCAAAAATTGTCCGACTTCAGGGGTTCTATCTATGCATCTTCTTTTGCTAGTTTTGCTCCAAATCTCTTCAATTTAGCTCATTTTGTTCCAAAACATCATTTGCTAGTAAAACTTGTATAAATCTAAAATGCACTAAAAAGACTTTATAAAAACGCATATATCATGGTAGAAAACCGATATAATTCATAATACATCAAACTCCCCCAGAATTAAACCCTTGTTTGTCCTCAAACAAATAATTAAGGTTGCTAGAAAAAGTGTTGAAACCATTGAAAACTCATATGGATAACCACATCAAACGTGCTACTAATCCAAACAAAACAAGAATAAATCAAGTCAAGACTGGTATGTACTTCCCCTAAGCTTAGCAATTTTTCCAAATTCACACTACAATCTCACAACTCAATCTATCCAAACACCATTGCTATTTCAACATCATAGAAACATTTCCCAGAGAACAAGTTCTTTCATTTTTCAATACTAAGATAAGAAAGTCTTAACACACAGGTTTCTTCACTCTCCCGCGGACTTATTTGTTTCATTACTTTTCATCATTGAATTTCTCATGGTTTTAAGCGAATAGTGACATCTTAGGAAATTTTCCTATCCTTGCTGTCAATCAAGTTCTCAAAGGTTCAAGTGCATAGTGGTATCATAGGAAGTTTCTCTAACTTCACTGATCTGGAGCTTCTAGTGATGATTATGGTTTCCAGTTCTCCTAAGAAATTTTCCTCTACCTCAGCACTAGGTATTAAGCACAATTCAAATTAAATTCATCAAAAGAGAGAACTGGAAATCATAATCACACACAGTAGAACACGAAGAACGCGAAGTCAAAATATAGCATGTGATACAATTAAAGTAGAGAATCTTATTGGTCATATCATGTTGATTGCATTAGAGATCTATAAACCATTGAACCTTATATCTAACAAGTTTTTTACTCACGCACCATAATTGGAGAATACATGCACGAAATAAAATTCAATAAGAAAAGTACAGATGTTAAGAGAATCAAACTCTTTAGATTGGACTTCAGAGACCCAATGGGCTGGATTCAAATAGGAGATGAAAGTTAACTTTTATATCTTCATTTGATATGTAGTTCGTCTCCAGATTCATCATGTAAGTGGTACAACGATTTTCAAACTTTTGGAACTCAGATTTTGTCTCTCCACTTTAGCTCCAATTGCTCCAAAACATTTATTTCTTGTAAAACTTGTATAAACACCTAAAACACACTAGAAAGACTCGATAAAAGCACATGTATCATGGTAGAAAACCGGTAAAATCCACGATACATCAATTGGCTAAAAGAGAAGCATCGAGTCCAAGAAGGGATCGATGTAGGTGGAGCTGCGCAGGGTGTTATCCCATCGTTACACATCAATAGTTGTAGTTATAACTTTTCGGAGTAGTAGAATAGTTTAGTCTAGGTTTATGGGTAAATCTAGAATTAGATTTAGGATTATGATAATAATTAAGATTATATTAGGTTACAGTAAGAGATTCATGGAGAGGGCGTAATCCGCAAGGTTAGGGTATGTGAGAGAGAGGAGCTACGATACGGACACATAATTTGTATGTACGGCTGTCTACGCCAAAAATACGAGGTCATATTTTACGGCTGGGTGCACAAATCCTGGTACAATCAGAGTTCCACCGCTGTTGATTATATGAGGTCGCCCCGTATCGACTAACGGAGAACGACGTTAGATATTCTACTCGTACGCCTTAGTGGTTGCGGTTAGGTGTTCGGGTGGCACTGTATTGTATGCTCAGTGCCTAGAGAGAGAGAGAGAGAGTGAGAGTGAGAGAGAGTGAGTGTAGTTTAGTTTTAGGTTGAGGGGTGGTGCTTTTTCAATATAACCTGTATTATGGAAGGTAGTTAGTTTCACGACTCCGCTTTAGTTTAGGGCTGATCGTTTATCTTCTTAAGGAGATGGATCGATCGACATGGTTAGGGTTGTTGCGCGGATCGGTGGGGGGGGGGGGCGGATCGGGGTGTTACAACCATTTGGGCCTCTTACCTCCTTCCTTGGACATGCCGGTCTGCGTATTACAAGAATCAAAATCGATGCTTCGGTTATATACATGTGGAAGAATGGGGATCGGGTTTTACCATCTGCGAGATGGAAAAGTTTTGAGGAACTTCTGGTTTATCTAATCACTATTACCATATCTTTGGGAGCTAACTCTATTTCCTTGATCATAGAAGGGAACAAAATCATGAAATTCTCATCGTATCTATCATAAGATAGAGACAAAGGAGAATCACTACACCGGGATAAAAATGTATGGATAAAGAGAGAGATTCCTAAAAACAAGTTCTTACATGGCTAATTATCCTTAATCGATGCGCAACTAAGGAGAGGCTGATCTCTTGGGGGCATTCATGTTGCATCGTCATGTGTACTCCGCAACAACTCGACCAAAAACCGAGACCACTTTTTTTGCGCTTGCACCTTCACCAAACTTATCTAGACTCGAATTCTCAATCGTCCATGAATCACTTCCACGAACACCACATGGGATAAAAAAGAATACCTTCCTCATCGCCTTCACTAGACCAAATTGGTAAGATATCTACTCCTTTTTGCATGGAAAATTGTGTTGTATGTGATATGGGCAGAGATGAATTCCGTGATTCACAGAAACTTTCACATGCCGGCGGACTCCATCCTAATCAGAGTCGATTTGATGGTAAGAAACAATATTCTCTCTTGACGGGACCAAAACCCCATCGGCGTTGGAGTAGTGACATCCTAGACATGCAGCAAACGATTTCTCTTTCCTACAGCGACTCAAATCACTATCCTTAGATGACTTTAATGCACCATCATTGCATTCAAACCGTCAAACTACCATCTTCGGCTCTTTCACAAGGCTTCAATTAAATTGTGGCGCAATCTTTCTATTCGGTTCAAATTATTTCCTTGTAATACTATAATATTACAAATGGCCTTTGTAAAAAGAATGATCATCTTTGCACTTATTTTAAATTAAATTCACGCAATTAATTATTAAAAAAAAATGTGTACTAATTTTAGGTTTAATTTAATCTATAATAACGAGTCTATTATAAACATTTTTAGTACTTAAATATTTTGTTGATAAGTAAAAAAAAAGTGTTTAAATAGTTTTTTTCATTTATTATTCAAACACTTATTTTCGGTTAGCCTGATCCATTTTTGTTTTACTTGATATGCTTGAATTGTTGGATCCAGTCCGTCTGAACCACCTCCATAGTTTGGACGTTTGATTTCTAAGGAGATGTAGGGAAGAAAACAAATAGTCTATTTATCGTCTGTAACCGTTACTTCCACAGTAAATTCATAACGTGGCAAACAATGTTGTAAAGGAGACGCACTATAAACCAAGTAAACTTAATTGCGTCAGCGGTAATATACACAATAATCTGACGTGGGTGATAACGACCACCACCGTATCCCAAAGATCTCAACTTTCTAATGGTTCATAAAATTAAAAGCAAATCTGAGAGGAGTTTTAAGTTTTAACTGAACATACCAACGTCAAAATGAGTTTCGCGTTGCTTGAAATCCTAATCATCGCGGTAGCTTTATTCGAAATGATATTTAACCACGGGTTGGTCTAGTGGTACGTGAGGAGGTAATTCCAAAACAATATTCGGATTCGATTTCACTTGGCCACAAGAGATTTATAAATATCAGCAACCGGGATCCACAGATTAATAAACCCCACTTACACGGACAGGAAACTGTGGTTTACTTAAAAAATATAAAAGAAAAAAATGATGGGCGGAGGGAGGATTTACTAGGGGAGAAAGGCGGATAAAGAGATGGACCCTGCGATAGACGGTGGATCTAACGGCGTCGTTGTAATCTTCGCCTGGAGTTCAATTAACGACAGTCATCTCACAAATTTCGTTGATCTTTACTCTTCTCTTGGCTAGAATTCTCTAAGGAATTAATCCCTCAATATGAAATTCACAATGAGGATAGCTGCAACGCATCCAAATCCTATTAAAATAATTAAAGATTGTCTTCCGGTATGTACGGCATTGTTTGATGAGTGAGTAACAACTTCTGAGTTAACTTGGAAGAAAAATTGTTCTAGTTCTGTGCCAGGTTCTTTGCCTTTATTTATAACAGGTTTGGTTACAGGTTGTGAAACACAGAATTCATACTTAGAAAGTCACAGAGGCACTGGGAGCAGGGGAATAAGAATAGCAATAAGGATCGGACCCGTCGTCCATACTGCTCCTCGTGGAGTAAATCCCGCATCCAACCAAGTCTGAGACCAGGGAACGGGATAATGCCCACTACCGCTGGCAGGCCAGCCAGGCCATAAGCGCGGTGGGAACGGGCGACCCATCAAGCCAGCCCCGGGCCAGGGTCAGCATAGAATAAAGGGGACGGCCCTTCTGTTGTGTTGGCAAAGCGGTTGCGGGCGGAGAAGAGCAGACGTGGGGACTCGGGTCGGGGTGCTAACTAAGAGAGCCCGGATAGGGCGAGACAGAATGGGCGGGAGCGGTCTGATGTCCGAGTCGGTCACACTCCTTTGTGCTGGTAAGAATAAGAGTTCTTCTCTTGCGATGCTTTGACGGGCACCTTGTGATGCTTTGACGGGCACCTTGTGATGGTCAGGAAATAACACACTGCTAGATGGATGGTAATTGTGAGACCGGAATCTCGCACTTAGATTTATAGAGGTTTGGAGAAGCGTGGTTAAACTCTAAAGGAACCAGAATGAACAATAACAACTTTGAATATGCTTTTAAGAATGTATTGATCGAATAATCGTTACAAATCAGGTATTTCACTATGAGGGTCTTCTATCCTCTTTACATTCATATATATAGTTCTCTTTCCTAACTACTTTGAATCCTTTCCTCTCTTTTAACCGCTACTCTGCAGCTCACCTCTTTCCTTTAGACTCGTTCTTCTCGTTCCCTCTTTTTCGCACCTGAACAGTTCCACCACTTAATGGACCGGAGGAATCTGTTTGAACCTGAGCCTGGGCCGGACCTGAGCTAAGCCCAAATCCACCTCCAACAATTGCCCCCAGCGCGGATCTTGAGGTACGAAATATTCGCGCGGAAAGCAGGTGCCTTCACGGATCTACCCAAAACTGTTTTTATTTGATTTGGCATTTCCCAACTGACTTAAAGATTTTTAATCGACAATGTGCATGCCTTCTTTACAGATCCAACGAATGAAAAAGGATGCCGAAGTTCCCTGAATTTTATCGTTTTTAATCATTGCGGTTTCAGTTAAAATCACTCAAAGATTCTCCTTCATCCTTTCTCCAACGGCTGAGATTTTAAGTTTTATATCGCATCAAATCTATTGGTCGAAAATGCAGGCGATGAATTGTCTTTACCTCGATCTTCTAGCCGTCAAATCAATATAAAGAGAAACTCTTTAACTTCCTCTCTCAATTGCACGCATCCCACTACTATCGAGGTAACTTCTCTCTCCTTCCTCTAACTTCTCTTTGTATTTAATTAGCCTTGCTTTTACAGCTTTATTATCTCGTTTATTTCGAAGCGTCTTCAACCCTTCTTCCTCAATTCATTTTTTTTTCGTCTGTGTCAAAAAAGTCTGTTTTCCTTCTGTTTCCTTTACATTGAATCATGAAGAAGAAAATTACCTCCAAAGCCACTAGATCACGAGTTTCTCTTGTTACAAGAAAAGAGGGAAAATCGAAGAAGGTCCCAACGATCCAATTGTGGAAAAATTCGGTCCTCATCCTCCTTCAATCCCTTTTGAGAAAGATATTCCAGATCTGCTGAAACAAGCTCGCACACCTCCAGGCACCGTCACCAGACTTCCAAGCCCCGGTGAATCTCCAGAAACTCTTCCTGAAGGAATGATTTGCATATGGTCGCCATTCATTACCAAAGCAGGGCTTGAATTCCCACTTCCTAACCTCGCACTTGACCTTCTCGAGCGTTATGGGCTCTCGCTTCCTCAAATCAATCCATCAGCTATGAAGCATATTATCGGCTTCATAGTTAGGTCGCGTGAAGAGAACGTGGCCTCTGATGTAGAAGACTTTGTGGATCTATTCCAAATCAAGGAGGGTCCCTCGTCCAAGGGAGCTACTGGAGTATATTACTTTCATGCTCGTTCCACTAGGTCCATCTTCAACCTCGGCGGGAGCGGTGATGATAAATGGAGGCAGAGATACTTCTTTGTGTGTACAGAGACTGGGATCGTACCTCCCGGACGCTCTCTTCAAAGGAGCTGGGGTGTTGCTCGTGGTTAGGACCGCATAGGACCTTAGGCATAGCTTAAAGATTTCCTTTTGTCTATTCTTTGTTCAGATCGGATTTTAATCTGTTGCACTACGCAGGTGGACCTGACAAGGTGAGGACACTTTCTGCTGCATATGAACTGTTCCTCACGAAATTGAGGAGCGTTTCTTGCGATTGGTCATATTTTACGACGGAGAAAATTGGTCCAGCGCGTTTTCCAGAAGATTGGAAGACTACGTGGCCTGAAGCTGTTTCAGTTTCCGATTTACTATCGGCTCTCACTCCGGATAAGGACGTAGAGATCATATATTCGAATTCAGGTACCTTCTTAACTAGGCATTGATTCCTTCTCTTTGGTTCGAGCTTTATTAATTTTGATTTCTTTTGAGGCGTTTTCCGAGAAACCGTTCAATCTTTACCAGCTGCAACTCAAATCCAGATTAAGCAAGAGATTGTTGATAAAGCATTTTCCGATCGAGGAGTCACGATCCCTTCTGCTAAGGGAGAAACAAGACTTGATTGCTCAGGCTCAAGAATTGGCAGCTGAACACGAAGCAAAATCGAATAGCGCCGTCAAGGCTGGGAAGAAGGAGATGATCGACGCCTTTGGGTCCATTTTGGAGGATATCAAGGCTAAGTTCGAAAGTAAGAAGAGGGAGACCAAAGCCAAGGTCGCGCTGCAAGAGGTACAATCGAAAATCGACTTTCTCGACGATTACTTTGGGAAACGGAATGGAGATCTCCAGGAAAAATACGACTATCTCAAGAAAAAAAAGCTTCCAAAGAGGGCTTCAAAGGTTCACAGAAGAACAATCTCAGATTTTTTCGTGAGCAAAATTACCCTTCCACAGCTTTCTAATATATCCGTGGATCCGGACCTAGAGGTTCAAGGCGGTGCCGTTAAGCCAGGCGAAAATCTTGAAGATCAGGCGAATCAAGATTTGACAGCGGACGGCGAGCCTTGTGACAGAAAAGATGATAAGATGGAGGATCTTCTCAACAACGAGGAGTAGGGTCCAGTCGTCATCTTTGCCACCTTCCATTCCTTTTTGTTTTTCTTCTTTTCTTTAGCGTTTTGAAGACTTTATGGCCTGGGGAGGTCTTTAAACCTTTTGCTTTTCCTATTGTTCTTTCATTGTTTTCGACTTCGGGCCTTAGGAGGCGTTTAAACCTTTATCTTGCTTTATAGAATGGAAGATTATTTGTTTAAGTATTCCTTCCTCCTTTGTCTCCTGTTTTTCCTTAAAGTATTCATAAGGGTTAATCTGACTTGAAACTTTGTCGAATAACCTGAAAAACTTTGAACTTGATAGATTTCCAAAGGTTTAAAAACTAAGTAAACCTAAATTACTATCGCAAAAAGATTTCCAAAGGTTTGAAGACTTGGGAAACTTAAACTGTTACGATTTCAAGACCTCTTTCAAGGGTTGCAAGTCCTTGAGAAATAGTGTATCAGGGTTTGAAGACCTAATGCATGATTTAGGAGATAGTATTTTAAGACCTTAGTGAACGATGAGATAAAGCTCACTCATCACTTTTTTTTATTCATAAATCGTTTCATACAAACTCTTGAGCGTAAATCAAAAAGAAAAAATATTATCTTCGCCTTAATCTCGATCTTCGGGACTTTTTGCTGCTTGCTGTGGATCCTCGTGATGTTCCCATCCTGGAGGTACCCTGCTCCACAAAGTTTCGAAGTGAAAATGAGGATTTTTTTTTATTATTTTTTTTAAGCTGGACTCGATTCAACGAGCTGCCTACGTATCCTGTTAAGGAATCAAGCCTAAACGTAGTTCGATTTCATATTATTATTTGTTATTATTTTTAATTGTAGAACCTCTTGAGGTGCATCGCATTCCAGGAGCTTCTTTATGGCTTCCCTGTTCGAACTTTCTCGAGCTCATAGACGCCATCGCGAACTACCTTGGTAATGCGGTTAGGACCTTCCCAGTTCGTGCCTAATTTTCCAGCATTTTTTTTCCTTGGTGTTCTCGACGCACTTCCTGAGGACTAAGTCGCCAACTTTGAAGCGACGAACTGATGCGTGAATTGTTTTCACCTAAACTAACTGCAAGTGCACAGTATACATTTGTAGCATGAAAGGTTATCGATCCCACATGGAACCAAGTGATTACTGCAGATCTGGTACTTTGGAACTTGTCAAAGCAAAGCATGATTGGTATTATTAGTGATATCATTAGACTAAAGCAAATCGGATGTGTCATCATTGGTTTAAGGGCGCTAGATCCAAAGGAAATCGCAGAAAATATAGATCAACAATCAATCAATAATCAATAGATTCACAAACACAGAAGACGATATATATAATAACTGATCTCTCGAGATATTATACCTATGAGTTAACCATTAGATCAGAAAGGATGCTTTCCAAACCTAATATGAAAACACATGCAATGAAACAGATCTAATTGTTCATAACCCTCCGAGCCAAACTCTCGTTTGCACAAGGACGAGGTTACCTACTAAAATCCATGTTTTGGAATCATTACCCAATGGTGTATTGGTCTAACTCCTCCTATGAGCAATATTCTAAATGGCCAGATCAGAATAAAGTAGAGAATACCATTAAAGTAGAGAATATTGATTATATCATGTTGAATGCATTAGAGAACTATAAAACCATTGAAAACCCTAGATCTAACAATGTCTACTCGCACATAGGAAAACTCATGCACAAAGTAAACTTCATAAAAGTAAAGAGGTTCAGAGATACAAACTCAGTATATTGGTATGAAGAACAGATCTCTTCTCCCCTTCAAGCTCTCAAGCAAAGCTAGTGTAGCAAAACCCTAGAAATCTAGAAAGCAAAGTAATATTTGGTGGCTGTGAATTTCGTGATTCTCCTTCTCTTCATGATGGCTGCTCTCTGCCTCTTAAGACTACTTTTATAGGTAGAAAAGTCTTACCTAGGTCAAAACCTCCTTAAAACTTGAGTCGGACTTGATTGGAGCTAAACGGACCAATCTTGTAGAATTCGTCAGAATGGACCTTCTTCAGTAAAATAACAATATCTCGCGCTCCAGAACTCCGTTTAATCCGATTCTAAATGGAAATGAAAGTCAACTCTCGGGGCTTCGATTTGATATGTAATTTGCCTATTATACCCTTTCTGTAGGTCGGTTAATTGTCCGTTGACTTCCAGACTTCACTTCTGGCTCTGCACTTTCCTTTTCAGACAATTGCTCCAATTCTTTCCTTTTTGCTTCCTTTTGTTTCCTTTTGCTCCAAAACACCTTTTTCTTGTAAAACCTGTATAAATACCTAAAACACACTAGAAATACTCTATAAAACCAGTCATATCATGGCATAAAATCGGTAAAATCCATGATACATCACGAACCTTAACTCTGGAATTGTAGTACCTTGTGGATGCGGAGTAATTTTGGATGCGGAGTAGAACCTGATCGCGTCGTTCGTCGATGAGGTCCAGCTGGTCTCGTAGCATTTCGTTGTTTTTTCTTCATTCGAAGGGCAGATTGCTCGTCGTAAGCTTCCCACAGAGACCTCGGCAGGTACAACAGCTTCGATTCCATATTCTAATGAGAATGGAGTCTCGTCTGTAGCTTTTTTCACGGTGGTTCAACAAGCCCAAAGTACTTTAGGGAATTTTTCCGCCCACCTGCTCTTTTTGGAGTCCAGTCTCTTTTTTAGGTTGCTCGGGATTGCTTTATTCGCAACTTCCGCTTGTCCGTTCTCTTGAGGATAGCGAGGTGTCGATGTTGACAGCCTCATTTTCAGAGTTTCGCAGAATTTCTTGAACTTCTTAGATATGAACTGGGAGCCATTGTCTGTCACTATCTCGTAAGGGAGCCTGTGGCGACAAACCACGTTAGTCCAAACGAATTCTTCCACCTAAACCTCTGTTACTTGTGGAAATGCGTCAGCTTCGATCCATTTAGAGAAGAAATCTGTTAAGACTAGAATATACTTGTAGCTCTGAGTTCCAGAAGGCTCCATTGGTCCTATTATATCCATTGACCACCTCATGAAAGGGTACGGAGCTGAAATGCATGATAGCTTTTCGGCAGGTTGACGGATAATAGGTGCATGTCTCTGACATTTCTCGCATATCTTGGAATACTTCTCACAATCAGCTATTGTCGTGGGCCAGAAGTAACCTTGATGTTTGATTCTTATAGCTAAGGCCTTGCCCCCAGAATGGCTTCCGCACGAACCTTCGTGGACTTCCGCCATCAGCTTTAGGACGTCTAAACCGTTGACACATAATAGATAAGGTCCGTTGATGCTTCGTTTGTACAACTTATCGTCGATCATGCAATAGCGTGAACTCATGGCCTTAACTTTTCGAGCTTCCCACTTTTTGAGAGGTGTTTTTCCATTTTGAATGTAATCGATGATTAATATTCTCCAATCCGGCCTGTTGAGGATCGAATCTTCGAAAGCTATCCTGACTGGATCTGGTTCGTCATCTGGTTCGAAGGGATCAGGTTCTGAGTTTTCAGGTCGACTGAGGATGAGTTACCGCCGTCTGGTCCCCCAATCTCGGAATCTGATTCTGAAGGTGTTTATATGTCGCATATTATGATAGGGGCTTCCTTGTTTTGCTCATCTAAAGGTTCGTCCTAAAGATTGGTAATTACTCCTACGTATTCGAGTTCGAGCTCTTCACATTGGACCTTCTTCTTGGGATACCAATATGTGACGTGCACCAGCGTGACTTCCTCGTCATTGCCTGAATGAAGTACCTTTTTCTTTTTAGATGGGCGTTCCTCACCATCCTTCGTGATGGGTTTTGTCGCTATCTCAATGCTAGGTTTGGCGATTCCTTCCACTGGGATATTTCTTTTGATGAGAGGATCAGATGTTGAAGCCAAATCTGCCAGAGCATCAGCGGATGTGTTTTCTCCTCGAGGTATTCTAGTTAATTTGAACTTATCGAATTGCTTAACCAGATCTTGAACCACCTTGAGGTAAGCTTCCATGCGCTCATCTTTAGTGTCGTATTCGCCATGAAATTGGCTTGCCACCAGCTGTGAATCGCTGAAGGCGTTCAGCTTCTTAATCCCGATGCTTAATGCCAGCCGGATACCTGCGATTAGGGCTTCGTATTCCGCTTCATTGTTGGAAGCATTAAATCCAAGTCTGTAGGACTGCTCTATAGTTTCTCCTCCTGATGACGCGAGTCTGATTCTGATACCCGATCCTTGCTTAGAAGATGAGCCATCCATGTGAAGTGTCCATTTAGGTTCAGAGGATTCTTCATTTTTTTTAGCGGAGCTCAACTCAACGACGAAATCAACCAGAACTTACGCTTTCAGAAAACTTCGAGGTTTGTATTCAATATCATGTTCGCTGAGCTCAATCGCCCATTTGGCGAGTCTACCAGATTGACTTGGGCTGTGCAATATCGTGCGCAGAGGTTGTGAGGTCATGACAATGATTGAATTTGACTGAAAATAGGGCCGCAACCTCCGAGCTGCCGTAATGACTGCCAAAGCTAGCTTCTCTGTAGTGGAGTAGCGTGTTTCAGCACCAATTAACGATTTGCTTGTGTAATAAATGGGTCTTTGCTCTCCATTGTCTTCCCGCACCAGAACGGCACTTATGGCGGTCGATACTGCTATGTAGAGGTATAGAGGTTCATCCGGAACAGGTTTCGCAAGGATTGGTGGCTGAGATAAGTATGATTTGAGTTGAGTGAAAGCTTGTTCGCACTTATCGTCCCACACAAACTTCTTATTTCCCTTAAGAAGCTCGTAAAATGGAAGACACTTGTCTGTCGAGCGTGATATAAACCTGTTCAAAGCTGCTATCCTTCCGGTTAAACGCTGGACCTCTTTTTTTGTAGTAGGCTAAGGCATTTTCCTGAAAGCAGTGATCTGTTTGGGATTGGCTTCAATACCACGCTGAGTTACTAGGAAGCCCAGGAATTCTCCAGATCTAACCCCGAATTTGCACTTCGTAGGATTTAGCTTCATTCCATACTCGTTGAGTATACCGAAACATTCCTACGGGTGAGAAACATGTTCCTCCTCTTTAGTCGACTTGACCAACATGTCATCAATAGAAACCTCTATTGTTTTGCCTAAGAGTTCTGCGAACATTTTGTCCACCAATCTCTGATATGTGGCGCCCGCATTTTTGAGCCCAAATGGCATGACCTTGTAACAATAGGTACCTCTTTCCGTGATGAATGAGGTTTTCTCCTCATCTTCTGGATGCATTTGTATCTGATTATATCCGGAGAAAGCATCCATGAATGTCATGAGCTGATGTCCTGACGTAGCGTCTACCGTTCGGTCGATACTTGGGAGTGGATAGTTGTCCTTTGGGCAAGCTTTGTTTAAATCTTTGAAATCTACGCACATTCTCCATTTCTCAATCTTCTTTTTCACGCAAACTGGGTTCGCCAACCATTCTGGATATTGGACCTCTCGAATGGAACCTATTTTGAGGAGTCTGGTGACCTCATCGATTACTGCCTGAGCTTTTTCTCCACCATACGTTCTCAGTTTCTGCTTTACTGGTTTATGTGAAGGATTGACATTGAGTTCGTGGGTCACTAAGTCTGATTTAATCCCACGCATATCTTCCGGAGACCAGGCAAAACTGTCAAAAATTTGCTTGAGGAGATGTACTAGTTGTTCTTTGATGCCTTTGGGCATATCAGCCCCTACTTCTACTATTTTTTCGGGATCGGAGTCTTCTATGCGGATTTTGTCCGTGTCGACCTTGTTCTTTAGAGGGCATGAACTTTGAGCTTTGCGAGCTTTAGGTTCACCCCTAATCTGTAATTGCTATTCTCCCGACTCACTGATTATCCTGAAACCTTCCATATAACAGATTCGAGAAACGCTTTGGCTCCCTGTAATCGTAGCTATCCCATCGAGGGTTGGGAATTTGACGCATTGGTGATATGTCGAAGAAACTGCTCTCATTGCATGAAGCCATGGTCGTCCCAAAATTTCGAGAAAAGGGGCTTTTCTATCCACCACCATAAACTTGACCATCTTTTCTACTCCTTTAGCTATTACTAGAAGCTCTATCGTTCCCATTGACAATGTTGTTTCTCTTGAAAAACCATATAGCACTACTCTTTCTCCCTTGATTTCTTTCAAGTCGACTTTCATTGCTCTTAAAGCGTTGAAGAAAATCAGGTCCATGGAGTTTCCTATATCGACCAACATCTTGGTTAAATCGCATCCAGCTACCTCTAACTCGATTACCAAAGCGTCATCATGAGGTCTGTCTAGGTCTTGGACTTCACTTTCCCAAAATGATATCTTCGTATCAGGTCCTTGCATGGGAGCTCCCTCCCTTAGGTCTATTTTTACTTTTCTCATGCTCGCCTTTACCGAATTAATTGAGGTTCCACCTAAATCTGATCCTCCTCAAATGAAGTTTACGCTTAAATTAACGTCGTCGATTTTTCCTCCACAAATTCGAGGGATTCTCAGACGTGGGAGTGCTTTTTTCTTGGGAGCTCTTGGTGGAGTTGTAATCAGCGGTTCCTCTTCATCATCAAGATATAGGTCCCGGAAAATAGCTTCAATCCTTCTCTTAGGTTTGTCGTTTTGATTTGGGGGAGGTGAGTCAGTTTCCTTGGGTGGAGATCTGTCACGTTTCTGTGACGAGCCTTCATTACTCGGTTTCTTCTGGTAAGGAGGTTTCTTATGAAGCTCAACACTTTTTAATTCTCCTGCAGCGAATTTAGCGGCTAGCTGTTTTTTAACTTCAGCACATTCCTCCGTGGAATATCCAGCCTTCTCGTGATGAGCACATAATTTATCAGGACCGTAGGGTCTGAACTTAGGAATCCTGCTACCTGTCGGGGTACTTGGTGCTGAAGTCTGCTTCGCAAACGTATCAGCTGGCTGTGATTGCTTTCGCCGGGTGTCGTTCACCGCACAGGTGTGCTCTCCTTGTGTACGATTGTCTTTTTGTGCAGGTTTTTCCCATGATTTTTATATGCTTGACCGTCAGGCTTTTGGAAGCATGGAAGAGCAGCCTTGGCCACTTGTTCCTCCTCATAAATTGCGAACTTTGATGCGCAATGAATAGCATCATTGATTGTGTAGACTTGATGAACAGATAAGTCGCAACCGAAGTTTGAATTTGGAGCCAGTCCATTTTTTAATGCATCGATCGCAATCCTGTGATTTATGTTTGGAATCTTGGTTCTGACCGCTTTGAATCTTTCGATATAAGCTTTGAGGGATTCTTCTGGTTTTTGGGAAAGCTTCCAAAGGTCAGCTTCTGTTGATAATACTTTTACCAAAGTTGAGAATTGTCCTATGAACACCTTAACCAACTGTTCGAAGCTGTCGATGGAATTTCCATCTAGGTCCATGAACCATTCCAGAGCTGCACCTGATAAGTTTTCTGTGAAAAAGCGGCAATAAGCTGGGTCTTCCTCTTCTTCAGATAACGAAGTTTGCGTCAACATTTCCAACCGAAAGGCTTTGATGAAATCTCTTAGGTCAGTTTTCCCATCATATTGAGGAAAATGATATTTCCTCGAATTTCTCACCCGCGCATAGGCAATTCTTCGGGTGGAAGGAGTCTGCCGAGTTTCGTCAACCAAACGATCTATTTTAGGGCACCACTTGTTGCCTCGTGCAATCGAAAGTTCGTCCTTTGCATTTCAACGTTTTGACTCTCGAGGTACTTGGCCAGGTACCCTGGATCTACATCCGAAATCTGATTTGGATCGAAACGAATGAATTGAGGCTCATCTCTTGACCTCTCGTAATCTCGTCGCGAGCTTTCATACGACATGTATATCGGAATGGTATTGAATTGAGTGTTCACACGAGCGTTACTCCCCAAACCCTGCAGCATTTGAACCTATAACCGCAGAGTTTCTGTTGACAGAAGACCCAAGTGTGCGGTTATCCGTGGTCGATTGATTTTGTTGATTCGCCTCTGGAGTGAGATTGAGACGTGTCCCCTGCATGTCACTAAAATTTACTCGCTTTGAACGTAAAGAGTTATTCGTGCTTCTGTTGGTAACTTCACTTAACAGTTGGTCATGTTTTTCTAGATGAGTGACTAGGTCACGAATGATGGTATCTTGGACCTCGGATCGCTTTATCATGTCCATTAGCATTCTTTGCATATCATTCAGCTGGTGGGATCTGCTTCCCGTTCGATGAGTAGACTGCGCTCCTGCAGTGCTATTGAATTCTGCTTCCGTAGATCGATTAGATCTTTCATCCGCAGACTGATTAAG
The DNA here is from genome assembly GCA_900116095.1 of Euclidium syriacum. Taxonomy (NCBI): domain Eukaryota; kingdom Viridiplantae; phylum Streptophyta; class Magnoliopsida; order Brassicales; family Brassicaceae; genus Euclidium; species Euclidium syriacum. The sequence continues at coordinate 3,820,249 of FPAK01000011.1, read as the reverse complement.
TCCACTTGCTGATGGCTGATTAATTGTTCCATCTTGATTGTTGCCAATAGCGGTATCGACCTCATTCTGAACCTGTTCAGATGACCCAGGAGCGTCTGATTGGTTCCTCGAACTGGGTGACATGATGCGAGGAGAGTCGCCATCCGAGGTACTTGAATCGGATGCTGGATGTGGCAAATCTGGGTTGTCGGGATTTATTCTTAGCTTCAAGAGAAAGAGTTTAATTAATCTTCCCCCCCCCCCACAGTCGGCGCCAAAATGTGAGACCGGAATCTCGCACTTAGATTTATAGATGTTTGGAGAAACGTGGTTAAACTCTAAAGGAACCAGAATGAACAATAACAACTTTGAATATGCTTTTAAGAATGTATTGATCGAATAATTGTTACAAATGAGGTATTTCACTATGAGGGTCTTCTATCCTCTTTACATACATATATATAGTTCTCTTTCTTAACTACTTTGAATCCGTTCCTCTCTTTTAGCCGCTACTATGCAGCTCACCTCTTTCCTTTAGACTCGTTCTTCTCGTTTCTTCTTTTTCGCACCTAGACAGTTCTACCACTTAATGGACCGGATGAATCTGTTTGAACCTGAGCCTGGCCGGACCTGAGCTAAGCCCAAATCCACTTCCAACAGTAATTCCTAGGGTGAACCCAAAGTAGTTTGACTAGCTCATCCAAGGGAGGAACGGAACAATTCCCTTGTAGCACACTGCTGAAGAAAGTGAACGGTTAATCTGCTAGATCGGCTGGCAGTTGGGTGAAGTAGAAGTAGTTTGACTAACTAATCCTCTACGATGTACTTCTCCTCCTCCTCTTTTTAGACCGGCTCTTAGTTTTCCGCATTGTGCTAGAGGAGTTCTTTGCCGCGCTGATTTTCTCACTGCGTAAGTTCCTATTTATCCTCCTCTCTCTGAGTAAATTGCCGTCGACAATCGAACCGGCGAATTTTGAGACAGGAAGCTGATTGTCGATGTGAGCTATCTCATAGCTACCAAAATCGATAGTCTTGTTTAGCTTAGGCTTGAAAAACAGCATTCTCAGAATCATTTACTCCTTAGGTTTTTCTTTAAAATAAATTTACAAAAAAAAAAGAGCTGGCTAGAAGATTGTTCGACACTGTTTCTGAATTCTCGGTATCTTTTTTCTTTTGTTTTCCAAATCCTATTTTTTTGTTTTATTCACGGATATTCCAATTTTGATACTGTTTTTATTGATTCGCCAGTAGACACAATCAGTCATGACCGTGCTTGATCCTCCAGGTGCAATCCAGCGTATATGTTATCGACAATCAAAAGTTCTTAGCATTATGACCGTTTCTTTCTTGTAGAACTTGAACCTCCTCTGGCTCTTCAAGAATTTGTAAATCATGGTATAGGGTTTACATTACACTTGAATATGTCCTGAATCTACAATGCAATCTTGACACACTTGTTTCTATACCTGAAGGTGGAGTTCTGTCCAAGGTTTTAGTTGTTGGTGACGTAATAAGAGTGGTCCGGCGGTTTTCTCTACCAAATGTAAGCAATTGTGAAAAAGATAAAGTCGCTGGTGTATTTCAATTCCCAAGGGTATCATCTGCTGCAGCTTCAGTGGAAAAAAATGACTTGGACCCTCGAGTTGCTGGTTAGGATAAGCTATAACCTTTTCATATTTCCTTGTGTAGTCTCTAGTATGTTTTGTGAGTTCAATTTTTGATTTGTTTCAGAGCTACCTCCAAAGCCTTTGCTTGAAGGGCTTGTAAGAGAATTACGAAGCAGATTGAATTATAAGTATCTAAAATGGATAGAATATATAAGTGGTAAGAGTGTGGTTTCTGGTGGTAGGGACTCCAACTATTCAACATAGACATGATCAGAGAACATGGGAACAGAGATGTGTTTTATGCCATTGCATCAACTATTTTCCTTGGCAAGTTTCATTTTTCTTCAATATATATATATTTGAAATTCTCCCTGTGGTTCAATAGGAACTTTGAATTTCTAACTTTCTTATTTCTTAAAAATGAAAAGACAATGTACACTTTTTTTATATACATAATACATCAAAGAATAATGGAATAGCCTAAACCGGAAATAACCAGTTATCTAGCCAAACCAAACAATAACTAATATTCTCAATAGTCCCCCTCAAGATGAGCCTTCTTTCTTTCTTTCCCACTTACTTAGATTCAGTTGTGGGTATTATAGTTTTAAAATCCGGATATCTGGATTAAGAAAGCCGACAAAGTAAATAAAAAACTATTGGACGTTACCTTAAACACAGCGGTGAGAATACCTAACTTAGGAGAGTCGTCACATCTTACTTTTCTCGATTTAAACCTACCAATAGCTTCTCCGGTGGAGAACCTAATCATAGATTTAAATCGGATAGAGTAGTAGTCGGCTTTATTCAGAAGTTTTATGTTTTCTAATATATCTCTATTTGCCATATAATTTGTCAATGGCAAGAAACAAGAAACATGAATGTTGATTTATAAGGTGGTGGATGGCTTTCGAGAAACTGATTCTTCTATCTCGAATGAATCTGATTCTTTTCTTGTTTTTTTGGTTTTAAGAATGAATCTCATTCTTCTATCTCAAATAAATCTGATTCTTCTATCGCTTCTTCTTTACAGCTTCTTGTATTCTCTTTGTTTTCCGTTGGTAGCGAAACTCGTGCCTTATACAATGATTGTGGGGACCTATCTTTTGAATATACATGTAGTTTAATATGTGTTTTTACCTCGTCATAGCCTGGTAGCCTTAGAGGATTGTTTTCATCAAACAAATTTGTCTTCACCACTATCACTAAATAAATAAGCAAACTTTTCAGATATTGCATCGACGTTAAATTATTAACAGAATGACTTTATCTAGGCCTCGAAAGCAAAAATCTGGTCACAGAAATTGGAAATCCAAATTTTCATTAAAAAATGGATACATTAAAACCTCTATAAATTAATACTCGATTGACTAATACCTCTATAAATTAATACATTTTTTAGGTTCAAAATTAGTTTTTAAACCAATTAATATATCGATAAATTAATAACTCTATAAATTAATAAAATATTTTTGAAACAGTGTAGTCCCAACATTATTAATTTATAGAGATTTTACTGTATATTATAAAGATTTTCACCAAATATTCAACATAATATTGAGTTAAGTTATTTATTTGGTAGTTTTACTGAAATCGCGGCGAAGTTCTCAGAACCATCCCATGAGTTCTAAGGCGGATGCGGAAAATAACATAGGCGGCCAAGCAAATCGGAAAATATGAAAATTCGTTTTTGGGGGGGGGGGAGGGTGATTTAAGTTCAAAATTAGATGTTTCGTTGTAAATCTGTCATATTGGAGTAAAATCCACAAAGAAAACAAGCGTAATAGACGATTATGGCATGTCGAAAAATAGAAGCCGAAACTATGACTATCTTTTCGCATGGAATAAAGAAAAAGAAGAGGGTAAATAAGTAATTCTTCTTTTAACAAAGCAAAAAATGAAAAAAAATAATTAAATTTGGCTGTTCTGACTACGAACCCTGGTCGTACAGCACATAGTTGAGGAATTGGACCACTAGACCAAAGTAATTAAACAACTATGCTTGGCCTATTTAATATTTTTTGGTGTATCTATAAATATAAAGTTATTGGTTCTCTCTTCTTTGAGTGCCACATCATCAATTAAACTCCTCAAATTATGACACCTCATCTAACTTATTTAATCTCCTTAAATCAACTAGGTGAGTATCCGCGCGATGCGCGCGAATTTTCTATTATATACTAATGATTCAAGCAATTTTCAGTTTAGGTAGAAGATAAAATTTGTGAAAAGGTCATCCCTAAAATCTTCGATATTCTTTCCGAACAAAAATAAAATTAAAGTTGTCATAGATACTAATTAATTAATTTATTAGAATATAAATCACTCGTCTAAGAATACATTACGCATTGTAGACAATATTGCTGGAATTATTAACAGCAAATTCAATCTTCTTCCCTATAGATGTCCACACAAAACATTAAATTTAAAATTAGAGTAATGTTTATTTTTGAAAAATCAAATCAATTCATATTTGAGAATACCAAAAATAGAAGGAGTTTTAAAATAACTACATTTCATATGTTGTCATCTGTTGATATGCTTTTCGTTTCTCTATATTTGGCATATGAACATTGATATAAGCAGAGATGATAGATTAAAAATCAATGAGATCAATATGGTTTTGCCAATATAGGGGAGCACTGACGCTGTAAAACATAAGAGTATGTCACGAAAAATTAAGTTAACAAATCATATCTTCTTTTGTATTTATGTATTTTATAGATAGAAATTTATATTGTTGAACTCATAAAAAAGAATGGTAAAAAGACATATGTACCTAAAGAAAATATTTTTTTTTCTAGCAATTACCTCCCTATCAAGCATCTTGGTTTCTTTTATAATTCATTTTCACCCATCTTGAAATGAACATATTTTGTGTTAACCTATAAAACATATTTTATGTTCATTGTCTCATAACTTTTAATTTATATATTCCAAATAGTTTTACCTCATTTTTTTTTCACGAACTCTCTTAAATTTCGAGTTACATGAAGATTTAAAAAAATATATTAGGCGTCATCTATGATCTATCCACATTCATCTAAAAGGTATAGAAAAATTAACCAGTGAATGACTTACCTCCATTGCTAATGATTCTGAAAATCTTTTTCTTTTGATATGCCTTCACCAAAGCTCTCCGAGAATATAATAAATGTCTGAAATTCCATATGAGTTTTTCCTTCATGATCTCTTACATTTTTTTTTTACGTTGATTTTATCTTCGCTATTTATTAATAAAAAACAAAAATAACTTTAAAATCCAGAATACTCCAATAGAAAACCACAAAAAAAACTATTTGGAATAGAGAGAATCACCGGATGAGATGTGGAAAATTAAGCTGCATCTATGGATACCATAAGCAATATACATAAATATATATATATATTGAAAACGTAAGCTAGATCTAAATATCATACCATGTTAGATTTTAATTTCTTCATCTTCTACACTTTCTTGAACTCCACCTTAAGCTTCTCATGCTCAACCTCTCTCATCTCTCGCTCTTTCTTCTTCATGAAGATTTCGTCCTTCTTCATCAACAAAACCTCAGTCTTCTTCCCGAAATTTTATTGCTTCAAGCCTTCAACATCATAGGAAAACAAATCTTGATATTACATCATTATATTAATACTACTTTTATAAAAAACAATATGGACCAAAGATCAAACCTTGTAAATCATGACTTTACGTATTTTTCTTTGCAGATTCTTCCTCTGCTTTCAACCGTAGTAAATTATTTCCTCATCTTAAGGAATAATTAAATGTAAAAGGGAATTTTAAATATAATCTACTATATGAAAGTTGAAGGACTCTCTCCTGGTGATGACACATCAGCTCACCAGAGATTGACATGTGTCCTAAATGTTTGACAATCCGACTTCTCTCACTTCAATACTTCGTCGATTTCAAAACTTTTCTCTTCGACTTCTTTGTTAGGGTTCAATCGTTCCTTTCTGCCTTAAAATCAGTTTCTTGCGATCACATATTGACCTCGTGAGCTATGAAAAATTCTTCGCAAATAAAAAACAAAGCGACAAGATCAACAAAAAAAACAGTAATTCTCTTTCGACCTTTTTCTCTTCCGTTTAGGGTTCGACATTCCTCTACGCCAGTGATGAGGATTGGTATCTCCGGCAGATAAACCACCACACCTAAAGGAAGTGGCAAACGATTTCTCCCTTCTTCCGACGGTAAACTATTTCACTCAAACGGCAAAAGGTATGTGATCAGACACTAAATTGAATTTGTATGATTTTGTGGATTTTCATTTCCATTCAGTTTCAAGCTGGTGGCGCTTGTGTGGGTAAGACGGCGGTACCTTCGTTGATCAGCCGGTTGTGGCAATGAATTCCAAAGAAACCTAGATTGAGCCCTCCCGCGGGTACGAGGACGCCACCCCCTGTTGCCAAAAGTCAATCTCTCTAATTCTTCTACATCTCTCTGTACTTGGTCTCATTTTTTCGTTTTGATTTTGTTAACTCTAGAATCTCACTTTGAAGTTGTCTTTTCTAGAATCAACACCGGCATCGATTTAGAAAGCTATTGATTTGTTTTTCGAGATGGAGTAGTTGGAATTTAAATTTGTGAAACCATGGTGTAAACTACTTTCACAATCTGGACATGTTGATTAGCCTATGTTGACAAAATAATGGGCTTCTACCGTCCTTTAATGTTCTAATGCATGAAAATTAGGGTTTAATATCAATAGGTTTCCTACATGAATTCTCATTAGTGACTTGTTTTAAATTTTCAGCAGCTACATTTAGGCAAATTGTACAACAGAGGAAAAACTCGTAGAGTGGCAGCACAGTAAGTTTGTTTCCTGAGCGATTACCGGTGGGATCTATAAAAACAAAGACCGATGATTAAAAAATACATGAGAGAGTTTGTGTGTTAGTCTGTAGTGTAGTGGTTTTCATCCCAGTTTCACCGAACAACATATTTATACATTAGCACAAATATTTACTTGGAGACAAATATTTCCACTGATCCTCTCACCTGTTTGTTTTGACGTATAAGAGAAACATGTAAATTCAGTTGGTGTACACCTTGAATCTAATTGAACTTTTTGTATGTACAAAGCTTCCATTCGTTGTTGTCTCTCGTGTAAAAATTTATGGTTTAAGTTATATAGACTTTTCTTTTGCTTCTTATCAAGCTCAGGTGAACGAAGCTGGTAAAACAATAGTGGTTATTGGTGCTGGTGGAGCAGACAAGGCACTTGCTTTTGGTGCAAAAGAAAATGGAGCCAATATTGTTATTGTTAATCGAAGTTACGTTAGAATACATATCCAAAATTGGTACTTTACGCTTTGATGAATATCTTTAACTATTTTATTACCGCTAATTGATGATATGTTTAGTTTCAGATGTTGTGTCTCTGTAAATCAGCCAGTAAACTCGCGGATGCAATTGGAGGCAAAGTGTTATCTCTTGCGGAATTAGATAAATTTCACCCAGAAGATGGCATGGTTTTACTTCTAGCCAACTCCACATCTATGGGAATGAAAAAAAAAATGTTGAAGAGACTTTCATTTTCAAGGTATGCTCAAATGGTTCTATTCATTGTCTCATGTAAAGAACAAAACCCGGTTTTATTGGCTACAAACTCTCTTCAAATATTATAAACATAAAAACAAATTTGAAAGCTACCTAGCTTGTCATAGAATCAGACCGTTGTGATGAACGTAGGAGAACCATGTGAATGAGACATGAAAGGTTGTTAAAGAAGAAGCAACTTACTTGGGAACTAAGATATAAAAACTTGGAAGTTAAAAAATATTTCAGCATCCACCAAACCCAACATGCCCTTCTTTTTATCTCTCCTCTTTCTTTCATACAACTATCGGATCCTACTCACACGCCTCTATTGTTTCTCCTCACATGCTTTTATTAAGAGTCTACTCTTCTCAAATGTAAACTCTTAAATAGCACTTCAACAGTTTTGTTTTCTAAGATTAGCAAGATAAAAAAATTATTACTTTTCTTTTAACAAAAACAAAAAAAAATCTTACTTTTCTTCATTTATTATTCTTCCATGATGATTGGTGCATTTGAATAACATATCATATCAACGACTGTGAAAACTCTCTAAGAAAATTAAGGAAAAAATGAAGACTTTCCCATTCGGTTTATAGCTTCGTCTATGAGTTTTGAAAGGTTGTTATTCCAAATAAGATGAGAGATTTATTTGTTTTAACGTTTTCTGTGAAAGGCATATTCTTTTTCGTCTCGCAGTCTAGAGGGACCAAAATTAACGTTCATAGTATATTGTATTTGTCTTCGTCACTTTCGCTTTTTTCGCTTTTTTCTGAGTTGAACTTTCCTGTAGTAAATGATTATGTTTGGGCTTACATTAGATAAACCCATTATTTAGACAATAATATACAGAGCATATGTAAAAATGCTAACAATAGAAACCCAAAAATAAAGTATAACAAGCCAATAATACGAGCTTATCTCCTTCCTCCCTACGTTGTTCCCTCCGACTGTTTACGATATCTACGACATCAAGCTCTATCTTGACCGTTTACACTCATCCATTAATGGTTTTAATTAATTAAGGAAAATCAATTGATGTTATAACTCTAAACCCACAACCGTTTATTAGGACTGAAATGAATTCTACAACATCAATAACATCCCCACCATAAAACTCATAGAAGTTTGAAGGTTAAATTTTAAGAGGGAATGTTGAGTGAACGGCCATAAAGAGTCGAAGAAGTTTGAAGGTCAAAATTTTCAGTGGTACACGTGGAAAATTCTCCTATGCTGATATGGAGATAGTTTTTCAACTATGTTGATGGCCATAATTAGAGAGTTATTCATATACTTCGATAAGAAAATCTTGTATATTTTCACACCTATTTATTTTTCTTCTTCTTGATATATATTTCCCTTGTTACCTCTTCACTTATATTGCATTCCAATTTTTAAGATCTTGAAAATTTATAACTTCGTCCATTTGCCTCTCTTATCACATTTATCATCACATCACTTCTCTATTCCACTTATTATTTTGTTTCTTCATTATTTTTGTAAGAAAATAAATCAAGAAACACAAAAATATTTTAAAATGTTGAATTTATCATATATGATAAACATTTTAAAATTTATGCACTTAAATTAAAATCATTTATTTCATTAAAATGTAACTTAAGTAATACTTAAAGATAATTGAAGACAAAAATATGAAAAGTTTAAAAGGATTTTTTTTATTAATGTTGAATTTATCATATATGATAAACATTTAAAAATTTGTGCACTTAAATTAAAATTATTTATTTCACTAAAATGTAACTTAAATAATACTAAAAGACAATTGAAGTTAAAAATATGAAAAGTTTGAAAAGATTTTTTTTATTTTTCTAATAAAAAAATTAATTGGACACATGTCACTCTCCTAGATGTTGAGGTGTCATCTCCATGGAAGGAGTTGGTCACTCATTATATATATGATTAGGCCTATTAATATAGATTTTTATTCAATCCATTCAAAATTAATTAATATAAATGGGTCTAATTGATTTAAGGAGATTAAACATTTGGAGGAAAACAAAAATATTTGTGGTCAAAAACAAATCTTTAACCACAAATACTTAAATCCATATTTTTTTAAAAAACTATATATCTAAAATAATAAACTTCAATCATAGGTTGAAATTTTTTTTAAGAATTAGTATTGATCAAATCAGCTCTTTGTAAGCCGAAACATAAATCGATTTGGACAAGCGAAGAAGTCAAAATTTTAGGTGAAATAAAATTTTATATTAAAGAATTAATAAAGATTCATTCTCGAAAAATGAAGGTACTTTCTTGAATCAATTTGAATAAAATTTTTATGCCTCTTATAAAATTTTTTTTTTATGAATCATGAATTTAACATTTTGAATTACTAACACCTAACAAACTATGTGGATATATATATATATATATATATATATATTGTGGTTAAACCAAACTTTAACCACAAATCTTTAAATCCATATATTTAAAAAATTGTATATCTAAAATAATAAAATTGAAAAAATTCTCTAAGAATTAATATTCATCAAATGAACTCTTAGTAAACCGAAACATGAATCGGTTTGGACAAGTACATGAGTAAAAAATTTACATGAAATAAATTTTTATATTAAAAACTCAATAAAGATTCATTCTCAAAAATGGAGATACTTTCTAAAATCAATTTTCAAAGTCATGAAAAAAAAAATTTATGCCTCTTATAACACATAAAAGTTTTATGAATCATAAGTTTAAAATTTTGAATTACTAAGATCTAACATATATATATATATATATATATATATTAATATATTATGCATTAAAATAAAGATTAATCTTAGCTTGGCTTTACTTTTTGTTTTAAATCCTTATAATTAAAGTTGTTAAAAACTATTGATTGGTCGTTATTTAGGATAAATTTTTGGGATTTACGAAATAGTTGATCTAAATTGGTTATGTTCATTCAAGGACGTTAAATTTCCTAGATTTCTACAAAGTCGAAGATGCGCGGTTAAACATTTGGAGGAAAAAAAATACTAATTTATATGGTAAAAAGTTACATTCTAGCATGTTTGATGAGGGTTAATAATTTGACAAAGGAATGCTTATGGGAGTTTTTGAAGATTTATATATAAGGACCCCAAAGTTTTCATGGGGTATGTGAAAGTACCTCTAATGAGATGCATACTAAGACATTCTTAAACGATAACATATGTGGAACAATCCTCGAGAGGACATGCGGGAAGTCATAAAGAATACCATATATAGTACTAGCTAGAAAAAACAAAAAAAAAAACATGGAAAAGAGAATAAAGGTTATGTTTCACTAATGCCAAAAGTGGTGTCTATGGTTCTCACATGTCGTGTTGGGAAGTATGGAAATAAATAACAGAATGAGTTTCTAGAAGAAGATTGGACGCTTCCATTAAGAGATCCATGTTAGATGAATAGACATCTAACTTAAATTTCAGAAAAGAAAAGTGTTGGTATGAGTATTTCTCTGACGTAGGATTTGAATCTCTTGAAAGCTATATCCCTCTTTTTATGAAAATTGAGGGGAGGGGAGTTGTAGGAGTGAACTAACTCACTCATATTTTCTTGAAGTCTATATGTGAGTTAGATCACTCCTACAACCCTACATGGTTGAACTGGATAATGCTTAGCTATAAACATTAAATGATCTATGGTACGGTTCTTTTCTCTTATGTGACTTGAATTTGATAGCTGAAAAAGTAAGTAGCATATATTGTGCATCACATGTCTGAAAAAGACATGCTTGACATAAAAGAATGGTAGTTGCGCTTACAACGTACCATTGGTTGTTTTTATCTATGATAAAGTGTGTCTATAGATATCATAAACAAAGGATCACCCATTTAGGATACCGAGAATGTCCCCGCATAAACCGCTGCCCCAACTGAAGAGGCAAGTGTCACTGATCGTGCATCAACTGATCCACCACCACCAACCGAAAGACAGACGAGCAAGAAGACATGAAAGAAGTAGTTTAAAACAAAGTTCCTCACCTTTGTAGAGCTATAATTCTATTGAATCCTTAAATCTACCGGTGAAGATACAAAACAAAGACTACCTATCGGAACCTCCCTGAGAAAGCGTAATCAAAGACCGGAATACCGGTTCACTGTGTGGTTATCGAATTACTAAGAGTATGGATGCACGACTAGGATAATAAAAAAAACGAAAAAAATGGTATAGGACAAAACATGGTTTTGTAAATTGTGAACGATTTCGGTTATCGAGGTTGAACTAAGTGCCAAGCTTTCTAAACAATGAAGAAAAAATTGATAAATTCTCAAACAAAACATTTTCTTTAAACCTCATCAACTCATCTTTATATTCAATTTATTAAGATCCATTTGGCCCATTAGAAAAATTATGATTCAATCTATTAAATTTGATTAATATTTGTGTACATGCATTTTAACTTAATTAACAAAAAACTTTAAATACACAATTTAATCCATATATTTATAATTGTAACTTATTATATATATCTAAAATAATAAAATTGAATCTTGAGCTAAAAAATTAACTTTATATTGTAACATTTTATTATGATCTATGAAGAGAGAACAAAACGATCAGGGTCTACGAGAAGGCCTAACGCTTTCATTGGAGATCCATGTTCAATAAATATATGTCTAACTCAGATTCTAGACAAACAACTATAAATATTATAAAAATGATTGAAAATCCATAAATGAATTTTTCTCTAACATAGGATTTGAATCTCTTGAAAGTTTTATCCGTATTATAAATACAATGTGAGGGGGTTGTGGGAGTGAACTAACTCAGATTCTTAAATTGAATTTTGCATGGTTATACTATAGGGTTGTTTCGACTATGTGAATTCAATTTGATAGCTGACAAGGCCGAGTAGCTTATATTGCAAATTACAGTATTTAAAATGCAAGATTGGTGCAAAAGAATGGTATTAGCGTTTCTCATGTAGTTTTAACTGCTTTTCATGGTAAATGTCGCTTTTGGAAACCATATACATTTGAAACAAAGGATGGGGGGTAATGGAAGTTTAGGATAAAGGCTCCCACATACCGAATCAGAAGGAAGTACAAATCCTACTGGAGGTATTCAAATATGACATTGTGTCAGGTCCTCCCAAAATCCTTTTGTCGATTTAGACACTCAAACACTTTATTGTAAGTATATTCCGTGATAAATACTTACTTTTTAATCTTTTTACACCGAGTTTTGTTGATCAAGTGTCCATATGTCTAACTAATGATTTAGTCTTTTTTGAAGTAGAAAAATCATTACTGCAATTCATGATTTGTGTACTCGATTATAAGAGATTTTAATTGTAGAATTCAACATTTTGAATGTACTACTTCTAAAATTAGTTTTACAATTTAAAAAATTTATTAGATATTAAATCTTTACGTTAGAAGAAAAACGAGTTGATCGTCCCTTTTTTTTATGAGTGGTTGAATTTATAATTATAAAGCTTAGTATTTACAATGACGATTATAGGTTTTAGTATATAGACAACATAATACAAAATTTAATTACAATTTTGCAATCTTCAAAAAATTTCACCCACTAAACTGTCGTTGGTAAACGTTATCTGAATTCGACATTCGAAACTAATTTTACTTTGACAACAAGGCTGAGACCACGAATACCTTCACAAAAGAGTTTAATCCCGCCTGAACGACATGTAACCCACTAGTTTAGATAAAAAAAAATATTAAAAACTATGCTCCTATTAATCCCGCAAAATTTTCAATTTTGTCGTTAAACGTTAGACCCAATCCAACCACTTGATTAGCGCTTACTAGTGTTTGGAACGTCATTTAAGTGAACATGATCAATCATAATAATATCTGTTACTAGTAAAGAATCTTAACGGGAACTTCTTTAAATTTTGAGCACTCCACTTTTGTTAACCAGTCTTTTGGTTCACTCTATCTTCTCTAGTACGGTTTGGTTTTATGATTTTCTTTTTTTTTGGGTTTTTGCCCTAACAGTAAACTTAATCTAACCGATTTATACCAAAATCAGTTTCGGGTCTAGACTGATGTGTTTGTTCTTCATGCGTTATTAAGTCTAGAAAATCAGATTATGGATTATAATTCAAAAGTTGAGAAAAAATTGAAGTGTCATGCAATTATCTTTATACAGCTCTCGTGAAGGGAGCCACACAGGCGATGAGACTGGTTTAACACTTATAAACATATATTATTTTTCTTGCCAGTTTGAAATGAGACTGAAGTCTTTACTTGGTGGATTTTACAGATATGAGGCGGTGGAAGAAACTAGTTAAAGACTGCCTTTCTCAAGGAAGAAACCGGCCAGATATAAGGCAGTGGAGGAAACTAATTGAAGACTACCTCTGTCATGGAAGAAATCAGTCATATCTGATACAACACTTTAAAAAAAAACACTAAGATAATTTGCAACCCCAAATTTAATAGAATTTTATTTTCTCTTTAGTCTAGATATGAAATCTATATCTAGAAATCGTTGGACAAATCAAGTATACTACAATAAAAAAATATATTTTTTTTCGACTAATTTTTGTATTTATTTTGTGTTTTAGTGAACATTTTATTTTATAGTAATTAGTATTATGAAATATAATTTTGTGATTATAGTTTATACATTAAGTTATAAAATATGTATTACAGAAATATTTGATATAAAATCATTAGAACTAATATCAACCAATAATATTTGAATTATTGAAGAATAAGTGTAAGATTAATAAAATTTATTCATGTGTAGTTTGTTTTTATATCTCTTTTTAGATTATTTTTTATTGGACACCTCTACATCATCAAACCACACCATTTTTGAGCAAAGAGTATTCAAAGTGTGGTTAAAGCTTATATTATAGTTTAATACACAAAAAAATTGATTACGTTTGGTTTCTGAGGAAGCGTAGTGGAGAAAGCAAGTTTATCGTCTTTGACCGTTATTTCCACGGTAAACTCATGACGTGGCAAACGACGTCGTAAAAAAGAGGCGTACCATAAACCAATTAGACTAAACTGCGCGAGCGGTACTATACACAGAACGATCTGACGTGGGTGATAACAACCACGACCGTATCCCAAAGATCTCATCTTTCGAGTGGTTCATAAAATTATAAGCAAATCTGAGACGAGTTTTAACTAAAATTATATACAAGCGTCATACTGAGTTTCGCGTCGCGTAAAATCCTAATCGTCGCCGGAGCTTAAATCGAAATGATCGGCGGAGGGAGGGTTTACTGGGGGAGAAAGGCGGATAAAGAGATGGACGCTGCGGCGGACGGTGGATCTAACGGCGTTGTTGTAATCTTCGCCTGGAGTTCAATTAACGACAATCATCTCACTAATTTCATTGATCTCTACTCTTCTCTCGGCTGGAATGCTCTTGTTTGCCGCGCTGATTTTCTCACTGCGTAAGTTCCTTTCTATTCTGAGTAAATTTCCGACGACAATCGAACCGGCAAATTTCGAGACAGGGAGCTGATTTTCGTTGTGGGATATCTAGTAGCTACCAAAATCAATAGTTTTGTTTAACTTTAGGCTTGAAAAACAGCATTATCAGAATCTTCTACTCTTTAGGCTTTTCGTCAAAATAGATTTGACCGATTTGAAATAAAACAAGAGTTGGGTAGAAGATTGTTCGAAATTGTTTCTGAATTCATGGTATCTTTTTGTTTTGTTTTCCAATTCCTATAGTGTACAAACTCTGAAAGATTCCAGAGCTAGCTTTTGGATATTCCAATTTTGATACTGTTATATTGTTTGAGCATCTCTTTTAGTATCTTGCTATTTTGTTTATGTTTTCAGGTTTTACCCCGAAATGGCTCTCTCTTTAGCATTCCATGTTCTTGCTGAACTCGTTGAGGTTAGTTCCAGCAAAACTTTACTTGGTATCACCTTTTATGCTCTGGTCAGGAATTTGATTCTTGAAGGTTTTGTTGCTGGTTGGTGTATAATTTCAATCTCTCTGCTGCTTTTATTGTTCAGGAGCTAAAGGCCGGACCATGTCCTGTTATCTTTCTAGCTTTCTCTGGGGCTCCAAAAGCTTGCATGTACAAAGTATTACAGGCAAGTTTCAAGTATTAATCTTTTGGTTAATTTGCTTTATGTTTTGTCCAATGGTATCTAAAAATTGCCTAAATTGCAGGTGATCATGGGTGATTGTGAAGCTCAAATTCACCCGGTGAGAATTTTCTTCTATACAGTTTTATTTAAGTCATTGAATTTCAACTCATTTAGTTTCGTTTTCCAATTTGTGAAGGATGATAGCCAGTTGGTTAGAAACTGTCTCTCTGGACATGTCTACGACTCTGGTCCATTAGATTTCACAAGTGATTTGAGTGCAAAATTCGCATTACATCCCACCATCCGACGAATGTCTGGACCTTCAAGATTAGTATCTTGGGTGGCCAAAGGCATTACTTCTGGTCTCGACAGTTTGTATCTTACAAGATTCGAATCTCAACGCAGTGAGTATTGGCAGACTCTCTACTCATCGGTTGTAAGTTTCCACCGAGCTTCTATGCCTTCCTGATTTTTGACTTCTCACTACAGAAAATGTAACTCCTTTTTCTGATTCTTCAGGAACTTGGAGCTCCATATCTCATTTTGTGCTCGGAGAATGACGACCTTGCTCCCCACCAAGTAATTTCTAGCTTCACTCATCATTTACAGGAACTAGGAGGAGAAGTTAAGGTTGTCAAATGGAAAAATTCTCCTCATGCAGGTTAGTCATGACAGAGCTTATGATTTTGATTTCTCAGTGCTACAAGTTTGAATTTTTTTGTGAGTTATTCCTCCTCTGTTTCTTCAGAACACTACACACATAATCCTATACAATACCGAGCTGTCATCTCCAACTTTCTAGAGAAGGCCATGTCAGTTCACTTGCAGAAAATCCGGCAGCTTGGAGAAAGAGCTCGTACGCATGATGAGATCTCTGAGTTAATATGTGACCTTCAGAAAGCAGCTGTGAACTCTAACCAAAGCTTAAGAAGAGTAGCTACTGGACCAAGTGACCACTTTTTCTTACCTAGCTCAGCGCCGTATCAAAGTACCAATGATCCAACGTCTTCACAAGAAGAGCAGAGAGAGAGAGCCACCTTCCGTCCTCTCCAACCAACTAGCATAAACGCTCACAGTGTCCTAGGTCAATTCCTATTTGACTCGTGTGTTCCGAAAAACATCGAAGGATGGGATATCAGATTTGGGGGTTCTCTCAATGGCCAACCATATGCCACGTCCTCTTCCCGGAAGAAGTCAAATCTTGGTTTCAAGAAGCACCTCCTCCGTTCCAGACTCTGAACTTGAGGAAACCGAAGTTAGTAGAGAGATGTTTAGAAAAGAGAGGGGTGTATAGGATGCGGAAGATGTAAATAGAGTAACGACCACCTAACATGCCTGAGCGATCTTTGAATGTTTGTTAGTACAAGTTTGAAAAATAAGTCTGTAGATATAGACATATCTTTTACTTTGTGTACACGTTAACAAAACACTGTAATATGTATCAAGCAGTGTGTTATTATTATGGCTTGACTTCATACATACATGGAAGCTGCAAAAGGATTATCAGCATGTAGCTAATATATTCTTGTCCAAACTCACCACTTTTCTGTTCCTCGAGTTTTGGTCCTAATTCACCACCTTCTAATATCAACTTTGAATCCATAAATTCTAATAGTATATGCTCTTGTTTGCAAGTCAGATAAACAAAACTGATCCGGGTATATTTAATTTTCGCTAATATATTATCTTTAAACCAAAGAATAATAAAAAGATTCTTACTTTTCACGTTGGAATAAAATTTTCCAAATTTAGGTCTTTGAGGCCCATTCAGACTTTAGTATATATTGCTCGAGAACCCTAGCAAAGAAGTAAACCTAATTTTTATTTTATTTTGGATCATCCGAGTTTATTCTACCAATGTCTTCGCCGGAGAAGAAGAGAAATACCACGACGGAAAAGTTGCCGGTGGTACTTCCCAATAATTTGCTATTGAGGTGCTTCGCGCGTGTTTCAAGATTGCACCATCTAACTCTCTCCTTAGCCTCGAAGAGTTTCGGTTCGATCCTTGCTTCACCTGAGTTTACCGCGACCCGAAATCTCTTAGGCCGCACAGAGACTTCTCTTTATGTGTGCTTACGCTTCCCTCATGAGCCTAATCCTCTCTGGTTCACCCTCTGCTGGAAACCTAACCCTACCCCTCATTTAAGTGGTTATGCTTTGACTAGAATCCCCGTTCTCAATTCTCCTCCTACACAATTGTCGAAGCTCGTGGCGTGTGGTTCTAATATCTACAACATTGGTGACAAAACACATTCGTCTAGCGTCTCCATCCTAGACTGCACATCTCACACGTGGCGCGAGGCTCCAAGCATGTCGGAGATCCGAAAATCACCTTCTGTTATCGTCTTTGATGGAAAGATTTATGTAATAGGAGGCTGCGTAAACTACAAATCTCCCAGCAGGATCGAGGTTTTTGATCCTAAAACCAAAACTTGGGAGCCTGCGTTGATACTTGTAGCGGT
This sequence comes from Euclidium syriacum, assembly GCA_900116095.1. Taxonomy (NCBI): domain Eukaryota; kingdom Viridiplantae; phylum Streptophyta; class Magnoliopsida; order Brassicales; family Brassicaceae; genus Euclidium; species Euclidium syriacum. The sequence goes on along the minus strand of FPAK01000011.1, from coordinate 3,802,617 downwards.
AGATTTCAAATCAAGCGTAGTGATTGATGGAAAAAACTACGTGTTTAATGGGTTCACTTTTGAAGATGCTAGTTGGAACGGTGTAAGAAGATTTACCTATGATGGTAAGAGGGAGCGTTTTTGTTATTGCGAGATAGAGAACGTAGTATACTGTTATTACGATGAGAACGAGTACAAATGGTATGACACTAAGGAGAGATTTTGGAGAAATCTGAAAGGTTTAGAAAAAATGCCAGATATTCCTAAATATAGCAGTGTTAAAGTGGCGAACTATCGTGGACAGATGGTTGTTTTGTGGGACGAGTTTATGTCTTGTTGTGGCTTTGACGATAGGGTGTTTCGCTGTGCAGTGATTTCGTTGAACAAGCGCAGTGAAGATGAGATTTGGGGAAGGATTGAGTGGCTTAATGGTGTGCTTACAGTTCCTAAGACTTACGAATTCGTGGGTGCTTTTGCTACTACTGTTTGATGAATTGACTCGAACGTACCGAATCTTTGAGTTTATGATTTAGTTTTGGCTTTGCACAAGGGATTGAGAATGTAGAAGATATTCTTTTGGCTCTTACTTTTTCTTGTTTATCTAGTCTTTTTTGACTTCTGTTTTTAAGTATGTTACTTTATGAACGAACCGATTTGTTGGCTTCATAAACTTGTGCAATCACTTATAGAAGACTATATCTTCTTTTGTGTCTGATGAACTTATGCAAACTTTTCCGTTCTCTCTACATTATACTAACCCTTCTCCAAGAACTGTCAAGAATGCTTTAATTATACTAACCATATATTTTCAATTGTAGACGAATCACTCAAATAATGCGTTTTTTTTTTATATTATAAAGTAGTAAATATCCCTGTTTGGTAAGAGAGAAAATGAAAAGATGTTCACACATGATTTTTTTAAAAGAAAATTTACTATATATTTTCTATTATAGTTTATGATTTTCTGGTATATCAAATTAACTAGAAACTTTGTATCCAATCGGTTATAAGTTTTCTTAATCTTGAGAATAAGGTAATTAAAAGAAGAAAAGAGTTAGTTGCAATAGCAAGGCACATGGGCTTAGTAACTCCTGCCCCAGTAGCTCCACTTCTTGGCAGGTTTTCCGGATGCAAAGCATAGAGTGTCTTCGTTGAGGTCAGGCTGTTCAAGAGGAGTACATAAAGTCTTTGCTGCTGCTCCTGTTTTTAATTTGGTACGCTCCTTGACAAGCAACTCCACTTCAACTTCATCACACCAAGGAGCTAAAATGAGCTTCTTTTGGCTGAGAGCTTCCATGAATTCGTCCCAAGTTTCAACCTTTTGAGTGCATTCTTCCACTTTTTTCTTGGCCACTTCATAGAGGTTTCTCTGTATTTTCACCAGCAAGTCCTTAACTGTTTCAATCAAGTTATCTCTCGATATATCTGCCTTATCTCTAGTGTCCCGCCTCACTATTCTCACCTGATTCTTATCCAAGTCCATGGGACCAATTTCGATTCTCAGTGGAACACCCTTTTGCTCCCAGCCTGAATACTTCCAGCCGCAAGCATAGTTTTTGTGGTCATCCGCTCTAGCACGGATTCCATCCTTGAGTAAAACGGACTTAACAGCTTCACATGCTTCATAGACACTCTTGGTATCAACACCTTTGAATGGAACTGGGATCACCACAACTTGAACATGTGCGACCAAAGGAGGAAACACCAACCCTTTGTCATCTCCGTGAGTCATAACCATCACTCCGATTGATCTCGTACTGGGTCCCCAAGAGTTCTGCCACACTGTTGATCTTTTTCCTTGCTTGTCTTCAAAAGTGATGTCATACATCTTTGCAAAATTTTGTCCCAAACTATGCAAGGTTGCAGCTTGTATACCACGGCCAGTTTTTGGTATGAAAACCTCCACGCTTGCCGTGTAAACTCCGCCGGAGAACTTTTTGTTCTCACTCTTGATACCTTTAATAACAGGGACCGCGAGGAGATTCTCATAGAGGTCGCTGTAGATTTTCAAGACGTCAAACAACTCTTCATCAGCATCGGTTTTGGTGGCGAAAGCCGTGTGGCCTTCTTTCCAAAGAAACTCACAGCTCCTGATGAATGGAATTGGGTTGCTAATCTCCCATCGAACAACGTTAACAAAATGGCTAAGCTTCTTAGGAAGACCACGGTGTCCTCTGATCCACCTCCTAAAGTGAGGGTAGATCACGGCCTCATTGGCAATAACAACAGTAGCCTCTGAATCATCATTTAGAATTGGGAGTAGAATTCTAAACAAGTACAGGATTTCTCTACTCCCTATGAATATCCAGGCTCTCATTAGTGCAAGGAACTCGTTACGAGGCTTTCAGGAAATTGGTGAGAAGTTCGAATTCATTGAAGAAGAGGAGAAGCTTGCAGAAGCTTAAGGAAGAGGTAAATCTCTTAACTTGGAGTCTTAGAGTTTTGGAAATTGAAATGCTTTATGGTTTATTAATAAGTTGTTTTATGGTTTTGAAGGAAGAAAAAGTTCGAGGAAAATGGAGAAGTTAAAAGAAACTTGATAAATCTTTTGTTTTTGTGTTGGGTTTGTTAGAGAAACTTGATAAACTTATTTTGTTGTTTTTTTTGTTATGTTTCATGTATGTAAAAGAAACTTGATAAAGTTTTTTTATGCTTTGTTCTAGTGTTATAATGCAACTAGTATAAGAAGGTTAAATAATTTGCTGTCTTTAGAATTTTAAATTCAATTTTAGTTTGTAATTTGTTATGTTTTAGTTTTTTCTTTCAATATTTACTTTGTTTGACCAAATTTACACAAATTTATTTACATATCAATATGATAAAATAAATAATTTGTTTGTTTACATAAAAAAAATGTTATGAATTAATAAAAACAAAAAAAATCGGTTAAATGGTTTTAAATGGTCCATGGATGTGCCTATATAAAATATGGTCAATCTGGATATGGTAATAATCTGGACACGGGTTATATGGATGTGTCCATATTTTGTCGAGAAAATAAATGGTCTCTATGGGTACGGGCTATATGGGCTTCACCCGCCATTTGACACTTCTAGTTATTGGTATACTCAAAACATCACACGATATTAATGACAACTCCTTCAAGCGGTTTGTGTGGTCTCTCCAATAACTCAAAACATTAAGACTCTTAAACGAGATCATATCCAATGATGAGTCTTCTAGATACAAGTCTAATGGAGATTTTTCAATACTTCCCATTCTTTGAGAAAAAAATGCATAAAACCCTGAAAACCCAAATGAATCACATCATGCTACAATTTGTATACGAATCAGACACAAAGATTCTGACTCTAACTAAGATTCTGAATATGAAATGTGACTTAGGCCCTGCAGATTTCAACATACGTAGCATGAACCAGAAATTTAAACACATATTTCATCTAGAATTAGCTAACAGATACATGGAAGGGGATTCACATGTGACTATAGATACTCGCAAACAAACACGCATCATTCAAGACTTCACAATAACTAAAACACAAGCCGCATTATTAGCAAAATAGCGTTCATATATTGGCTATAGCACTCTGAGAAAACGATATGTTAAAAGAGTTAAGAACAAAGTGATAGAAACAGAATTTGAAAAACACAATAAGTTATCAAGTGCAACACTAAACTATGTTTCAGCATATACAATCACGAAACAACACAATTTTTTGCATTCAAAAGTTTGGAAACAGTAGGCTATGACAATACTCAAAGATTAAGATTTCATCAATAGAACTAAGCGAACTCTTCTTACACAAATCATTTATGTCACCACTCACCAGCTCATACTATATACATGACTCACAGGACAATTCATTTTGCCAAGATTAATATGAAGGAAAACTGAATCACCAACATAGAAGTAAACAGATACATGTACTAGAACAATGAAGCTTAGTGCTATAGTGTTAAAAATATGATAGAAAGTTAAACTATGAAAGATGATACAAATATTTTGGGAATCAAATACAAAATTCTATCGAGTTATAACTTAAAAGAATATCAACAAAAGTTTCACGTTATAAGAACCAGATAAATATCTAACACATGATTCTTAGACATTAACTCATCTAACTTAGACACAAATTTCCAGACACAAGAAAACAGACACAAAAAAAGCAGATAAGGAGATCAAATATGCTTGATTCACAATCCACAACAAACCAAAAAGCAACAGACAAGACACGAAAAAATAACAACATAGAGTAAAGCAAAAGCTAATACATTACATCGTATCTTGCTGGAATCGCTTCTTGTGTAGTTCCTCCTTGTGAACTGGAAACAATGGTGTCACTAGGGCTCTTCTTATAAGCTTCAAAGAGCTTATACATTTGTTTCCTTACATGTGCCAACTTTTCTTTGCTTGTAACTGGATCTAATGTACTAAAACAATACTCCAAGAATGTCAATTTCAGTCTTGGATCAAAAACCGCAGCAATTGCTAGAATCTCGTTGTACTGTTCCCAATATTTTTCAAATTTAAGCTTCATTGTTTCCACCATTTGAGCAATAACATTATCATCAGAAAATCATGCGCTCTCAACCATTGTTCAATCTTCCATACTTGCATAAAATACAAGTTGGAAGTTGGATAAGATGATCCCGAAATCAGGTTTGTCATTTCAGCAAATAGACTCAAGAACTCACATATCTACTCTCCTCTCTTCCACTCTAGCTCAGACGGAAAAAACTTATAACTTGCTTCTACCCCGGAAAGATTACGTAGAGCATCTTTAAACTCAATAGCTCTAGAAAGCATATGATGAGTAGTTTTTACATCTAAAACTAGACTAGCTATACTCTGAATTCCAACGGTTTCAACACAATTACGAAATAAGTCTTCTCTAGAATCAAAAGCTTTCACAAACTTAACACTCTCCTTTATTTTCTCCAAAGTTTCTCCAATCACAGCCAATCCATCTTGCACAATCAAGTTCAAAATGTTTGCAGAGCATCGTATGTGGAAAAACTCACCATAACACACTAAGTCTTTATGCAACTTTCTTTTCACAATTTCTTGCATGTTGTCATTGGAAGACGCATTATCTACTGTAAGAGAAAAAACTTTCTTTTCCAATCTCCATTCTTTTAACAATTCAATAAGTTTCATGGCTATAGCTACACCAGTGTGAGGAGGTGGAAAAGCGCAGAAAGACAATATGTTAGACTTCAAATTCCATTCAGAATCGATGTAATTCCATTCAGAATCGATGTAGTGCGTTGTGAGACAAATATAACCCTCTATGGTAATAGCTCTCCAAAGATCTGTTGTGAGACAAACTCTACTAGGAATTGTAGTCAAGACTTCCTTGAGTTTGAGTTTCTCTTTCTCGTAGATCTTTAAGACGCCCGTTGCTGCTGTATTTCTGGACCAAAACTCAATACTTGGATTGGCATAGACAAAAGCCTCCCTAATCCTCTTATACTCGACAAAATAAAATGGCAAATCATGCTCTATAATTGCCACTACAATCACTTCTCTAAAATCCATCATATCAAGCTTCCTAGAACTACTTGGAGTACTTGCAGGGGTCTTTGAGCAACCATTTTTCATATGACGAAGCAACGTTGATGTTCCATTTCTACGCAGCTTTACAAAATAATGCACTCCACAATGATTACACTGAACATCACTAGTCACACCATCTTTCATTAACTCGGTAATCATTTTGAAGTGCTTCCAACACCTTTTCGCTTTTTCGCTTTTTTTTATGTGCTTTCGCTTCTTTCTCTGACCACTAGATCCACTACCACTACCACTAGCTACAAAATCGTTGTTTAAGGCAAGAGCATGATCATATACCTCTTGATCCATATCAACAGTTAGTTTTTTTTCATCGCCCAAGTCAAAAGAACCAACATCATCCATTTTTCTGTAAAGAGAAACATCAAAACTGTGAAAACAAGTTCAACAACCATAGTATACAAGCAATTCACAGGAAAATAATCAAAGGAGACAATTTAAAACAGTTCAGATTCTATAAACAGTTCAGTTCAGATTCTACAAACAACTTGGTTTTTACCATCAGAAAATAAGAAACCACAAGATTACTAAAACGTGATTATGATCCAGTAAGTCCAAAATCTAAATAAAATATGAGTGTTTCAATTAGGGATTTCTACAAGTTCTCTAACAGCTACTGAGCTTATTACATTGCAGGAATATGTAACATTAAGTTTTATCCCTTTCTAGCTACATTACAAATATGCCAACAAGTTCATGGGTTGTCAATTCTAATCCGAATTTGTAAACTATTGGTTTAGATTTAGCTAAGATGAATGTTCTTCCTCAAAATTTCATAACAAAGAACAGAAAAGAAAACTGTGGAATCTGAGTGATTTCCCCAAAAGCTATTGAGTGACTCAATTTATCTAAATTACAAAAATGTGGCTTCAATTGGAATCCCAATTCGCAACCTCACACTCCTTGACTATTGATCTAAGAAACCCATTGAATTAGCAAAAGCTGAGTGTTAATCTCCTAAATTTCACAAGGAAAGAAACAAAGAAGAAACCTGGTGATTCTCCGTTCAAATGCAGAATCTATGTTCTTTACTTGTACACTGGTAATCTCTGTCTTTGCTTCTCTATATTCGCATAACCATAAGTACACAATCATCCACAGAACAAGTACGAGTAATACCAAAAAAAAATAGAGAGAGATAATAGCATACCTAGAAGAAGAAGAGGAAGCTTGAACGAAACCCAGAAGCTTGAACAAAACTCAAAAGCTAATGTTGGAAGCTTGAATAAAATCGAAACTCAGAAGCTAATGTTGAACTCAGAAGCTTGAACAAATCAGACCTAGAAGCTTGAAAGAAGAAGACGATTCAACCCAGAATTAATTGAACCTAGAATCTCTGTGACTTTAGCTAACCCATAAGAGCAAATCAAACCCATCATCTTTATAGCTAACGAAGAAGATGATTCAACATAAAAATTGAGTCTGTTTGTTCACGCAGTCACGCAGCTCACGAAGAAAAAAGAATTTGAGTTTGTTTGTTTCCAAATAAAACCTAATGTTTTGTATAATATGAACAGTCCGTTAACCATATTAACCCGTCCATTTTGTCCGGTCGATGTCCATCTGGGTTACGCCCATTTTGTCCATTTTCAATATGAGTGTGACCATATCCGCCCGTTTAAAATATGGACTGGGCGTGACCATGGACAACTCGCCCATTTGACAGCTCTAGTCTGACGTAGAACAATCGGGATAGCCAGATCGGAATCACCAGCTCTGGTAACCCAAGCTACCTCAAGAGAAAACCCTTCAATGTGGTTCTTCTCTCTCGAGAGAGAAGCACATGATACAAATAGAGGGAAACTGTATTCCTCAACTTCCATTTTCTCCATTTCAACAACCAAGAAAGTTTTTATAAAATTCCAAACTTTCACTGCAAATGGGTTGCAAATGGGTTGAGGATGTAGCAGCCTCTGATATCGTAGTACTCAAGCATATCGCTACGTCTACAAACCTCAGTGTCTCACTTCCCAAAGTCCTCTTCTTTCTTTGCGGAGATGCCTAAACAAGTTTCCTTCTTTATATCTTTTTTTTCGAAGAGGAACCCCACGTCCCTTTTGCCTTCGCCTGAAATCGCGCTCTGTATTTCCGGTGATTAAACGAATTCTTCCTTCTTTGATTTGTGATAATTTTGATTCAATAAAACCTAAGCCTACACCTCTATATATACAGAGTTGCAATCCTAGACAAGTATATCTTCTTAAGCTACAATTTCCTTCTTTGTTTAATCTTCGTTACTTGATTTCCTTTTCGTTTGTGTTTTTTTCCTTTTCGTTTGTTTTTTTTCCTTTTCTTTCTTTTCTTTTACTTTTTTTTTTCATCAAAATAAGCTTTATTAATTTCAAATAGATTTGAAATAAAAATCGTTCCAAATAATCTCAGGGGGGATAGATCCACCGCCAACAAATGAGATAGTATCAGAATTTAAATGAGCTAATTTATGAGCTATGTGATTACAAGAGCGATTTACATATTGAAAGGAGCATTCACGAAATATATGTTTCCAAAACAGAATATCCTAAGCTAAATTAATCATGTTCCGATCTTCATAATTCCCTGCTAGTAGCTTAACCAAAAGTTGATTGTCTCCCTCGAATACTACTTCAGTGAAACCACGAGACCATGTATGTTGCAAAGCAATGAGCAAAGCTTTCCCTTCTGCTTCTATAATCGACGTAGCCAAATTCAAATTAGCATAATCCCAACTTAATGAATTCCCAGCATCATCTCGGAGGATCCATCCCGCTTGTGTTAATCCAGAGTTCACATCAAAAGCTGCATCATGATTACACTTATATGTTCCGCTTTCGGGTTTATGTCATCGATTAGTAATGGAAGGTTGATTGATTATCGTATGCCTACAGCTTTCATCACTTCCGCGATTATTTGAATCAATGAAGACAGCTTGAATCCATTTTATTGTGTCAGCAATGGCATATTGAATATCTCTCCTAGGATTCACTTGCTTGTGATCAAAAATCACTTTATTTCTTGATTTTCATATGTGCCATAATACCCAAAAAGGAAGAAATCGATGTAGTGGTAACAATCTCGTATCTAGAGATATATCTAAAAACCATCAGATTATTTCTTCAATGTTAGTTGATGTAAATGAAGGGAGTGTATACGGAAGTTGAGCATATCTCCATGTCGATACAGAGATAAGGCATTCAAACAACAAATGGAATATTGATTCCTCTCCATTACTACACCTTTGACAAGTAGTGTCAATATTAATACCTCTGGGTGTTAGTCGAGTTGCCGTAGCCAAGGCCTGAGAAAGTATCCTCCATAAAAAATGTTTTATTTTTGGCGTGGTTTTAAGATTCCAGATTCTCTGTTTTAATATTGGGTCTCCATGAGTTTGAACAAGGACATTATTTCCTTCAGAGAATGCAATTATATAACCTGTTTTGACTGTATACTGTCTATAAGTCATATAATTCCATACTGCATTGTCCTGTTCTAGAATTTGAGAGAGGTATATAGCTTGGACTAGTTGAATATCTTCTTGGGAAAGATGAGTGTTGAGAACCTCTAAATTCCAAGACAGTCGTTGACCATCTCTATTCATTAAATCAGCAACCAATAGTTGTGGATTATAGTTGGTTGAAGCTGTAGAAAGAGCTGGTCTTTGGAGGGGTTGTTAGAATCCAGTTATCTTTGAAAATCTGGATATCTAAACCATTAGAAATGTTAAATCTAATTCCTTTATTAATGATTTTTATGCTATGAAGGATGAAGCTCCAACCAAAGAATTGTTTCTTTTTTCTTGTTGCTTGTAGAACACTACTATCACTAAAATATCGGGTTTTGAAAATTCGAGCAAATAGCGTGTCAGAGTGTTTCAATAATCTCCATCTTGTTGTGCAAGTAGAACATCATTAAATTTTTCCATATCTTTAAAACCTAGCCCACCTTCATGTTTAGGTCTCTTTAGTTTAGACCAAGCCACCATGAGATACTTTCTTTTCTTTTACTTGCTTGATGAAACAACAACAAAAGACTCGTCCCTAGCGAAAGACGAAGGAAGTTATAGTTGGGCTTGTCTCATCCCATCACAGCCCAAGTATGACTGATTTAAGCGACCTGCACGGCCCAATGTATATCTTATCATTTCCTGCTTTATCCTCCTCCCCATTCTTAGGGTTTTGGATTTCGCAGGGTTTTTGCCTTTACCATTTCTGCTCGAAAATAGAGATCGAAAATTCAGCGAAATGTCTTCTTTAATGGCGATTCGGTGCGCAAGGACCCAGAATATTGTGACGATAGGTTCTCTGCTGCAGGTGCGTTCTTCTCTTCCCCGGCTGTCCTCTCAATTCGCCGTCAGCCACTACTCCGGGACCAAAACCTTTTCCCTGAACTCAATTGGGAATAAAAACCTATGCACGTCCGCCGTCACGAGTGATTACTACCAGAATCCCCAGTCTATTGCACCTGATCCGCCGTCGCAACGGCCATATCCACCTCGGGGCTTCGATTCTCAGGGTTTCCAAAATCAGACTAACACTAATCAAAGAGTACCGCAAAATCAGGGCTATAACCCTAATCAATGGAGTCCTCAGAATCCTCAACACGGTGGGCAGGTCCCTCAACACGGTGGCTATGTCCCTCAACGCGGTGGCTATGTTCCTCAACGCGGTGGAACTGGTAACAATCAGGTCAATCATCAGAATCATGCTCAGTATCAGAATGTTCAGCAAAGCCCTCAGAACCAGTACTATTCACAGCAACCCAAAAGCACCAACCAAATCCCTAGTGTCACAGATGTAATGCGCTTGTGCGAGCTCAGGAAATACAAAGATGCCATAGAGTTGCTTGATAAAGGAGCTATGCCTGATGGAGAATGTTTCGCTCTGCTGTTTAAGTCTTGCGGTGATCTGAAATCACTTGAGCATTCTAAGAAGGTACACGATCATTTCCTGCAGTCTAAGTTTAGAGGTGATCTGAGATTGAACAATATGGTGATTAATATGTACGGAGAGTGTAGGAGTGTCACTGATGCTAAGAGAGTGTTTGAACACATGCCTGATAGAGATATAGATTCTTGGCATTTGATGATGCGTGCATATAGTGATAACGGAATTGGAGATGATGCATTGCATTTGTTTGAAGAGATGACAAAACAAGGGTTGAAGCCAAATGAAGAAACATTCCTTACTGTTTTCTTGGCTTGTGCTAGTGTTGGTGGGATTAAAGAAGCGTTTTTGCATTTCGAATCAATGAAAAGCGAGTTTGGAATTAGTCCAAGAACAGAACATTATTTGGGTCTTCTTGATGTTCTTGGAAAATGTGGTCATCTCGTTGAGGCTGAGCAATACATCGACAACCTTCCATTTGAACCCACAGCTGATTTCTGGGAAGCCATGAAGAACTATGCCAAGATACATGGAGATATCGATTTAGAGGATTACGCAGAAGAATTAATGGTTGATCTTGACCCTTCCAAGGCTGTAGTAAGCAACAAAATCCCAACTCCACCACCAAAATCATACAAGGACATAAATATGCTTGCTACTAAGAGTAGGATCCTCGAGTTTCGAAATCTGACTTTTTACAAGGATGAAGCGAAGGAGATGGCTGCAAAGAAAGGAGCGGTTTATGTACCAGACACGCGATTCGTTCTGCATGACATCGATCAAGAAGCCAAAGAACAGGCACTGCTTTACCATAGTGAGAGGTTAGCGATTGCTTATGGAATCATATGCACACCACCTCGGAAGTCCTTGACAATCATCAAGAATCTCCGAGTGTGTGGTGACTGTCACAACTTTATAAAGATCATGTCCAAGGTCATTGGTAGGGAGTTGATTGTGAGAGACAACAAACGTTTCCATCACTTCAGAGATGGTAAATGTTCTTGTGGTGATTACTGGTAGAGCTCTGTGTATAGCTCTCTGTTAGCATTTGGGAAATGGAATAGTATTATGCTATGCTGTAATGCTTTGGACCTTTTTAAAACGAGTTATTATTATTAAGTCTTGAATAAGTTTTGTTTTTTTGTTTTATCTATTAATATTAGTCTTATCCTGAAAGAACATTGGGGATTATGTTGATACAAAGTTTATGTTTAGACAAGGTTTCTAGTTTGAGTCATCATCCTCATGAACTCTTCCATGTTAACCAATCCATCTCCGTCTGAGTCAACAGCTCTCACCATCCTTTTGCAGTCTTCTAAGCTACACCTCTCCCCAAGCTTCCTTAGAACCGCCATCACTTCCTCTGCGCTTATCTTCCCATCGCCGTTCAAATCGAAAGTCCAAAAAGCGTTTCGTATATCGGAAGACTTAATACCTCCACTTCTCTTGTGTGCTTCAATAAACTCTCTGAAGTCGATAAACCCATCACCGTCTAGATCCACGGCCTTAAAGATCTTTGGCACGTCCTCGATCGCTCTCTCTTGTCCTAGAGCTCTAAGCACCACCTTGTACTCTGTTTGAGAGATTTTGCCGTCTTTGTCTGAGTCAAATCTGTTGAAAACACGTCTCATCTCGTTCACTGTAGGTTGAGAGAAGCTTCCTGATCCAGGTGAAGACAGTCCTGAGGATTGTCTGTCTCTAGAGAACATCCTTGAAGGCTTTCTCAACAGCTTGTTCTTAGAGAGCTTGTATTGCAGCTCAAGAAAGTTCACGTTTGACATCTCTTACCAAATCTTTTTTGTTTGGAAAAAATCTCCATCTCACAATTTATGCACAGAAAAAGCTTAAAAGGAACGAAAAGCAATGGATGATTCTTTTTTTGACCTAAACCTTGTCAAAATGAGTCTTGGAGATGAAGAAACATGTGACTTTATTCCATGCCAACTTGAGAGATTCGGGAATGAAGAGGATAAGATAAACATGGAACAAGATCAAAGGCTAAGCCGACATAGAAGCCAAGAGGCAAAGAATAATAATTAATTTTTTTGGAACCGAAAGTTGGAGAAAAAGATCTCTACTTTACGGTAGAACTGTTTGTTCCCAAGTCGTACGTATCTTTTTTCTTAACACACGACTTGGAATCTGATGCTAGAATTGTATTGTTGGTGTACAACTATGTTCCTCCAAGTCATCGACTTAACTTACAACTTGTTCTTTTTGTATCTTAGTTTGTTGATATTTTAAAAACTAATTTTTTGGTCTACAGGGTGCAGATAATCAACTAGAAAAAGAAAAAAAATAGTTGGATGGATGTCTTTTCGCTATCATGACTTGTTTGGTTTATAGTTGACTACTCCCTTCTATCTTCACAATTAGAATTAGGAAGACCGACCCTACAGGAAACTCTGCCTAAAGAAAAAAAAATTTTGATGTCCCTTGTACTTAAATATTTTACCTTAAATCAATCATAAATGCCTTTTATTACTACACCACTTTGTACTTTTTGTCATATTGATGTTCCTAAAAAAATATTTACTCTTTGGTGTAGTCTAAAATCTATGTTTCTTCGGTTTTAGGTCAGGGTCAGTCCTGATTGGGACATAGTAATTTACTAAGGGTTACAAATTTACGATTCAGGTTTAAATAATTAGAGATAGAAAATACGCAATTAAACACCATCCGAACAAAAATCCCTTTGCAAATCGAGCCTCTCTTAGAGACATCAGTATCTATTCTAACTTCTAAGCAACCTGATTATCCTCTCATAGTCTCAAACTAGATTATATATATAACATTTATAAGAAAGTATTGACAAGTTCACTTATACCAAAAGAAATCACATTTTGAAGTACATAACTCATATAAGATTTGATTTGAGGTGTCTAATAAATTCTCCTTCTCATAGATACTCTAAGTTCATAGATACAAATGATGAATTTGATCTAAGCATTATGAACACATATATAAAGATTAAATGATATTTTCCTAGATCTAACAATCCTAACCCTCATTAGTCATATTGGAACCCTAGTTTCCAATAAAAACTAATCACATAAATTAAAAAATAAAAACACAGAAAAATTATCGTAAAGCTCATAGAGAAAGATAGATTATATAACTTTTCAAAGACATGAGAACAACAAAGTTTACATGTCTCTTCGATTAGAAACCTATGAAAATCTAATCTATGAAAAGTGAAAACTTTTTTAGAATGTTTTTGTAAAGTTTTTGAAGTGATATGAGGCATTTCTTCTTTATAAAAAATAAAATAAAAAGACTATATATAGTTCCTACAAAATTAGGGTGAAAGATAAAAAAAAAATAAAAAAAATGCAAGACAGATAATGGAGGTTATAAAATTTGTAATAAAAGAATATGAAAATCTATTAAGTCCTGCATACTATGAACTTAAAAGATATATAACATCAATTTTTAATAATGTAGTACTTATGTAAAAAACAAAAGTAGTAGAAAAATAAATACAATAAATGGGAATAAAATAGTAAATTTATATTTTCTACTAAAATATGGTGAAATTCTAATATAATTAATATCTCATATTTTTTTTTGGGTTACGTATATCTTACCTTATTTTATTTTTTTGAAATCACATGAACATTTTATAAATGTAATAACATATACCATATGAACTATTTGCTTCTAAAACTATAAAAGGTAGCGTAAGAAAAGAAATTGAGACACCATTAGTTATAAATAGTGATGTTACATAATTTTTTAATATGTGGAATTTGAGATGTGATTGTTAGTTAATTTTTTTGTTGTTATTAATTGAGAAAATTTTATAGTTTGTACTAAATTATAAATTTATTTGACTTAAATGAATAGATAATGAAAAAATTAATGTTTTTTTATTGTCATTAAAACTGTGTAAGAAAACGTTACATTAGAAACAATTCCAAGAAAAATCATATAATGTATCCACATCATCAAAATAAATAAAAGACATTAAATTAGTTTTTACCATAATTTTACCAATATGTTACAATTATCGTAATATTTAAAATTAGAAAAAGTAAAATTTTAAAACTAAGTAAAAAATAAATAAAACATAAACAAAACATATGCGAAATTTGAGGAAAATTAGAAATTGTATGTTCAAAATTTGAGACATTAATTAAAACATAAAATTAAAAATATAAATAGATAAGCCTTGTCAAGTTCACAAATCCATCATCTTTAATGTAATTAGAGAATCTTTGAGTTGGTGAGGTAGAACTAGTTTACAAAAATTAACAACCCAAACTATGCACATAAACGGTTTGAAAATGCTTGAACTCATTGAGTCTGAGAGAACAAGATAGTTAAGCGTCAGTTCTATCACTTCTTTCAAAAGCGAACTAATGTTGTATCTCACTCATTCCCATCTGAAAAAATTTGCGTTTGATTTTCAAGTCTTCAAATTATATACTAAGGTAGTTTTTTCTTCCCTTGTTCTTAATCAAGTTTGCAAATTCAACTCCCATTGCTCTTGTATGCAAGAGAATGTAAATTTTTGAATGAATAAGACGGAGACGAAGAACTTAAGAGAAGATAGTGTTTCTGCATTTTTTTTTTTATAGATTTTTTTTTTTATTCTAGTTGTTCTTTTTTATGTCGTTGATATTGATATTGAGTGAAAAGAATATATTCAATGGTGGTTGTGAACGCAAAAAATAATAAATTGGATGGTTGTTGTGAACGTACTAAATGAAAAATTCGATTATGACGAAAAAAAATCGATTGTTTTATTTTTTTTCCAACCAACATTTATTGAAATAAAAATCTTGGGTTAATACCCAAATTTGATAGAAAACATTTTTTTTTTTATATAAAAAAATCTACAAATAAAATTTTAAAATAAAAAAAATAAATAGAACTTTAAGAATCCGAATCAATTAGCCAACATTAACATTACAAATGAAAAAATAGAGAAAATAATGCAAACTCACGCGATGCATAAGCAATTAAAATTAATGATTCAAATTTTTAACTTGTAAAATAACAAAATATCATATTTAACTATTGATAACATATTTAAAAAAAAAATTAGTGATTGGAAAATAGTTTTAAAAATTATTTGAAAATATCATTTGTAGTTTTATTATTTTACTTTTTCAACATATGTGGCATAATTTTCATCTAATGCTTTGAAAGCTATTATCGGTTTTTTATCTTCTTAACTATAGTTTTAGTGTTGGAAAAAAATTACTTAATACAGCACATAGTCATGTGCCTAGTTACTAGATCTACTGCGAAAGAGATGATGGTGATAATACAAAGTGTATAATGTCTTCAATAGCAATTGCTAACTGGACATTGTTTTTTTTTTCTCGATTAGAAATGATTTTTTTTATTGATGAACACTACAAAACAACATATAACGACAATATAACATGTTATACAATATGTCATATTATATGATGTGCAAAGTTTCAACTATGAAATAATAACTAAAATTTGCATCAGAGTGAAATCAATTAAAAAAAATAAATAATAAATTTATATTTTAATCTTAGTAGTATTAAACTGATTTTCAAGTTATAAAAAAATGGAAAAGGTTATACAATTCTACAATATAAATATTATATTTTTTTTATTGAAAACTAATTATGACAAATATGTTTCTCACAAATTTCATGGAAATATGTTCGTCATAGTTGCTATACCATTTATTATTTCTTCATAAACTTTGAAGTTCAAAGGAAATTTCAGTTTATATATTTGTTAAAAAAAAAGTCGTGAATGTGATTGTCGAGTAAAGATAGAGAAGAGATCAATGTTCAGTAAACATAAATCTTACCGTCTAACCGAGGATCCAAGAACAAAGCTTAAATCTCTCAAGGCCAGCTCAATATCGTTGTAACATATTAGAGAGAAGAAGGAAATTTCTCATTAATTTTCAGGATATATCTAACAATGATCCACACACTTTGTTTTATGTTCTTACAATTTAAGGAACCAGTGAGTTTTCAGCGTAACTTTCAATTCACTCGTGGAATGAACACTCTTCTTCGTTTAACATATAAGCGGCTAAGAGGATTTTGCGAGGTTTGTGGGATGATGTCTCATGACAATGGAAGGTGCCTGATTATTAGTGGGGGCATTGAGCATCATAGTGATGAAGATGATGATGATGCAGGCAATGACATTCCTCCTCCTAATATTAATGGTGTTGGACAAGCCGCTGGGAATGGTCATGTTGTGGAAGCAGAAGACAATGAAGAAGACATGGAAAATGATGCTGAAGACAATGAAAATGAAGAGGAAGATGTTGATAAGGCGGAGGAAATTATCCTTGAACCACCAATGAGAAATTTCTACTCTAATGAACTTGATAATGAAGAACCGTACAAGTTCCCAGAATACAAAGATGAGAATGAGAGACCAAAAGAAAATTTGAAGAGGAAGGTACAGGATGAGAAAGCAAACTCAAGCAAGGTTAGAAAGGTGTATGAGGGAGAGGCAAGTGGGAGTGGATCAAGCTCCGTGAACATTACCGAGGGAGGTGCGGTGGGCCCTGAACCACCACTTCCTCCATGAGGACACTCACTTGGAACTGTTAAGGTCTAGGCATTGACTTGACAGTTCGACGCCTTGAGGAAATTAACCGTAAGTATCTCCCGGACATCATTTGCCTATCCGAAATAAAGCAGCAGGACAACTATATTCGTGACCTCGGTTGTCAGTTAGGTTTTCTGATGCGTGAATTGTTTTCACCTAAATAAACTGCAAGTGCACAATATACATTTGTAGCATGAAAGGTTATCGATCCAGTAGGGAACCAAGTGATTACCGCAGATCTGGTACTTTGGAACTTGTCAAAGCAAAGAATGATTAGTATTATTAGTGATATCATTAGACTAAAGCAAATGAGATGTTTCATCATTGGTTTAAAGGCTCTAGATCCAAAGGAAATCGCAGGAAATATAGATCAACAATCAATCAATAATCAATAGATTCACGAACACAGAAGACGATATATATAATAACCAATCTCTCGAGATATTATACCTATGAGTTAACCATTATATCAGAAATGATGTTTTCCAAACATAATATGAAAAAACATGCAACGAAACAAATCTGATTGTTCATAACCTTCCAAGCCAAACTCTCGTTTGCACAAGGACGAGGTTACCTACTAAAAACTATGTTCTGGAATCATTACCCAATGGTGTATTGGTGTAACTCCTCCTATGAGCAATATTTTAAATGGCCAGATCAGAATAAAGTAGAGAATACCATTAAAGTAGAGAATATTGATTTTATCATGTTGAATGCATTAGAGATCTATAAAACCATTGAAAACCCTATATCTAACAAGTTGTCTACTCGCACATAGGAAAACTCATGCACAAAGTAAACTTCATAAAAGTAAAGAGGTTCAGAGATACAAACTCAGTATATTGGTATGAAGAACAGATTTCTTCTGCCCTTCAAGCTCTCAAGCGAAGCTAGTGTAACAAAAACCCTAGAAATCTAGAAAGCAAAATAATATTTGGTGGCTGTGATTGGTGATTCTCTTGTGATTCGTGACGGCTGCTCTCTGCCTCTTAGGACTTCTTTTATAGGTAGAAAAGTCGTGCCTAGGTCAAAACCTTCTTAAAACTTGAATCGGGCTTGATTGGAGCTAAACGGGCCAGTCTTGTAAAATTCGTCAGAATGGATCTTCTTCAGTAAAATAACAATATCTCACGCTCCAGAACTCCGTTTGATCCGATTACAAATGGAAATGAAATTCAACTCTCGGGGCTTCGATTTGATATGTAATTTGCCTATTATACCCTTCCTGTAAGTCGGTCAATTGTCCGTTGACTTCCAGATTTCAATTCTGGCTCTACACTTTCCTTTTCTGACAATTGCTCCAATTCTTTCCTTTTTGCTTCCTTTTGTTTCCTTTTGCTCCAAAACACCTTTTGCTTGTAAAACCTGTATAAATACCTAAAACACACTAGAAAGACTCTATAAAACCAGTCATATCATGGTATAAAATCGGTAAAATCCATGATACATCAAACTCCCCAAGGCTTAAACATTTGCTTGTCCTCAAGCAAATAATCAAGGCTGCTAAGAAAAGTTATTACGACTTTGGGAACTCATTGGGAGGTCACATTAGCGAAGAATTTATCAATGCCAAAACCAATCAAGTCAAGACCAACATGTACATTCCCTATCAACTCAACAATCTTTCATGCATTCCCCACGATTTACAAGTCAATCAATCCAAAGCATCAAAGCTATGTCAAAACCATAGAAATACTGCACAAGGAACAAGTTCCTTCCCTTTTCAATATCATAATAAAAAGTCACAAAAGTTACTTCACTCTCCCCCAGACTTATTCATTTCTTTATCTTTTTAAACTCTCAAGGTTTAAGTGAATAGTGGTATTATAGGAAATTTTCCTAACCTCGCTGTCAACCAAGTTGTCAAATGTTCTAATGCATAGTGGTATCGCATGAAATTTTCCTAACCGCATAGATCCCGAGCTTCTAGTGATGAATAGTTGGCGTCCTAAGGAATTTCCCTCTGCCTCATCACTAGATTTTAGTTAAAAACGGATTCTTTTTATTTAAATAAGGGAGAGTGAAAGGCTATAGATATCCAAACATTCTCATTATGACATTGAACGAAGACTGACTTATATAGTTATGAAAGTGCACTAGCTCAAACTTAAATGGGCTTCATGACTCAAGGATATGGGATTCAATCGTGTCAAGGTTTTCCAATAGTCATAGACTCTAACTGGGTTCCTGCAATAATAGTCTTAAGTGTGAAACAGAATGTGATTAGTGTCCCAGATTAATCATTGTTCTCTCAACGGTTTGACAAACTAAAAATACTAAAAATTTGGCGAAAAACCATGAGATAAGCAACAAGATTTTCATTAGTGTGGATAAACACCCCCCAGACTTAAATTACACCGTTCCAGTGTAACAAAAGTGAGAAGAAATGCGAATGAAATTTAAAAGGATCGAACGCGGTACCTCTGAATTGAAGTCGGCCGACCCAAATGAGAGGTCGGTCAACTCGGGTAGCGTATAGTCCAGTTTTGCTGAATCTCCTCGCCTGAAAACAAATAAAAAACACCTAAAAAGAAAAGAAAAACGTACCTAGTGGGTTGCCTCCCACTCAGCGCTTGTTTAAAGTCAATAGCTTGACTATGGTGGACTAGACGTGTCATGGCGGTCTCGGTCCATTGGAGTACACAAGTGAGGTGTCTCCATGATCATGAATGTTGGCAGCAGTGTGGATTGTGACTCCAGCTTCAGGGTGAGCTCTATCAATGGGCGTTGTTGTGAATCCTCCAGAATCATCAACAAGAATAAATGAATTTGACTTCTTTGGTGAACGCCTTCTCCTTTTGGAATGTTGCTTCTTTGATGCCTTCTTCATGTGACAAAAACTAAGTCTAACCGCTTCTGTGATAGATATGGGTGACTTGCATAGGATATTTGGTTTCAAAATATCACCTTTGAAGATCGCTGGTGCTGAGTATTGGTCTCGTGGTTCTTGGCGTCGGTCGACTAGGCACGGGTCGGTCGACTCGTCTCTTAATTAGGTTTTCTTCCAATTTCTTTCAGCATCGCAGACGCTTCATCATAGGACTCTTTATTAGATAAGCGTCTCTCCTTTTCTGCAACTTCTTCCATCGTCTCCTTCAGCTTTTTATCATCACTTATGCTTCGTTCATCATCTTCTCTTGGCCAAATTCTTCTCATCCATGGTGGTTTGTATGTATTGCTCGCAGTGGATATACCAAAGGATGTAGGAATATCACCAGGGCGGGCTTTAGGAATGGGCGGGACTTCATTTTTTCTTGTGGTCGCGCCAATGGAGAAACACCGGATTCCTAGCCTTGGCGGATGTGACTGAATTGTGATGTGTGGAGCTCTATGCTTTATAGCATGTACTGTATCCTTGAATATCGTAGTCAAATTAGGTTGAGCTATCACCTTTTCTTCTTCTCCAGGATCGAACACTTCATCCTTCTTGATCTCGGTTGCGGAAACTTCATAATGAATCGTCTTATGGCCAATTCTACAACTTAGCGCAAAGCTTCTCGAACCTTCCAACTTCTCCGGTATTCTGCTCCTAATAACCGCAATACACTTCATAATAATAAACTCCAATGCACCATGGAAACTAACCTCATCAGCAAATACTTGGTCGATAACAATTTTCACACATGGTAAATCCTGAAATTCGGTAATCGATATTGTTCGACTTATCTTCAAAACCAGATCATTGCTTATCTTAACAGCTCTGGGATAAGGCGGTATGTCTATGTAGACACGATCTTGATCATTCGGTTTGAGATTTTTTGAAGTTTTGGTTGTTTCTGGGTCGGGTTGGTCGACTGTGGGTATGCATCGGTCGACTCTGGTGTTGTGTCAGTCGCCACAGGTAGGCTTCTATCGATCGAAAGTATACTCGCAAAAATTTGTTTCGCTTGTCTCTGCTTCGAGTCGGTTGACTTGCTCTTCAAGGTAGGTCGACTTGGCTTCAGGAGCTTCAAATTCATCCCTTTCTTCAAGCTCTATGATTTCCTTGGTCTATGGATCAATCCCATAGTTTGGGAGACGTATTTTTCCACTTCTAGTCTTGACAACAACGCAGTGTTTACTGTTCTTCCTCCCTCCATCAAGAATCTTCGGGCATGTGGACTCAAATGTGTCATTATCTTGTGGTTGTGCTCCTTTTGTCCTAGCTGGAGTTATGTAATTCTCCTTGAACTCGCAGTAGGTATTACCATGATATTGCTTCCTTGGTTCTTCACACCCAGCTCTTCTAGCATAGCTCATATTCACCATTGTATTCACTTGTTCATCAAAGTAGGCCTTCTTCTTCTCCTTCATCAAAAATTGCTCAATTGTCCTCTTTAACTCGGCAATTTGTTGTGCTTGGATGAAACTTTGTTCTTCTTCTCCCGTCATGGCTTCATTAGCGCTGCTGCTCTTGGCATACCTCTCAATTAGTTTCAACGCATTGATATAACTCTGCTCCTTAAAGTTTCCTCCATTTGCTACATCAAGTGCGCGTTGGTGCCTTCAATGCACACCTCCGAAGAACATGTTGACAACTTGTGAATCATTAAATCCGTGATGAGGAATATCTCTTAGGTACCTCCTGTACCGTGTCCAAGCTTCATGGAATGTCTCATAATTGACTTGCTGGAACGTAGTTATCTTTCTCCTCATCTCCTCGGACTTCGCCTCGTCAAAGAAGTGATTCAGGAACTCACCTCTTACCTCCTTCCACGTTTTTAATGAACCGGGCTCCAGTAGCTTCAACCATCTTAGTGCTGCTTCTCCTAAGGAATGATGAAAAAGTTTGCAGCAAAACCACTCATGTGAAACACCATCAAAATTGATGTTCCCAATCGAGTCTTCAAATACTTCAATGTGGTCAAAAGGATCTTCATGTTTCAGCCCATAGTACATCTTATTTCTGACCATCTCGATTGTGCCCATCTCAATCTGGAAATTTCGTCAATGCATTGGTGGCAACACGATCGCTGATCGATTTTTGAAAAATTGAGCCAGTTTGAGTTCATCCATGAGTGTTGAGAATAATTTATGGCGCTTGAGAGTTAGAAACTCATCTCCTCTTCTTCTCCTCCGTTTTGTCGATTTTCAGCTCTGAGTCGGCCGACTGTTGAGGTAAGTCGGTCGTCGGTATCGACGAGTCGGTCGACTGAGGAGGTGAGTCGGTCGACTTTAGCTTCGGATCTTCGTTCGCAACGTGATTTCTCCTCTCCTTTAGAGTTGTATTAGTAGCTGGTACAAGCATGCACCTGAAACACATGAGAGAAAAATGAACAATTCAACGAGCAAACAAACATAGAAACGAAAACACTTCAAACAAATTCCTAAAATCCGCAAGACACACCAAAGGATCCCGGCAACGGCGCCAGAAAACTTGATGCATTAATTGTTTTCACATAAATAAACTGCAAGTGCACAATGTACATTTGTAGCATGAAAGATTATCGATCCCACAGGGAACCAAGTGATTACCCCAGATTTGGTACTTTGGAACTTGTCAAAGCAAAGCATGATTAGTATTATTAGTGATATCATTAGACTAAAGCAAATGAGATGTTTCATCATTGGTTTAAAGGCGCTAGATCCAAAGGAAATCGCAGGAAATATAGATCAACAATTAATCAATAATCAATAGATTCACGAACACAGAGGAATCTACAAAACATGTGTTTTTTTATTTTGCTTATGCAAAGAGAATTTGGAGAGCTGCTGGAATAAATAACAGCATAATTGATGATCCTTCTGCAACTTTGGAAGCGAAAATAGAGGTTTTACTAAGCTGCAATCTATGTACTTCTTTATCTCATTACAAACATTTGCCTTTGTGGTTATTGTGGAGAATTTGGAAAAGCCGTAATATTCTAACATTTCAACGGAGGAGTATTCAATGGTCAACTACGATGAATTTAGCTAAAGCGGATGCTACGCAATGGGAACAAATAATGGGTTATTTGGAAGGCCAAGATAATCACATTAGCAGGCCAAGGAAGGTGCAGTCACAGGAAACTTGGAGAAAACCACAACAAGGATGGCTAAAGTGTAACTATGATGGTTCATTTTTAAATGGTGAAACAGAAACAAAAACTGGGTGGATAATAAGAGATGAAAAAGGTATCTACACCGGAGCTGCTCAAGCTAAAGGTCTGTTTCTTCAATCTCCATTAGAAGCGGAATTTCAAGCACTCTTAATGGTTCTAGAGTTTTGTTGGACCAAAGGTTACACAAAAGTAATTTTTGAAGGTGATTGTAAGAAGTTGAATGACATAATTACTTGCAAGGTTCTTCATTTCGATACTCACAACTGGATCCATGATGTAAATTATTGGAAAAGCAAGTTACAAGACTCATCATTTTCCTGGGTAAATAGGGAACAAAACAAACCAGCAGATATTATGGCAAAACATCCATTAGAGAATGATTTATTTCGTTTCTTTCATCTAGTTCCTGTCTTTATTACCGATGCTCTGCATCGTGACTTTGTAACTTCTAGTTAAATCAATATAAGCTGTTATAAAAAATAAAAAAAAACTAAAAGATTTCAATCTTAAACGTGACAATATATCATGCCCTCTATTTATCTGTATCATGTTGTATGAATTTGCGATATGTTGTGTGTATAGTTGCGTTTTAAATTAGTATTACCATTTCAATTTAGCATTATTTGTTTGATTAATTTGGTTTTTTGGTTCAAAGTTAAATCCAAAAATAATTAAGTGTTTTTTGGAAAATCAACTAATAAATCAAAATTTTATTTGATATTTGACTAAATATAAAGAAATTATATATCGTTTTCTGTTAAAAGAAATGGATTTACAAATGTAG
This sequence comes from Euclidium syriacum, assembly GCA_900116095.1. NCBI lineage: Eukaryota > Viridiplantae > Streptophyta > Magnoliopsida > Brassicales > Brassicaceae > Euclidium > Euclidium syriacum. The sequence goes on along the minus strand of FPAK01000011.1, from coordinate 3,778,878 downwards.
ATATCAGTTCGGATTTTCAGTCAGTAAAATTGGTTTATGTCGGTACAAATATTTGTAAGAGAAATCTTGTTCTAAACGAAAAATAAATGTGTAGGTTGAATGAAGACAGAACAAAATTATTACTTGATTTTGTAAAGTTTATGGCAAAGAATCAGAATTATACTACATTTTAAAAACAAGATATTACAAAACAAGGGACAACAAAGTTACAAGTTACAACAAAGAGAGCTACAAAACCCAAAATTATGGGTACAAATACAAGAGTATCAAGTATCAAAGGCTGAATGCAGAGAGAGAAGCAATAAAGGCCTCAAATTTATTAAAATCCAAAAGACTTTTGGAATCAATCTTCATTCTCTTCTCTTTCTCTAGGCACAGCACCAAATTGTTCGACAAGAATCTCAGCCACCAGTGGAACCAAATCCGTGACACGAACACCTTTCTTGTAAATCTCTCCCAAATGCGAGTCACTTCCTATTCGTCCACCAACGTACACGTCAGCACCCTCGACAGGCTTTCCGTTATCTCCACGTGTCAAGCATCCCATGAACCCGATATCCGCCACTTGGACCTGTCCGCACGTATTGGGACATCCTGTCCAATGCATCCTCACCGGCTTTGTCACAGCTACGAGTCTCTCCACTTCTTCTGTCACCTTTAAAGCTCTTTGCTTTGTCTCGATTATCCCTTGCCCGCAAAACTGGTTTCCAGTACAAGCAACTAAACCTTTCATCAAGATAGATGGTTCGGGTGAGAATCGGTTCTTGAGAAACGGCTCTTGAAGCAGAGCTTCGGTTTTCGAGTTCTCCACATTTGGGATAATGATGTTTTGCTCTACCGTTAGTCTGAGCTCGCCTGAGCCATAAGTGTCAGCTAACCTAGCAAGCTCATCCATATCATCCGCTTGTAGCCTACCAACCGGAACATGAAGGCCCACATAGCTAAGACCTTCTTGTTTCTGAGGGTTGACTCCGAAATAGTCTCTTCTCTCCCATTGTTTCTTCACAAGATCCTCCGAAGATCCTCTCTCGAGTTTCTCGTTTGGCATTTTCTTCTCTACTTCAGCTCTAAATCCTTCGACACCCTTTTTGACAGAAGAATCAACAATCAGCAACTCCAATACCCAATTTTCTTCGATTGCAAAAAGAGAAGAATGTACTTACAAGTTCGTCGATGAGCCACATCATTCTCGTTTTCTGTCGGTTTCCTCGAAATCCAAGATCTCTATAAGCCTCTAGAACGGCTTTGCAGAGTGGAAGTACGTCATCAGCAGGAACCCAAGCATCAAGAGGAATAGCCTCTTCACATCTTTTGGGACTAAAGAATCCTCCAACAAGCAAATTGAATCCAAATCTTCCATCTTTATTGGCAGGCATGTAAGCTAAATCATTAATATGTGGATGCTCATATAGATCATGAGTCCCCACCACACACACATTCCACTTCCTCGGCCTACAAAAAAGACAAAAAGCCATCTTAGCATTCAATCACTCAAATCTTAGCATCAAGGACGAAAATGTAAACTCACAAGTTGGTGAAATCAGGGTTTCCTTGGGAATTGGCAGTGATGAACTGAGAAAGGAGGTTGGTGTAAGGTCTAGTGTCAACTATCTCCTCCGGGTCAATTCCAGCTAAAGGATTCCCAACTGGATTCCTCACATTATCCATTCCACTCTGGAGACTTGTTAACCCAACAGAAGCTAAACCTTTCAAGATCTCAGGGACATCAGGCAACACAACACCACGGATCTGCCAATTCTGTCTTGTTGTCACATCTGCACACCCATCTTCACCATTTTTCCTAATCACACTCGCTAGGTACCGAGTCTGTGCACTCGTCGTCACACCATTTGGTAATTTCAGTCTCATCATAAATTTACCATCTGCAATTTTACACATATCATCTACTGGACAATCGAATCGAATCGAATCGAAAGAGGGATAGAGAAGAAATCTACTTACACTGATGCTTCCTGCGGTGGAAAAGACCAAGCCACTTGAGTCTAACATCGATATCTTCCTTTGAAGACTTTTCGCTATCGATTTCTTCCATGGATTTCTTCGCAAGCTCTTCAATACCGTTTTCCATGAATAGCTTCATCGGTTCTTTCTCGATCTTAACCTTCTCCTGGGGATTGATCCCTTTTCGGAATTTCTCCTTGAGAATGAAGAAGCCATCTCTCAATTCAACCCTCGGCTCAAGCCGTTCCGCGTCTACGGCGGGAGAGGCGCTAGATTCTGCCGGAGCGGCGGTCTGGGCGGCGACGATGACGGATCTTCTGGGTTTTGAAGGGAGGAGAGTATGTGGAGCTATGAAATGGAGAGAAAGAGAGGTAGAAGAAGACATGGCGGAAGGAGGAGGTGGGAGAAGCTTGGAGACGTGCGGCCATTTTTGTAGAGGTAAGAGATGAGCTCTTGAGCGATCCAAAGGGTCAAGTTTCTGATCATCCGTTGTGAGGAGGAAACAGACACTTCCCGATTTCTCTTTGGTTTTCTTTTTGTTTTCTTTTTGTTTTTTTCTTTAAATTTGTATTAAATTATATGATTTACTTCGCCCATTGATTTCTTAGTACTAAAAGGTCGCCTCGTCTCGTCGGATGCGGATAATCGAATAATGAAATGCTATTCTCTTTTCTTTTCAATCATAATATCTACAGCTTTGACTTTAAACCAAAATGCATTATTTACTAATCTTATCAGTACTTAACGTGATATATATGGGGATGTAAAATCTGCAATAGAGATCTTATAAAAAATAGCGAGTATCTTAGGACTTTTAGTCAACAATATTTGTAGATGTTGTATGTATATGGGTATCACTTTAAAGTGTAGGAATTTGCGCATAACTCATTCATGATTCGTTCAAAATTGTAATGTGTTAGGTTGTCACCGTCTAGGCCTAGAGCATGGGCATGATTACCTAGAATCGAAAACCGAACCAGAACCTACTCGAAAAAACCGTTTCGGTTCGGTGTTGGTTATAGGTAAAATAATCGATGGGTCCTATTTATGTGGAACTGTGGATATCGGTTCGGTTTTTAACCGAGAACCAAATGAAAAAAACTGAATAATCGAAAGTATATAATGCTAATAATGACGTTTTAGGGATTTGATTAGCCTTAATAGCATTCGTCAGGATGATTGTAATCCAACCAGAGCCAGCAACATAAATTCTTCAATTTTTCTCCTTTTCTCTCACAATCGTAGAGAAACAGCGTAAAACTAGAATCTCAATCTCACCCAAGCCGCCTTTACATATCCTCGTCGACTGCTTCATCTACAGCTTCTAGAAACCATTCGAAAGTAATGATCTTAAATTCTTGTTCTTTTACTCCATTGATTGTGTTAAATGACTCGAATTTGATGTTCGGTTTTAAATAAAATTAGCGTTTTTTTTTATCATCGAATTTATGGTTTAAATTTATGGTCTTATGTTCAATTTAAATTAGGGTTTTTTCTTGTAATCGATTAAGGGTTTAGTTTTTCATATCAAACGATGTATAAACGTATCCAAAACCTTCTGAATCTATCGTATTTGACTAGAAGTTTGGTAAAGTTTTTGTTTGTTTAAATCGATATGTGATTAACTGTTAAGTGATTAACAGTTTAGTGTTGAGTATTCATGATTTGTTTAATGTAGTTACTAGCTACTCTTAGCTATCAAACTCATATATGTTAGGATTTAGATTATTGTGTTATCTTTTGAATTCCGATTTATATGTTTGTTATGTCTACAAATGGCTTCTACTCAGGATCCAATTAACAAGGAGATTGAAGAGGATATTAACATGGAAGATATGCTTGATGAGACAGAAACAGAAGCTAAGACTCCAAAGTCCTGCTATAGCTACGGGTAAAAGGAAGAGGAAGGCCTCTGCGAAAGGTGGGAAAATGGCACTAAGAGACTAAGGTCTGCTTTCTGGGACCACTTCACCAAGACAAAGGCTAACTTGGAAAAAAGCAAAGTGCCATTACTGTAGAAAGGTAATATGAAACCTCTCAATCTCATGAACATCAAACATGAGGAAGCATCTTCTCACTTGCAATAAGCATAAGACATGTAGAGCAACTCATCAAGAAGGTAATAGGTTATCAATCCAAATGGTGATGGTTCTCTCCAGATTTCTAGGGTCAGTGAAGCTGTGTTCAGAGAATCCACCAATAAGATGCTTGTGTTAAGTCAGCTTCCACTTGCATTCATAGAAAATTTGGCGTGGAGGCATTTCTGGAATAAGACAAAACTCTACAAGCATGTGTCTCGCATAACAGCAACTAAAGATATTGTTGAGATGTTTGCGAGGAAGACGAATCTTATGAAGAAGGTGCTTCGTGGAAAACAGCAGAGAGTGTCACTAACTACTGACATATGGGAAGCTCCAAACACTAGAGCTAGTTACATGGTATGGTAGTGACGGCTCATTTCATTGATGGGAATTGGTAACTGAAGAAGTTTATCATTAGGTTCAGAAACATCACTGATCACAAGGGATCTACCATAGATAGGGTTCTAGAGGAGTGTCTAGATGAGTGGGATAACAAGAAAGTGTTATGCATTACGGTGGATAATGCAACAACTAACAGTAACGCGCTGAGGTACTTCAAGGCGACTTTTTGAGTTTAGTTGGAGAAGGTGCTCTAGTTCTAGGTGGTGAATTCTTGCATGTCAGATGTGCAACATACATTCTCAACCTGATTGTGAAAAATGGACTGCAAGAAGTTGATAAGAGTGTAGCTGCAAATCGAAATGGGATTCAGTATGTGAGGTCATCAACACCAAGACTGCTTTCATTTCAGCTGCGAGTATACACATGGAAGATGACTAGGGGAAGTCTTCCTCTGAATTGAAAAACCAGGTGGAATTCAACCTACCTAATGCTCACTAGAGCTATGGATTTTCGTCTGGTATTTAACAAGATGGAAGCTGAAGACAAGCCATCCAATGAGTATTTAAGAAGAGGGCTGGACCACATGTCAAAAAAAATTGGGATGAACAAACATGTTACTAAACTTTCTTACTATCTACTATGAAGCAACTCTTGAATTGTCAACAACTAACATTGTGTGTTCTCACAACTGATACAACAAGATAGTAAGCATTCAGAAGCATCTCACTCACTTCAGCTTTACCGGACTGTCATTCCTTACCGAGCCGTTTTCTCATTCAGACCGCCTACTTCCGGCCCGCCGGTCCGCCCGTATATCGCGTTTCCTTAGTTTGCTCGCTCCTCTGATACAACCGGTTCATCCCTAGCCCGACCTTCCATTTTGATGAACCCGTCCCGTTTCCTCATTCCTCTGGTTCCGGGGGATTGTTATGGTCCAGAAATTCCTACTTTCAAATAATAACGGAAGCGGAATGTTACACTAACCTTGTAGGCCTTACGCCGACCAAACGAGAAATTTTTATGTGCAAATTGAATTTTGCTTCAGCTATTCCTGTTTATATTTGTTAGAATGTTTAGCTATGTTTTATGCTTAGTAAAAGTGTTATGAGTAATGCTTGATGTTTGATCATTTATATTAGTTTTACGATGAACCACCAATAACGGGATCATGGCCAATAACGTGGTTTGGTAGTGTATATGTGATGTATCATGGATTTTACTGGCGTTCTACCGTGATACATGTACTTTTATAGAGTCTTTCTAGTATGTTTTAGGTATTTATACAGGTTTTACAAGAAAAAAAAAGTTTTGGATCAATAAGAGCTAGACTGAAGAGATTTGGAGCAAAACTAGTAAAAGGAAGTGCCGAGGTAGAATCTGAGTTTTAGAAGTCGAACGACCATGAAACCACTTAACTGGTAACCCAGGAGACGATCTACATATCAATTTATAGAAGCATATATTAACATTTTAATCTCCAATTTGAATCAAGTCCATTGGATTTTGAAGCCCAATATATAGCCGTTTTGCTTCAGTTAAGTCCGACTCATGTTTTAAGAAGGTTCTACCCTAAGAGCGACCTCTACAAATATAAAAAGAGCTTTTATAAACAAAAGGAGGCACATCCATTATCATCAATCATAGAGTTTACTTGTTTCAAAATTGTTCTTCTACTTGTTAATAGTTTTCTAGGGTTTACTTTATGAGTTTTGTTCTTATAAGACTATGAAGAAGTGAAAGAGATTGTTCGTTGCTCATTTGAGACTTTTTAACCCCTGATATTTTATTGTCTAATTCACTCTTGAATGCAAGTTATTAACCTAATTATGATTTGTGTTACCGTTACTATGTCTAAGTAGTTCTTCTATTAGATCTAGCTAGGGTTTTCAAAGGGGTTTAAACGGATCAATAACGTTCTATGTGTGGGTTAGACCACGTGATTCTGCACTAAAAGAAGTACTTAACACTTATAAGTGACGTAATTAACCATATTTAGGTTTCTAGGTTGATCCCAGTCGCGGAGACAGATCGGAGGAAACTCGAAATATTTGTAGTGAGCAAGGTACTTCCCAACTCATTGCTTTGCTTGTTTGGGATACCTTGTGAAAAGATCTAGATTGAGCTTTTAATGCTTTTTTATATTCAGCGACAATCCAAAAGTATTTTTGAGATTTAGGTTTATAAACAACATCAATATCAAAACTTACACTTAGGATTACAGAGAATAATCATGTTTAGAGAATAATCATGTTTAGAGTTTGAGAATCACTTACATGAATGATGTGTGAATTAATTTACCTAAAACCTACTACAAGTACACAGTGTACATATGTAATATTTATGTTATCGATCCCACAGAAAACTAGGGCTGATATATGATCTTAAAAAGTCTCAGTAATAAATCCTTTTGAAAAACAAGAGTTTGCAAATTGTCGGTTTGTGTTCAGTATTGGGAAGGTATTAAATCCTGGAGAATTTCAATTGGCAACTATGAATTATGAATTTAAGCACTCAGTCAAACTTATATCTTTTGGTTCTAGAACTCTAGGCACTTGATTTTACTTTATCCTAAGGGTGTATTATGGCAAGACCTTTGTTTAAAACCCTAAATTTCAAGTCTCCTTGGATTGCCGTTGGAGATAAACAAGATATAGAGATAAAGCTAGATATGATCACAAGGTGTCAGAACAAGATATGATATAGAATGCACGTTGCTCACTATAGAAAGATCCGTTGATCACTGATGCAACTATGCTACCAGATCACGGTAAGATTGATAAAAGATGGTTCACGATTCCACTATATCAGTTAAAAGAAACTGTAGCAAAGAACTTTATGATAAAACTTGATTGATTATAACTATTTTACCAATTCATAGAAAACCGTATGAAAAACCCTAGATCTAATAAGGTAACTACTCAGACATGGTAACAGTATCACAATTCATTATTGGATTAATGAGTTGCATACAAGATAAAAATAGAGAATTAGAAGGTTAGAGGGTCGTGGATCTCAGTAGAGTAATGGCAACCTCTTGACTTCTCAAGGCCTAACAATCTAGTAGAAAGATCAATACTTAGGAAACTAGTAACAAGGATGAATAGAAAACAAAGTAACTTTGTGATTGACGAATGATGATTTTCGTCTGTGTGTGTCCCCTTCTGCTGCTGCTGCTGGAGAGTTTCTTTTATAGCTCCTTAAGTTGGTCATAGGGTAAAACCTCCTTAAAACTTGAGTCGGGCTTCATTGGAGTCAATCGGGCCAGACAAGTCTTGTAAATCTCGTCAAAAAATGACTTATCTTCTGTAAAACAACTATATCTTGGGCTTCAGGCATTTTTTCGGCTTGATTCTAATTGCAAATGAAAGTTAACTTCTGTGCCTACAAATTAATATGTATATCGTCTTCTGGTTCGTCGCTTAAGTGGGTTAAAGGTCGTCCGACTTCTTGACCTCCATTTCTGTCTCTGCAGCTCATTTGCTAGTTTTGCTTTAAATCTCTTTACTTTAACTCCTTTTGTTCCAAAACATCCTTTGATTGCTAAACCTGTATAAATACCTAATACATACTAGAAATATTCTATAAAAGAACATGTATCATGGTAGAAAATCGGTAAAATCCACGATACATCAATGAACCATGATCCATTGTTACCTGTTGAAATCTCCTACATCTAATGTTTTTAGCCTTGCATACAACCTAATGAAATTAGTTACTTTGGTTCATTTTTATTAGTTTACTTATTCACACACACAAACACCCTTGGTTTGCGACACTTAATCATAATTACTCGAATTAGTCTTTGTTTTTTGTGGAATCGATAACCTAAATACTAAAATTTTACACTGTACACTTACATTTAGTTTTAGGGGAATTAATGAAGGAATTTGGTGTAGATTTTAAAAATTTTCTAAAACCTAATAATTTCTTTTAGTCCTTAGATCATGTTGATTGAATCTATGTTACCAGATCTCGATCATACATGGAGTTTATGAGCAGCGGAAATGATCAGGATGTTGAGATCAGGAGCGCCTCAGATGTTGCGCCTCTACAGATAGTCCACACGCACACAAACTGGAAGCAGGATGCTCGTGCCTTTTGAGAACAATTCTCTTGAGATTCAGGAGTCTCTGGTGGCTGTAAAACTAGGTTAGGAACTCTCTAGGTCGTGCCTCTATCTTATATATGGCAACCTAGAACAATCCCTAGTTAACCGATGGATTAACCGGTTTAAATTAAGTCATTAATTAAAACCCGGTATCTTTAATCCGGAGCTGTGTCGACCGACACTAACATGTGTGTCAATCGACACACTCTTAAAAACCCGATATCAATGTGTAACAATTACACATTGATGAGATCATTACTCTAATGATCATTCCCAGTACTTTTTATCCAGTTTGCTTAGGTGTGTGACCTTATAGTATCATATGATACTAGCAATGAGTTCATAACTCATAAGTTATAAGCGGTTTCTAGCAAAGCATTATAACTACCCAGTATCACATGATAGTCTTATCTCGACTTCACAACTATACTAGAGTGAGTACAAGTATGATCTCCAGCACACATTCCCTTCAATCTCCCACTTGTACTGGAATCAAATTATTCAATAATCCCTTCGTCTCTATATCTCGACTTAGCATAAGGCAAGAGCTCGTGTCATCCTTATAAAGCCAAATCACGTTTATCGAACTCTGATTTATACTGATAAAGACAAACAACTAACAATTAGCTTGTTTGAGTGTGACCACACATTCACTCAGTAACAAATATTCGATAGGCCTAGAGATATTTAACTCCCGTTATATAGGAGGGACAAATTCCATCTTGTTCCATCCCCTGTTCTCCACACACTTCATGATATGCCCAATCAATGTCTGAATAGTCACCAGCTACGACTGACGTTCGACAAGGTCAAAGCGGACCAATTCATATGCAGAAAACATGATGAACTCTGGTCTAAGAAATATACTTTATAATCGTAATGAGGAACTCATATGACACTCATATAACAATCTTGTTGAGTTCTCATTAGTGGGTCATATCCGATACCATGTTCACAACACATATCTATGTAATTGACTTTGATACTCCTATCAATGACACCATGAAACTTGGTCATCAGTCACATCACATACTAGTCTCGCGCGGTTATTAGTGTCCCAATTAAATAACCTTCGACCATGGACCTCAGTAATTTATGACATTTATCGCTTATAGGGTTCCATGACCAAATTACATATTTGATGACTTATAAGAATGCCTTCTGTCATGGAATCCGCTACAGTGCTCTGCTTGGAACTCTTCCAACTGACTGCACCGCCATTTAGACAGAAGACGTAACCAGATTGAGATCGGAAATCGTCTTTGTCCGTCTGAAAACTAGCGTCGGTGTATCCACTTACCACAAGCTCATCACATCCTCCGTATACCAGGAACTTATCCTTAGTATTTCTCAAATACTTCAGGATAGTCTTGACGGCGGTCTAGTGACTTTCACCGGGATCTGACTAGTATCGACTCGTCATGCTCAAAGCACAAGCGACGTCTGTTCGTGTACATAGCATGGCATACATGATAGATCCTATCGCAGAGGCATAGGTAATCCTACTCATGCGCTCTCGCTCAGCTGGTGTCGAAGGACACTGCTTCTTGCTGAGAGTGATGCCATGTGACATCAGAAGCAGTCCTTTCTTGGAATCATGCATATTGAACCTGTGTAAGACCTTATCAATGTAAATATCCTGACACAGTCCAATTAGCCTCTTTGATCTATCTCTATAGATCCTTATTCCAAGAATATACGCGGCTTCTCCCATATCTTTCATCAAGAAACAACTTCCAAGCCAAGTCTTAACAGACTGAAGCAACGGAATATCATTTCTGAGAAGTAATATGTCATCTACATACAATACTAGAAAGCAACTGCGCTCCCACTAGTCTTCTTGTAAACGCACTGTTCCTCTTCGTTCCTGATGAAACCAAATTCTTTAATAGCTTCATCCAAACTAAGATTCCAACTCCGAGATACTTGTTTCAATCCATAAATGGATCGATGAAACTTGCATACTTTCCTAGGGTTATAAGGATCTACAATACCTCAGGTTGTGTCATATACACATCCTCTTCCAGAATCCCATTCAGGTAGGCGGTTTTCACATCCATCTGCCAAATCTCATAATCATAATAAGCGGCAGTCCCATGGAGAATCTGAATGGACTTAAGCATAGCAACTGGGGAATAGGTTTCGTCATAGTCAACACCATGCTCTTGTTTGAAACCTTTTGTCACCAATCTAGATTTGTACATCTGTACATTTCCATCCACGTCAATCTTCTTCTTGAAGACCCATTTGCACTCAATGACTTTTGCACCATCGGGAAAATCTTCCAAAGATCAAACTTTGTTGATTGACATGGACTCCATTTCGGATTCACTGGCTTTAAGCCATTTTTCGGAGTCAGGGCCCAACATTGCTTCTTCGAAATTCGCAGGTTCGTCACTATCAATGAAAGATACAGTTCCGAGCAACAAATACCTTGTTCTCGGATTGGTTGTAAAAGTAATATGCCTTAGTTTCCTTAGGATAACCGACGAAGTAGCACTTATCAGATTTGTGAGCGAGCTTATCAGATATCAATCGCTTGACATAAGCTTCGCAACCCCAGATTTTAAGAAAAGACAGACTTGAAACCTTTCCATTCCACATCTCATATGGAGTCTTTTCAACTGATTTTGTTGGAACTCTGTTCAGCGTAAACGTAGACATTTCAAGAGCATATCCCCAGAAAGATAACGGTAGATCCACATGACTCATCATCGATCGAACCATATCCAATAAAGTCCGATTCCTCCTCTCAGACACACCGTTCCATTGTGGTGTTCCAGGAGGAGTGAGTTGTGAAAGGATTCCACAATCTCTAAGATGATCGTCGAACTCTTGGCTTAAGTAGCGGAAATGATCAGGATGTCGAGATCAGGAGCGCCTCAGATGCTGCGCCTCTACAGATAGTCCACACGCACACAAACTGGAAGCGGGATGCTAGTGCCTTTCGAGAACAATTCTCTTGGGATTCAGGAGTCTCTGGTGGCTGTAAAACTAGGTTATGAACTCTCTAGGTCGTGCCTCTATCTTATATATGGCGACCTAGAACAATCCCTAGTTAACTGATGGATTAACCGGTTTAAATTAAGTCATTAATTAAAATCCGGTATCTTTAATTCTGAGCTGTGTCGACCGACACTAACATGTGTGTCGATCGACACACTCTTAAAAACCCGATATCAATGTGTAACAATTACACATTGATGAGATCATTAGTCTAATGATCATTCCCAGTACTTGTTATCCAGTTTGCTTAGGTGTGTGACCCTATAGGATCATATGATACTAGTAATGAGTTCATAACTCATAAGTTATAAGCGGCTTCTAGCAAAGCATTATAACTACTTAGTATCACATGATAGTCTTATCTCGACTTCACAACTATACTAGAGTGAGTACAAGTATGATCTCCATAACACATTCCCTTCAATTAATTCATGCATTAATATGTTAGGGGTTTTAGTGAGACATTGTTGTGTTTTGCCTAACGAAGTAATGCATAGATTAGAGTAATAATTTTTAGGGGGGCTGGTGAAGCAGCTCTAAGTAATGGCCAACGAGCTGGGTACTAGTTGAGAATGGCTTAGCTATATGTGACACTTTATGCAAACTAAAGAGGAAAATATGGGTTCAAGTGTAATGGACCTTTGGTTATATAGATTTATTTTATAGGTGTATGGTTGTGATTGTTGATTTTTATATTATTGCATTGCATATTTGTTTATATAATTTTATATGGCATGACTTCTCAAGTTGACCGATATGATCGACCATGCATAATATTATGGTATTTTATCTAGTATTTATTATTATGGTCAAGCGCTTTATAGGTTTAAGTGAGACTAAACTGATTGTCTAAATGAGTTGTGCTTTGATGTTTCTATTCAGTCCTAAGTTTTGGAAGCAAGGGTTTGATTGCTTGTGATCAAATGCTTTGACTGAGGATTTCTCCAGCTTCTCTTTCGCCTCTCTTCTAGTAACGATTACCGGTTCTTGCGTTTTGGTTGGTGGTCGCTGGTTGGTCCTCCCATCTCCATTGCAATATGATGAGGTGAGATGGCAAGAATGTGGCTCGTTTGGGATTTTGTTGCCATCGCAGAGAAGTTGGGGTACTAATTTTTGGACTCTCAACGGTCTAGTCCCACATGGGGTTTGTTATGCTTGAGGATAGTGTCTCAACCTTTCCAAAGAAAAAACCTGGTGACCCTGAAAGCTCGGTTCTGTGGTCGACCCGGTTATCAAGGAAAGTTACCTTTCCTTTGCATTTCATGGTTGAGTTTGAGAACGGTCACCGTGACCATGTTTTCTCTGACCAAACATGTCTCTCGTTGCCCTTATTGCTCTTATCCCTCTTCAAAGAACTTTTCCCCGAGAATTCACATACTATTTCATCTAGCGGTATGACAAGAAGTTTTGTTTGGTGTTGGTTTATGTCTCCAATCGTTTGTTGATATTTGGTTTTGTTTTTTTTGGTGGTTTGATGGATATAAATAAAACTTGCTAAGGTGCGAGGTCTCGGGTTCTGGTTGTTTCTTTGCTCTATGCGAGTGTTACTCCGCTACAAGTCAAGATCCTGACACCCTTCTAACGGCCTATGCTTTAGATCTATCAAATTTGATGCTTAGAAAAAGCGTGTTCATATGTTAGTTGATTTATAGTTGAGGTTGGCATTGGTCTTTGCGGAGTCTTAATTTTGGAAGCGTGGATTGTTAATCATGCTGAATTTAACATTGTAAGTCCGGTTGTTGCCTCATGTATTTAAACGATCGTTAAGATTTCTTACTTACCTAGTTTTACTAGGAAACTGAAAGCCTACATGTACCTTGTGTCGGATTTCTCAACGTAAGAGAAATGTGATCAAGTGTTGCTTCTGTGGTGAATCATGAAGCTTTGCATGTATTGATATCTTTCGTATCAATTCAAGGTTAAAACAACCAAGTAGAGTTCATAAGTTTCTTGAGTTTTGGGGTTGATTTGTTGTATTTTATTTGTGTTTAGTCCACGTTGTGGTTGAATGATTTTATTTATAAATTCTTATTTTTGCTAATATTTTTTTTTGAATTATTAGAAGGTGTTGGGTCGAAACACGTAAATCCCCATATGTTATATGGTCCTATTCAAACTGTCAATGATTGTGATCTCTAAATTCTAATAATATCACTAATGGACAAATAAAAATAAAAAAAATTTACTAGAATACGATAATTGATCTCTGAATCAAGTAACCCCTTTAAAATAAAAAAAATAGAATACAATGATTTCCCCTAAACCAACAACTTTATTAGGATGAATTTTTCAATAAAAAAAATTAATAAAAGCCATAATCCAAAAGTAAAAACATTTATAAAAACCATAACAACTTTATTTCGTGTGTTTCGAAAAATTACTGAAACCCTAAATAGTCACTAGAACTAAAAAAAGAAAAAAGAGAATACCTACATTTTAGGATGGAGATTTGAATGAATTAAAAAATAGCCAGTGGCTCTTCTAGCTTCTATAATCTTCACGACGTAACGTATTGTCTTCTCACGACGTCTAAGAAACATAGTTTGGTGCAAAATCAAATTATCCTCCACCGCTATTTCACGTGTGGCTTCCACACTCCCTTTTCTCTCAGATATAATCCCACAGGCCACTAAATATCAAGTGAATACGTCCAAAAACGTGGTATCCGTTTGATAACTGGGTTTAGTTAGATGTTGAAAAGTTAAACTTTTATCATTCTTTAAGCAACTGATAAAAACCTATGAACTTGATCCAACAAATAAAAAAAATTCTTCGGCCTGTTCTGGGATCAAGCTCAATCATCCTTTTCTGATTATCCTCTTCGTTTTCTCTTTTCTTTGTTAATTGACTCTTATATATATATATATATAATGGGCATAATTAAGTATTAGTCCAAACTAAAGCCCAGATTAGAAATATAAAAGGGGAGAAAAATCTAGAGTTATGAAGAAAAAGAAGTATCTAGAGAATTAGAGAAGGATAAAAATTAACTAAAGAAATGGATAAGGATTAGAGAGTATTGCTGAATTTTTTAGCACTTAGCTACCACTAGTATAAATAGGAGTGTTTGGTGGCTTTTGTAAAATGCCATCCAAGAGAAACACTCAAGAGTGCTCCACAAAATAAAATAAAATAAAAACTTAGGGGTAAAAATCAGGGGTGTTCAATTCAGATAAATCGAACTGATCCGGATCAAATTGAAATAGACAATATGGTACAGTTTTGGTTACACCTTATACATATAAAAACCATATGATAACGATATAGTTCAGATAATGAACCGTAAAACAAAAAAAAATAACCCGAATTTAGTAGAGTGTGTCCAATGCTAGTTTCTAAAAAAAAAGTTTTAGGTTTTTTTTTTTTTTTTTTTGCTGTGGTCCCATTTTTTCAGCCAAAAAAAAAAATTAAAACTGAACCAACCGTGTGTCGCCATGTGGCGTGAACAGTGTAAGGATTCATTCTTATTTAAGGATTTTAGGGTCTGTTTCTTAACTATTCATGTGGGATCCGCAATATATTTTATTATTATTTTTTAAAGATTCCACCAATGTTTTTAAACCCGACCCGAACATCGAACCGGAATACCTTTCGGATCACTGGGTTATTGGATCAACCGAGGTTCGACCGCGGGTTACAAACAAATGAGGTTTGATATATAACTATATATATTGACATATATTCCTGAAACTATTTATTCTTTTTAATAATAATTCATTAAAATATATACACCAATTTTTCTAATTATGATTTAAATGATTAGTAAAATATAAATTTAGAAATTTTAAAAGAAATCAACAATTTAAATAAAAACTATGTACTAAGAAAATCAATACCACAACGATTTAGAAAAATAAAACGAAAGTTTGTGAGATTAAAAGATAAAACGTCTTTCCAGAAAAATTTCTAACAATGTTGAAACTACGAAAACCCTATATTTTATCACAATCATACCTTATCTTTGCTTTAAAAGATTAAAAAATGTTCATTATCCGGGCAGATCGGTTCGACAGATCCACCGGTTCGCAAATAAATCGCGGATTTTTCTGGGTTTTTGCTGTGTTTTAACTCAATAGTTTTTGCATATGAACCAAACCAGATTTTCTATGGGTCGCCGGATTTACCGGTCCAACCGCGGATCCGGGTCGGGTTTCAAAACATTAGATTCCAGTTAAGGACTCTCCGTTGGACATGCTCTTCCATAATAACGGAGTGTTCTTTCCATATAGAATGTCCACGTCATATAAATTCTGCACGTCACCATCCTTTCCTCCAAATCTTACGCTTAGAAAAAAAAAACACATAGTCCATAAAACCTTTCATTTTAGGCCCATGGAGCCCCAACATTCTTTTACTCACCTTCCTCCTCCACTCGTCTTCTCCCGCTTTCTCTCTTTTTTATTTTTATTTTTTAAATTATTAGGAGGTTATGGGTCGAAATCCATACATCCCCTAAACCTGAGACCAGAGCATGTTATATGGTCCGTCCCAAGCTTCACTCGATCATGTAACCTCTAAGCTTTCTCTCTTTGCCGACGGTGAAGAAGTTTCAAAAATTCTCAACGAATCATGAATCATCTTCTGCAAATCGCCATCAATGCATTTAACCGCCATTAAGAACTCGCCCACGAAGCCATTAATTCGACAGATTCACCTCCTCCAAATCAAACAAAGGTTTGTAATAACTATCCCACTTTATTGTTTGTTTCGTAATTTTCTATAGTAATTGCCTAATTGTTTCTTCATATTCCTTTGCTAAATCCTTCACTCGACGACTATAAATACCAGAGCTTCCACCCCGAATTTCAATATCACCCTTATCTTAGTCTATGAAGTACATAGAACTCAGTTAACCTCCTGTTCAAAATGGCCGCAGTTGATTTGGTTGCTATTCATGCTGAAGCTAACTATGTCACCTTCGATAATTTATGAGTCGGTCGCTCCTCGCAACAGGTTGTGGTTCGTTTTCTCCGTTTTTGGGATGTCAGGAATATTAAGAAGGATGGTCAATTCGTGGGGATTGTCCTCCTCTTCCTCGATGAAAAGGTTATTCGTTTTCCATAATCTTTCACGATTAAAAAACTATTAATGAATTCAATTCTCAGTTCTTCAAAGATCAATTCCTGCAAGATTTTCCCCTTATTCGTTATGGACTATTTGTCAAAAGGATACTGATAAATGGTGTATTTATATCTGAAAAATTAAATAAGTGAAACACTTAGATTCTATATTGAATGAATTGATAGCTTAACCACGATTATGAACAGGAATGGAACATAGAGTTAACGTTGTTTACATGTGTACCTGTAAATACTCTCATATTTGATTTATATATGAATAATTTTCATTATTTTGTAGTTCTTGGGTTTAGTAATGAGAATTTTGGTTTGATTATGAAGGTGTATGATTCAGGTGAAGGCATCGAGGTGGTGAGGTTTTATTATGATGGTACTATATTCATGTTTTTTCCTCCTGTACGTTATTGTGATAAACTTTTACATCAATAATTTAAGTAGTGTCTTTGTATTTATGTATGTATGGCCTATCATGAAAAAATCGATACTAAATGACATATATAGAGAGTCGTGTGTATCATAGTACTAAAAGCTGTTGTGAGCTGTTGGTATTATGGTTTAACTTTTAGATACATGCAGATATACAGACTTGTGCATTAAGGAGTAAGCTCGTGCCATCGTGTCTTCGTCACATTATAAAGTAAGTGTATAATATAAGGTTTCTAAAGTTTTTCAAAGTTTTGTGATTTGTAAGCTTTTTAAATCCTAATTACGATTTAAAAAATTGGTTAAGTAATCCCTTTGAAAATTTGAAGCAGAGGAAGAAGACAAGCATGATGATGTGCTCAACAGAGGAGAAGGAGAAGAGAGACGCATACAACATGTATGCAGAGTTGGTTGGTTCCATGAGATTTGTTGATACAGGGTATATGATAAGGTTTCGAGGAAAAATAAGTGACATATCAACCAGAAAGCAGACAGAAAACAGAGAATTCCCCGTCTTGAGGAACCGAGTGGGAGATAAATCTGTTGTAGTCACCATCTCAAAGGTTGCAGCGGACTCAAAACCTTGGCAGGAAGATGCTAATGATGGGTTCAGATACATAACAAGCATCTCATATTTGTAAGCAAACTCTTGGACTCTATCAATGATGGAGGTGTATTGAGGCTCTTTCTTGTAGTGATATATTACACTAGGCCACGATAGTGGTTATTATGAAATTAGGAGGCTTTATAGGTTTAGATTGCTGAAGTTTATTCAACCCGTAACATGGTTTTTCACAGATTATTATGATTTATTTTGCCAAAGTAAGTCCCTGAACCTAGAAATAGAAAGTTAACCTTTGGCTGGAAATATCCGTTGAATTCACTTAAATGGATGTATGGAATCTCTACATGTAGTCGAGAACCAGCCTTGCCATCTTTATTGGAATCATTTTACTCCTATATTTTTGGACTTTGGTATTTCACTAAGAATATAAATTGTTCTGATACAAAAAGAGTTTCACAACTCGCATACATGAACGTCAAGACACTAATAGGCCTGTTCTTTTCACGAACGTTGGTGTCAGCGTCACCCACACGAATTAGAAGCTAAAAATGGGACTAACACCACCATCAAAGTAGACGCAGCAGTTGGTTTATTTGAATTTTCTCATTAACAGTGGTCGCTGTTTTTTTTCAGCGGCAACTAATGGCACCAGCGGCTCCATTGAATACAAACGCAGCGGTATCATCTCCTTGGGCGAGTCCACCTCTCCCACCACCTTCAAAATGAGGGTTTTGTCGTTTGTAAGTTTCAGTATTATTATTAGAAGCCAATGACTAGCACAAATCTAGTTAAATCTTTTCTTTATATAAGAAGAGATTTAACTAGATTTGTGCTAGTCATTGGCTTCTAATAATAATACTGGAACTTACAAGAGAGTTATTAATAAGTTTATCTACAACAGTTTTGCAAGATTGAATATAAATGGCATAAAATTAAGCAGCTAACTTGAACAACAGTTTTGCAAGATTGAAATAAATGGCATAAAATTAAGCAGCTAACTTGAACAACAGTTTCACTTCGACCGTTTTGTCGTTTGCTTTTGAATTAACACGTAAGGCAACTTAAATATCAATTGAACAAAATCATCTTTCACGATCTGAACAAACGTCTAACACCAGATCTTTAATGATAAAAGGAATCGTTAAACAATCGGGTAACCGGTTAACAAGAAGTATGAATTGAGTACCACAATAATAAACCAAAGAAAAAAACCAAAGAAAAAAACCAAACTGAACCACAATAATAAACCAAAGAAAAAAAACCAAACTGAACCGGAATTTGAAATTTTGGAAATGGTTAAGGTTATGGTGTCTGGTGCTCAAGTCGGTGTAGTACGATAAATGATAACCGAAACACCGAATACTTAAAAAAAAATCTAACTCCATGATCATTCAAATTTCAGAGTCAATGGTTCATCTACATCTTTGCACCTTATGATTTCGAGAGCTTGAAGTATTACGTTTGGTGAACTAATCATCAAACAAATCCGTCCAACAGGCAGGTAAATCCCTAGTGATCAATAATTACCTACTAATCACATCTCAAAACTATATTCCCTTATGTGTTAAGAAATGAAATCCGTAAAATCAAGCCTAAATATCATACCTAACTGACCACGAGCATTCCTATGTTGAGATCATAGCAAAACTCTTGTAAAGTTCATTCAAGCATTTCATCAAACACCTTTAATGCATGATTTTTCCTAAGTCATATTTCAAGTTGATAACTCTTAATATAGCCATTAAGATAACTTTACAATAGAGATTCTTCCTATTTCACCATCATAGATCCATAAACTAACCTTAAACAAACCAAGTCTAACCTAGTCCAAAAACACTACTCACTCATAGTCAAGGGAACACATGAAAAATCAATGTAAATGCAAGAGAAATAAAGCATAATCTCCAAGGATTTATGTTGTATTAAGAAAAGAGGAGGGAATCAACTGTTTCCTTCAAAATTTAAAGAACAAAGATTAAGCCTTTCACCAAATAGGACAAGAGATTCAAAGAAAAATCTATACTTAAGCTTTGTGAGATTCAAAAACTAATTTAATTTCTATATTAGGTTAAACCAGGTCGACCCTGGATTTTGTTACCCGGATCCGGATCACACCCGCTCAGATATCCAGATAATACGTCGGACCGAATCTCGATCAAATGTCGAATCGAATCTCAGATAATAGTTCCCGAAGTTAATTTCGGTATAATTTAGTGCCACGTCACTTCATAAATAACTAGTATTTCAATGGCTTCCAAGATAAGAAACAATAAAGAGCTTTAAATCCAATATCCAAGGTTTTTTTTCCAAGAAATTCAAGTTCAATCGGCATTACAATACAAAACCACCGTTCATCCGTACATCACTAGAAGAAATTCGAAAAGTATCAATTTGGTTTCCCGGAGAGTTGGCGTACCGAAAATCCAACCATCTGAGCCCATTGCTTCAACTTCTCCTTCATCGTCTTTCGATCATCACCTATTCAAGTTTTTCATCCACCGTCAGATAAAAAACAAACAAAAGAAACTAATTCCAGATTTCATATTCATATATACCTTTTTGGACGATCGTCGTGGTGCTGGAGTTGCTGATGTCACGTTCTGACACAAACGAGGACGTCCGAGATAAATGGTTGCTATACTGCCTGTGAACTGCACAATACAATTCAAGAGCCGGGATTGTATCGGAGAGCCTCAGACTCAAATCAGAAGAATCTGGTTCAAACCCAAACCCAAGCTCGATGCAGCCTTTAAGCTCCTCGAGATCGTCACTCGTGACGCTCTTACTACGACGAAGGAGATCCAATGGCCGTTTCTTTTTCTTCCGCAACCAAGCCTCGTTGCGATTTACGTCTGGTGACCACGAGTGCTGCTTCATAAGTGGTCTCGACTGCTGTAGATTCTTGTGGTTCGACATTGTAGTGGCTAGGTTTGATTCTGTACGAACCAGTTCTTTATGGACGACCATATTCTACCCCTTTTTATTAGAGAAAACCATATTAATCCATATTTTGGGAGTGTTTAATTTTCTTAAGATATATATTGGCCAGTACATTTCATTACTAAATGTGTCAACTTTATCTCTGGATATTTTACCATTAATGGGTAACAAAATTTATCTCTAAATGTCAACATAGGAGGAAAAATATTAAATTTCAATAGATTTTGTTTGACTAAATCAATATTCTAAAATACGCGAGCGCTAATTGTGCGGTGGATAAGATCAATGTATAGTTAATATTATTTGGTAAACCATTAGCAGAATTAGACGGACCGATTTTGATTTGGACTGAGTTATAATTAAGTGCAATACTACCCACCAATAATTGTCCCTCTAGTCACCCTAAGAACGGTATACTGGAGTTCAGCGATGTAAAATAAATTGAGTTTGGGAGTAATTGTGATTGATCTTCATCTCGTTGTTTCTCACACTTGGAGAGGTACATTATCTCGTCAAGAGTGCCCTCGACAAATTCCGCAAGGTCTATTAACTTGACAGTAATCCTTCTACACAATCTCTGAAAAGTTTATTAGCTCGTAGAGAGTCTTCACCAAAATCTCCGAGAGATTTATTAGCTCGTCAAGAGTCTTCGATTATGCAACTCGTGGGACGGCCTCTTGCTAGGGCTGCATTTTATTATTATTATAATAGTGTATGCCGATTTTGGTGGGAACTTCTTGCCAAGAATGTGAAAAGTCACTTAGGGTTGAGAAGACGAGGAACCGATTAGGGTTACTCATTACTTTTCTCTCTCTCCTTTCTATATATTCTTCTTTGTTTATCTTGAGTTAATCATTACTTTTCTCTCTCTTCTTTTTAAATATTCTTCTTTGACCTCTTATTTCTTTATCTCGGCCTAGAAACATAGATTCATTCTTCTCTCTATTTTCCTTTGAATTTTCGATATATTTTTATTGTATTTTGTCGCTACTTTGAATTTCCCGACTAAAAATCTCGGCATTGTTGTGTTTTCAGATTGAAGAGAAATCTCGGCATTGTTGTGTTTTCCGATCAATCTTCAATATTTTTAATTTTTCAAAGTCTAACTTGGCCGCATTTCCCTTGGATTCTCTGCAAGTTGATAGCTCGAAACTTCAAGATATGTTCACTCATATGGAGGTTGATGATCAGGACGGGGCTAAACAGAGGTCTATTCGGACTGAGTTCATCATTCCCCACCTTAAGAACGAAAGTGAAGGAAAGGAGGCTTCAAAAGAAAAAAAAAATTTGGAAAGGATGAAATCGCTGTAGTTTTGGAGGGAAGGTCGGCTCAAAAAGATCGGTATTCCGACTTTGATGTTGGGAAGTCTCTATTAAACCATGTTTCTCTTGATAAATAAAAAAGTCTTCAATAAACGCTACCTACTAATTCAATAAACGCTATCGATGGACTCCTACTTCGGGTTTTAGGTATCTTTATAAGGGGTGAAACTGGTGACAAGAGAATTGTGGAATTATTGTGGAAGGAAATAAAATCCTCCATTTTGACACTAGTTGCACGATTATTGTGGAATCCCACATTTGCCTTTTTTTTTTTTTTTTTTTTTTTTTTTTTTACAAAAACTACTCATGATTTCTTTTTTACAATTTGGTTAGTCGGTTCGGTAATCTGGTTCGAGTACTTACATATGTTTTAATAAGTTTTTTTTTTAAAAACAATTCTGTATAAATCGGTTTTAAATAATATTTGATCGGTTCGGGTCAACTGATTTGAAACGAACCGAACCGATAACTAAACGAAAAAATGAATGCGGTTGGATATAACCGAAATCTAGGCATGGGCGCTTGGGTATGAGGATTCGATCGGTACTTTGGGGTTTCGGTACTAGGGGTTTAAGACTCATTCATGTATTTATGAATCGGGTTATATTAAATATAAATATGATTAATATTTTTTGGTATACAGTTGTATTTTGAGTACCCTTTCGGTTTTCGGTTCATATTCGGTTTCGATTTTTTGAGTATAGGAGATTATGATCCAATGATGTATTTTTGTCGTTTTCGGTTTGGTTTAGTTCAGTTATAGAATAGATTTTTAGACATTATTGTTGCATTTTTTTGACGTATAGTTACTGTATATAACCTTTATTGTTATTTAATTTTCTTCAATTTTTTATTTGGTTTGGTTATCCGATTCAAATATTTAATTTAGTATAAAGTTAAAAATGAAATAAAATAAAAACCAATCGGTTGCTGAATATATTTTTACAAAATTTTGGTCAATTCGGTTAAAAAAATTAAATACCCGATAAGATCAGTGAATTAAATTTATCGAACTGATAACCGAACCAAAAATAAATAATGTTTTAACTCCCGTATAATAAAAGAAAGAGGCTACTGACCAGTTCGGTTTATTGTCGATTCCATTCGGATTCGTATAATGAAAACCAATCCATTTTAAAAAAATTATGGTTTTTCATTACTAAAATTTTTTTTGGTTTTAAACGATATTTTTGAATAACTTTATATTTGGGTTAGAATTTATGAAAAATAAAAAAATAATATAATTTTAATCGGTAAATTGAGTTGGATTTGGTTACCTTAGTTTAGTTTGGTTGATTTCGATTAACCAAACTATATACAATATTGAATCAATCGGTTTCTTAAAGATAATACATGTGATAAATTGTTTTTTTATGTATTATTATCTTAAACTTTTTTATAAAAAAAAATACTTCACTAATTTTCATAAATTATTTACATTTTCAAAAACTTCAACAAGATTCAATTATCAATTAAATTTTTATGTTGTTATCCGAGATTCATCTAAAATCACCAAAAATTCAGTTAGATTCTAAAATTCAGCAAAAATCAATTCAGCAGTTACCATTTAAGTTCTGCAAGATTCAGCAAAAAACATTCTGCAATTCAACAAGATTCATCAATTCAGCAAAATTCCACTATTACCAATTCCACCCAAAGGCTTTTTTTCTTTATGGAAGACTCTGCTTCCAAATCCCTCAACTCCTAGTCAGATATTGGATTATTCGAGGAATAGCCTTCACTCAGCTTTCTCCAGGTGCTATAAAAAAACTTGGTTAGCATCCTAATCTTAGGAGCCGAGTACAACATTCGTATCACGTGTTAGCAATTTAAGGAGATGACGTGCCTTACTAAGGTCTAGAATACTCACAACACCTTCTATGTGATATCATATAACACAGTAACATACAAAGCAATCAATTTTAACTAACTAGTAAAATGACAATAAACCAATCCTAAGCAATTTCAGTGTCTTTAGGTTCCATGCTTTTGAACCTTGTTCATTTCAAATTCAATTTTCACTCGGATTAGATCAAAACATCATGCGCAACAACATATATGAGCAATCATCCAAGTTTTCCACAACATTGTTACTAACTCGTGGCGTTAATATTCAAATCAAATTTTTCTTTTGATGTGAATCGAGACACTCTATCTGAACCCCCACCAGATTCCCTTACACATTGTAGCATTTTTGCATGTTTCCGTCGAACTATGCACCCCAAAGAGTCATAAATACTAATTAGTTTATTTCACTAAAACAAATAAAAAAATGCTATTGAGTCAAGACAAACATGTTATAAAATGCAAAACAAAAACCATTTTCATCCATTTCATGTTCATCTCCTCCCAAATATTTTATCTCCCGCGATTTTTCATGCTCTCACTCTTTATTCTATAATCAAGATGGGTGAAACAATAAAGCTTGTTGAGAAAAGTGATGGATTTGAGACTCCTGGATATATTCACTCTGGCGTTAGTCAATTTATGTTGTAAGAATCTATAAAACTAAGATTACCCATAAACACTACCTAGAACTTTGACACTAGAAATGTTACATTCATTTCCAAATATCCATTCTACAATAAGGGCAATACACATTGGTGTCTAGCCAAGGAAATATGCATATGGAGTGAAACTTATGGGCACATGGTAGGTGGACCAATGTTTCACCCGTCTTAAACCGGTCTAGACATATAGCACAATCTTGACGTTCCCGGACTCGTCGCCACCCAAACCATTCGATCAGCCTTCCTTTGCTCTTCTTCAACCCGACCACCTCTGTCGGCAACTCCCCGTGAGATTGACCTTTCCGTTGCTCCAAGTAATTCACTTTGTCTTTACCATTTTGCCTGAACTTGAAAATTCAAATCATAATTCAAGAGACAGTAATGTCAAATTTGGCAGTCGTAGAAGCTGCCTAGTGGTTTCCGGGAAGTTTCCGCTATAACACAAAAGGACGCAACTTAACATTAAATAGAGACCACATGCTAAAATGCGCTTGGCAGACAGGAAGTGGGGTTAACACTAAAGAGATAAAATAATTGTCCGACAAAAGGCTATCTCACAATTATATGCTCATGTGATACCACATGTTTTCAATTAATAATACATCATCATGCGTCATTATCATGAAATGGAACGAAAGGCTTGAGCTTGTTCGGCGCAATTTAAGGTGAATTAGAACTCGTTTTTGCTATCATACGCTTGTTTTAACCAAACCAAACCTTCTGCGCGGAGTTCTAAGCCGCTCGTCCAGCCTCTCCTTAGCCTCTTTAGCTGCTCCTTCGAGCTTCTCATCGTTATCCTCTCCATACGATTTGTTTCTAACATTCCTCTCCTACAATTTATAAATTCAAAATTTGAATACCAAATATTTTTCTTGAACTTTTTTTTTCTTTCATTTTATTCGTTTCATTACCGAGAAGGAGACATAAGCCTGGTGGCCCTCATGATTGGTAGTGTAGAGAGAGAACGATGGGCGCCGAGTCCAAACGTGTCCGGCCGCTGCCGCCACAGAAGCCGTGTTGGATAACTCAATCGGTGGAGCACCGCCGTGGAAGCGTCGCCTCCTCGCGCACTCAACTCCGGGGAGCATACCAGCCATATCTGTATTTTTGTTGTGTTTTGGCTTGCGTAGAAGACAGAGAGAGGGGAGAAATGAATGGGAAGCTACAACAAATATTTATATCACTAATAATTGAGGAGAGCAATTTTGTTACTCGATATAATTAATGATATAAAGATGGGTTAAAAGTGACTTTTAACAGATACATTATTTTTTTGGTTATATTACATAAATAGCAACTATACTATGATATTTACATAATAATCCCCATAATAATCTGAAAGAAGAGAGCCAAAGACCTAAAAATCGAGAAGAGAGAAAAGCTGAAGAAATTCGAGATTTGTGTGCAAGATTAAAAGTTGACGAGAAGAAAATCATGAGGAAGACAGCTGCTGATTCTGAGAGACAGATATGTGTTCTGTTTAAACCAAGCCAATAGAAGCGGAAGACTAAGTTGTGACTTGTGAGCTCAAGAACAAAGGAGATGATGGTTTACGAAACTGAAGAACATAAGATTCTATATGAGAAAATGATAGTGTGGTTTTTCATTGACGAGCTAAGTGTTTCTAGAGATGAAGAAGAAACTAGAATGTGCATGAAAATGAAAGAAGAGCTGGAGTTGAAGATCGATAAGAAGAAGGTGAAATCAAAACTCACAGAGGAATGCGAAGATGCTTGTAAAATCAAACAAGTTATTTGCGTCTTTACTTATCGATTCCAGGAAGAGAAGAAAATGAAGTAATAAATAATTTGGAGTGAGAAGAATTGTGAGGATTAATGCTCGTGAAGTATATGGTTTTAGTTTCGTTACTGCTTCAAGAAGTTGTAGTCTCAGGGAATTCAGAACGGTCGTTGTCAAGCAGATCTTGGATCAATGAAGGTGAATGCCAGCTAGCCATGGAATCTATTTGAGGAGAAGAATGGCAAATTGGAGAGATTCAATTGAATTGATTGAAGCAGAAATTAAGAGGATCTTTGATTCGTTTTCGACGAGAAAATTGAGTTAGTTGAAGAAACTTGATGAAAATAGCCATGGAGATAAGGTTTTCTTTGTGATTGGGGTTTTGGATCTGGTTTTGCTAAAGGCAGATGGTAAGTTCTGACTTCGTGAATCGTGAGTGGCTTAATTTGTGAGAGAATTCCACTTCCGATGAAGATGATGATGAGCTCATTGACGAGAAAATCAAACGAGAAGAAAAAAAAAGGAACAGAGAGGATGGAATGAAGCCTTGTTGTGATTTGGGCTGTATCATGGGCCTAACTGTTTGGGCCACACTTAAATGAAAGAGAAATTTGGGTTCGGTTTCGTTCAGCAAATATCGTCAGAATTTTGAGTTAAAGGCGAAGGAGGAATTTGGGCTCTTGTTCGAGACAGTATTGAAGTTTTTTTTGCTTTCTAAAAGGGAATCAATGAAAAGTTGGAGATGAAATTGGACGTTGTAGAGTGAAGAATATTAATATGAAAGAAGTTATTTCTTAAGAAACAGAGATGAAGAAGAATATATTGAACAGGTTGGGTCCGCTGTCACGATTGCAGGTTTGAAAAATGAGGATGTACAATGAACTCATAAGAATAAAGAAAAAGGTAGTTCAGGATGGCCATGAAGAACTTGTTGGAAGATACATAATCTGAGATGTCTTGAGTTGGTTCAATTTTTTTTGCAGGAGCATGAGAAAAGCTTGATTTTAGAAGTTGAAACGCGAAAGGAGAAGCAGTGATTTGTTAAGAAGAGTTTGAAGCAGGGATTTTCATTAGAGCTAAGCCTAAGTACAGTGTATGAAACAAATCTGCAACAACATGTAGCTCACGTTGTAGTTCAGAAGCAGTGAAAGTGATGTTGTTTGTTTTTCGCTTTGTTGTGCACTCAAACATGGGGAGAAGCGGGTCATGTTTTCAGTGTTAAATCCAAAGCTTTGTTGCAGGGGGAGTAGTGTTAGTGGTTGTTGCGGAACAGGTTGCTTAAGTATCAAACTATGCCAAAGGGACCTGATCTGCAGCGTGAGCTTGGAGATTACATCAGCCTGCGCATAAGACTATTCATCAGAAGCATAAAGAGGAAGGTTCAGTGGTCTGTAATAATTCTGATGTTGTATGTTTCAGGGGGAGTGTTGATTCTATATTATATGCTTTAGGGAGAGTATTTATGCCATGGTCTTGTGTTCTAAAACTCATTAAATAAGGGGGAAATTGTTAGTGTAATGCTTAACGGAATGTCGATATGGTAAATCAGTTTGTGAGAAAGTAGCATAACTTGATGCAGAGATGATGAGTTAGTTCTTGCTAGAACATTTAGTGTCACGAGTATAAAAGTGTGACCGGATGAAACACATGTGGTGTGATATTGTTAGCGTTCTTCAGCTCTACAACGCAGTCATCAATGGGGAGATTGAGAGTGTTATGTGCTAACTGAGTTTAAAACTGTGTCAAAACAGAACGTGATTTAGCTGTTGGAACAGAATGTAACTCAAGGCCGAGCTGATGCAAACACTAAGTCAGTAGTAATATGTGGTACAGAGGTTGAGACAAAATCAATGTATTACATTGGCAGTCTGGATAGAGACCCTAAACAAGAACTGACATAGGTTGTGCTACAACAAAAGATGATTCATATTTTGAGACATTAGCAATACTTGTAGTAGATGATAAGAAAGAAACGTCATAATTTTATGGCAGTTATAGAGAAGACTATAACGATAAGAGCTGACATGGATGTTGAAGCAATTCTTGATGCAGGTCTTGAGGCAGTAGATGTTACAACACAATGTAGCACATGCGCTGAGACAGAAAGTACTTCAAAACGGGAAAGAAAAAAGTTTCTTTATTGGGGGCGTTTTCTTTGTTTTAGGAAATAGGTCTACGTGAGTCTAGAAACTCAATAAAATGAAGAAATCATGTGGATTTCAGTAAAGGTAGGGTTTTGACATTTACCTAAATAAACCAAGAGACGACCACAAAAAGAGGTGCACATTTAGGATTTACTGAAGAAAGGTACACAGTTGTGTGACGTTGCTCCACCATAGAGATTTGTAGATCTGTTATGGTGGTTTTGTCTATGGATTCTACAACCGTTTAGAAAAAGCTGGTGTTGCACCGGGTGCGTCGGTGGTATACTTTGTAGAGATAGTGTTTCCATAGTGTTGTGTCTATCTAGAGAAGAGTTGTAAGCATTGTTGTATAAGTTCATTCCATTACTTAGAAAAATTCCCTTAAAAGAACTTTTCTTCACTGGTTTGCTTATCTTTAATTGATAATAGCTATAAGTTTTCATTCTCACATGGAGATCGGAGTCACTGAACATTGGCTTTAATGTATCATATAATGGCTATTAGCAAATCAGGGTTTTCAGCCATTTTCACTAAGAGACAAATCCTCATCGTGAAGTGGTGTTTGGTCTTCATCCTCAACTACTTCTTCACATCAATTTCATAAACATCATGGGAGCTGGTATAGAGTATATTTCCATGTGGTCAACATCAATTTCCATTAAGTCTTTTTATCTTTTGTGATGTTTATGCTTAGCTTCTCAATGCCTTCAACCAGAATCACGCGTTTTACCAACAAATTGGAGGTCGAGGCGAGAGTTGGCAATGCTTATCCAATTGTATTCTCACCTCACGAAATACGCGTTAGGCTAAATACTTCCAGTTTCTTAACGAGATTGCGGAATACAGCAAGTTAGACTTCTATTGGGTTTCGTATTCTCCATGAAATTGACTGGTTAGGAGCTGAGAATCGCTGAAAGCGCTCAAGCTTCGCACTTCTATCCTAATAGCGAGTCGGAGACCTGCGATTAGATCCTCATACTAGGCTTTATTATCAGATGCCGCAAGGTGGAGCCTAAATGATTGTTGAACGACCTCGTTGGCCAGAGCTAGCGAGCTGATATTACTACCGAGGGAGATAGTTTTTTCATCTGGGGATACCTGGTCTCAGCATCCACTGGGAACTTGTTCACGTAGTAAATCGGTCATTGCATATATCGTTCTCCTCTCACGAAGACGCCACTTACTGCAGCCTCAAAGACAGCCACGTAGAGAAGTTCTCCCTCAACTGGCTTTGATAAGGTGGGAGGCTTGGAAAAGTATGATTTGAGTTGATTGAAGGCTTCCTTGCACTTTTCATTCCTATTTTTGACCCAAAATTTGCGATTAAAGCTTGAAACCCCGACATTCTCAGTTTTACACATCGACAATATGCACAACGATGATGTGCACAACGACATGAATTTTATTTTCAGAGGATGTTCTGTCGTCATCATAGCTCATCGACGAGTTGATGACATCGACATGGACGTCTTCGATGTCTTTTAAAACCTTTTCCACGTCTACTGATACATGAATTATTTCACCCAAATAAACTGCAAGTGCACATCGTACTGTTGTAGTACCTAGGTTATATATCGATCCCACATAAATTAAGTCATTTTCAAATATAAACCAGGAATTCTTCTTAAGGCAAAACTTCAGTAATTAAGTTAAATAAACTAAGAGAACAATGTAAATTAAACGTGTAAAGGAAATAATTTTAAAAGCGCTAGATCATAGGTAAATGGTAGGAAATATAGATGATTCAGAAAACTCCAATCAACTATCAATCATATTTTAGAACACATAAGACGTTATGTAGAAAACCCTAATTTCTTGGTGAATTCTACCTACTCGTTAACGACTTGATCATAAACGTCTTTTATAGAAGCTAATCATGCAATGAATTCGGATCGGGTTGTTCATGATTTCCCTAGAACAAACATCTTTAGGACTAAAAGGAAACCACCTACTAAAAGATAGTTTCAGTTTGTTAAAAACCTGATAATTGATTCAACACAACCTAGTAATCAATTGATAGGGGATAATTTTTATCCAAATTAATCCGCAAGTGCACGAATATGCAAATTTTAGTATAATAGGGATCACACCACATAGACTAGTAAAACTCAACAAATCCTAGGTTTGAAATAAGTTAGGAAAATAAAATTTAAAGTAATTTAAATCGCACTAGAAAATATTGAATATCGGTTTGTAAACAATCAGGGAAAAATCTAGGCGTAGGGAAACTCGCCGGGAATCCAAATTGATAAAAATAATCCTAGCAGGGTGAATTATGAAAACCGTTCTTGAACACAATCACAAAATTATGGATAACCAGCTTCTGCTATGAGATCCACCTATGCCTAAACTATTTTAAAACCAAATTCTTTTGAGAGATCTCAATAGCTAAACATGCAGCTAAACATGCATTCTAATCAAGTTGCTAAGTTCACAAATTCCCTAAACCAAATTCCTTTGAGAATAGGCCACTTTGCTCATCTAGATTTGTTTCCAGATAATTAATAATGCTTCCACATCTATGAATCAACCTACAGATCTTAATCCTAGTTCATGACTCTAGAATAAGCATAGAGAGTAACCTAGATGAAGAACCAAAAGATAAACCTAACTAGTTATGATCCTAATAATTACTTCATCAATTCCTTTGAAGTAACCCTAAACTTAACAAGGAGATTACTCAGACATGGAGAATAATAACATCATCATGTTTGAATAAAATTGCATAAAAGAATCAAAAGAGTAGATAAACAAAGATGGTTCAAAGGAAAACTTCTCTCCCTAACAAATCTCTCTATAAAACCTAGAAAACAACTTATGACTTAAACAATAGCCTAAAACATGAATTTATAAGGTCTTTGACGTCTGGGCAAAGTCTTGTGTGATTAAGAATTCCCAAAACTCGTTTTGACAAGGAAAAGAAAAATTGCCTATTTTCTCTGAACTTTGTGTCGGTCGACACACACAATGGTTGACTGGTCAACGCCCAAAAATCTGCAACTTTGACTTTTCTTCAACTTATTTGGTCTTTTAGCTTCTTTTTCCATGTTACTTCTTTTTCTCTTTAAGTTCATTTGACATCAAAGACTCCTATAAAACACATAAAACCATATAGAAAATAATGGGAAAAACCCATAAAAACACTCATCTATCATCAATACTCTAAGTGATCAAATCAGAGTAAACATTAAGAATATCTAAAGTTGAGAATCATCCTGATCATATCATGTTCAAAGCATCATGGATCTATAACAACCATTGAAAACTTGATCTAACTAGTAAACTACTTACAAATTACAAGTAAAACCAAACACATTGTAAAAAGCAAAAGACTTCATTAAAGTAAAAGAGAGTAGAGTTGCAGAGAAAATAGGTCGTGACCTTTTTTTGAGAACAAAAGTAAACCTAAAATAAAACTCGAATAAACCCTAGAACAAGGTGACTTTTCGACGCAAAAGAGTTTTTGTGATTGATTGAGTGTCTTAAGAGGTGCATGACCTCATTTCCACCCTAGCATTGGTTTTTATATCTCCGGAAGTCGTGCATGGGTCGTGCAGGGGTTTCCTCTTTGTAACCGTCATGCCATGTCGGTCGACCCTAGGGTCGGTCGATCAACCCTCAACTCAGAAGTCGATTATTTCTTCATTTTTGTTACAAAACGTTTAAGCTTTCTTCAAATTCTCCATGACGTGTAAATCCCCTGGTATCTTACTAATATATGAAAACCGGTGAAAATCGTATTAATATATGAAAACTGGTGAAAATAACGATACATTAAACTCCAAAACGATCGAAAATCCGTCAGAAAATGAGTTCTTTATTAAATTAATTAAATTTTTTTTTCTTAGTAAAATATGTTCCAGTAAAGATAAAATGTGGTAAACACATTTCATTAAATGGAGGATAATATGTATATTATTTAATAGTAGATGAGATTAATTTTTAAGATAGTGTATTTTTCTCTATTCAAAAAATCGGTCTCGGCGGCCGATTATGCGCCGGGGAGGCGTTTGGCGGCACCGAATCGATGCGATTTGAGCTAGTCAGACCTGTTAAAAAAAAAACTTTGTGCTTTTTTGGGTTTTGGAAGCTTTGAATGGTTACTTGATGCTAGATTTGAAAGTTTTGTGTGAAATACATAAGTAAAACAATATAAAATGTGAAAAAACGTCGATGGCGGCAGTTCCAAGAAGAAGAAGTCAAAAAAATTACAAAAGTACCCTTCATTAATGTACAAAGAAAAATTGAGTAAAATGGACGCTACTTTGGTTCGAATCTGGCACAAATGGCAAACCGCCTTTACCACTAGGATACCGTCAATTTTAACATATTTCTACTATAATAATATATAAATGTATTGGAATATTAAAAAACCCTAACTTTACGCCTCGCGTAATCTCCACTTAATCCCAGATTAATCCGTTAGGCGCTAGACTCAACCTGACCGTCAACCTAGCGTCTAGCGCTTTTTCGAATTTGGCATTTTTACACTTTCAAACTTTTTTTATTATTAAATATGTATACAAGCAAAGCAAGATGATTTTAATTACAAGGGATATTGAGGAATAAAATTATGAAAATATACTAACCATATTGTAATTAGTCTATTTTCATGTATCAGTTTTGTATTTACCTTCTTTATAGAGACATTCCTAGTTAGGTTAAAGATTTGTATACAAAAAAAACTTTTTGATATTTTGAGTTCTACAAAATAACATAATTAATGTGACCTTATCGGTATTGTTATATTAATCAATCATTGAATATATTTAACGGCCAATATCGTCACAATTATATTGTTGATACACTGTTAGACAAAGAAATTTTGTTAGATATATATGGACTAAAACCAAGTCTTCTTTTATTCTTTTTATCAACCACTGATTGTTTTTTTTTCTTTTTATGAATGCAACTTCATATTGAATAAGCTATAATATTTATTTAAAAACGAACCCTCACTTTAGACATAGTACATGAAAATGATGTTATTTATCCAAACTTGGGCATAAATATTGTACTTGTAAAGCTTAAGATTGTGATTTTTTGGCTATAAATTTAAAAGTTTAATGAGGCTGATATGTAAATATTTAAGGCTAATCGAAAGAAACATTTGCTTAGAAAACTTTTCCAAACAATAGTTTTCGAATGTGGACGACAAATTTTGCATAACTAAGAATAATTTCAATGGTTAACTTCATAAAGAAAAATTAAATATATATATTCGAGTTTGTTTCAAACCATTTCTTGTTTTTTCTTCAAGAAAAAGTTTCAAAGTATAATCTTGTATCATTTTTATTATTATGATCAACATCGTTCATAATCGAACCAGTAATTCCTAGAACCAACAGAATTGGGTCGAGATTTAGATCAATGTAAGGTTTCTAGTTCAAATTCTTGAGCCTGAGCAGGACCTGGACTGGCTGAAAGATTTCTCTATTGGTCTTATCTCTATCAGAGTAGCTCGAATCTAGAAGGATAAATCAAATCTAACTCTGAACAAATCTCCGAAAATGAGAAATTTCAAAAATATTACTGATATTAAATATTATTCAATGGTTATATTGCATATATTATTCAATGATTATTATAAAGCATTTAGTTTCATTGTCGAAACTATATTAAATATTTTAGATATTACTAAGTCAATCCTAGTAGAGTCTACATCTATGAACCTTTTTCTAGTTTAGTAAGGAGACGCCCGCCTTATGTTGGGATTTTAAATAGTAACAATTGGGGAATTTTGACTTACTATCCTTCAAGTGAGGTGTACGAGATAGCCATCTTGACTTTACGAGCTCATTGAGCTAGGCCAGGCGAAAACTAGGCTTGCGAGTGGTGAGCTCGACATACGACGAAAACTGGGCTTAACATTGGTTGCCTTAGCATACACAAAAACTGGGCTTACGAGTAGTTAGCTTGGCCTATGGAGAAAATTGGGCTTGGGGTTGCGAGTGGTTTGTTCGGTATGGTAATTTTTATTTGAACAATTCAAATCAAACCGAAGAAAACAAAGAGTTTCTGCCAACACTAATTTTCCAACTAATACAAACCTAACAGCCTCATTTATGTCTCGAATTCACGTCTTTTCGAATTTTTTTTTTATCTTCTTTACTTAATCTTGAGAGGAGAACCTGGAAAACTACGATGACATTTTCTAGAATCATTACGATTGATGATCGTGACCAAAAATCCTAAAAAAATATCATCGAATTATTTTCTCCTAAAGATGAATTTGAAAACGTAAATTCTTCAATTTTGAATCCCAACAAAAGTTGAAAAGATATTTATAAGCGAAGCGAAAAGTAGAAGAGATCGAAAAAATCAAAGGATTCAACTCTAATTGAACCTAGTTGACATCTCTACCTAATTCCATTGATGGAATTACTCACTCATAATTCTTTGTAATTCCATTACGAGATATTGGTAAAAAAGAAAAAGAAAAGATATGAACAAAAATTTATAAATATTACTAAGTCATAAAGATAAACAAGATTCAGCTTGATCAAACAAGCTTAAAAGCATAAAATTAAAGTAGAAAGTTCATTTTAAAAGGTATCCAAAATTGATTACCACGACGAATACTTAAATAGTATCTACTTAGAAAATGAATTTTACACATTTAAGTTTACCAAAGCCTGTATCAATTTCTTTTTTAGCTATTCTCCTTTCTTCGTTGTTGTGTTCTTGGTTTAAGTTTGGTATCGCTAGAAATATATTATTATTCAATGCTTATTGTATAGCAGTTTTTATTTCATTGTCGAACCTATTGTCGAACCTATATAAAATATTTCAAATATTATATTTTGATATTTTATCTTCAAAAACATGACTTATAACATCTTTATCTATGTGAATTGTACATATATGATTCATCATGTGAAAACCATTAAGTACTATCAATCTATATATTATTATTATTATTTTTGGTACGAATCAATCTATATATATTATTAAGTTTGACAAATATATAATAGTTTGACTTTGTAATGTAGAAGGGAAATATAGATATGAAACACCATAATATTATTATTAGACAAGATGTAAGATTTTGGTACATTTCAATCTAAATAACATCATATATTTAACCGTAATTAGATAAAAGACTAATCCAAATATAGAAAATGCATAGAAAAATTCAGTGAAATTTAATCAAATTAGTATTAATCTTTAATAAAATTACTAGTTTAGTATCATTCACTAAAAGTTTACTAAATTAGTATTCAACATATGTAAAAAAGACTAAATTGCCATTATGATTAAATTACTAATTAATCTTATTTTTTGCATTAAACTTCTAATTCAAAATTCAAAAATTTCAAAATTAATAATTTAAAACGATTAAAAAAATATAAAAATAAATTCAAGAAAAAAAAACGAAAAAAAATAAAAATAAAACGAAAAAAATAGAAAAAATAATAATAATAATAAAAATAAAAACGTAAAAGATAAAAAATAAAAAGCTAAAAAACTTAAAAAATTTTAAAATTGAAAAATAAAAATAAAACTTAAAAATTAGAAATTAAAAATGGAAAATCAAAAATAAAAAATGAAAATTTTTAAAAGTTTAATTTTGTTTTAAAAATAATTTGCATTAATTCTTTAAATTAGTACAAAATAACGTCTTATTATTATTGATGAAATAATATTAAACTCTTTTAATAAGTTATTATCAATAACTCTTTTTAAAAATTAATTAATATCAAATTAAATTATTTTACTAAACCAAATAGTTTTTTAATATCAATTTCAAAAATAACAATTGACGATTTCAAAAATTTTTAAAATATAATAATATTAATTTTAAATATTTGGAAAATACAGATAGTTTAAAATTTCAATTTATAACTACTTAAAATAATTAATATTAAATTTTCCTAAATAAATAAGAATTATTATTTTTTTTCAAAAATTGTAAACAAATCCGTAAAATAAACTTTCTTGCCACGTCATTGCATTATAAAATATCCGTAAAATCTAAAACAAATCTGTTACAAATTAAATATATCAGCAGCACTACAATACTAATTAAGTAATTATTTTGGCAATTTTTGTAGTGTCGTGGATTTATATAAATCTGCAACAAATCTACAACACTACATGGTAACTCTGCAAATAAAATCCGCAAATCGAGATAAAACCGCAAAATTTTGAAAAAATCTTCAAGACGCAAAAAAAATCTTCAAATAAAATTTACAAAAAAAACAAGTCTGAAAAAAGTACTCCGCAAAAAAAAAAATCCGGTACAAAAGAAAAAAATCTGCGACAATAAGTACTACATTAGTAATTTTTTACAATCTTTTCCTTTGATGCAACAAAAATCTGCAACAAAAGAAAAAATCTACAACACGTAAATTTAAATCTGCAGAAACAAATCCGTTAAAAAAAATTTCGTTAAATAAAATCCGCAAAAAATATCTTCAACACATGATTGCGGATTTCTTAAAAATAATATGAGGATTTTTTTCGATGGGAATGTAACATTTTTGTAATTAGTTTTTTCTCACCAAATAGTTACAGGGGTTATTTAGTCACGAAAATATCCATTTCTAAAGCCCAAAAATTAGTATTAATCTAGTAATTATAGTATTATTTCATACTAAATTACTAAATAAGTAATTGCCCCAGAAATTTAATATAAATGAGTTTGTTATGGTGTCAGAGTCACATAAATAAGAAAAATATATTTGCTTTCAAAAATGGAAAAGACCTCTTCTCACATTCCCTATATATAGACAACGGAAGCACCTTCTCAATTTGTATCACTACAAAGCACAAGAAACAAATAAACACAGAGAGCATTTTGTTAAAACAAAAAGAGTCTCGATCAAAATGGCTAATCTTGGGCGAGCCTCCCCCTTTGTCAACGCTTCCTACTGGTTCCCCGATGGTGAAGACCCCATTTTATCCCCAAATGTATCAGTCTCCAACATTGACGCAACACTTTTCACTCACCTTTTTGCGCCTTCGCGAATCTCGACCCTCAGACCCACACAGTCGTTATCCCCCTTCTGCATCAACCCATATTCTCCGTCTTCACTACCACCGTCATGGAGAAAAACCCTAACGTACAGACTCTCTTGTCCATCGGCGGTAGAAACGCAGAAAAATCTGCGTTTGTGTCCATGGCAAGTAACCCCATCTTTCGGGCTGCGTTCATAAAATCTTCGATTGAAACAGCTAGGGCCAACAAATTTCACGGCCTCGATTTAGCCTGGGAATACCCGAGCTCTGCGGCTGAGATGCAAAACTTTGGAAAGCTAGTGAAAGAATGGAGAGCAGCCGTTGTGGAAGAGTCTAACCGAACCCAAAAACTGCCTCTGCTGTTGACGGCTGCGGTTTACTACACGCCAGTTTACATTTCGGTTTCCTACCCGGTTCAAGAAATTGTCGACAGCTTGGATTGGGTTAATCTTATAGCCTTTGATTTTTATGGACCAGGATGGTCGGTATTGACAGGCCCTCCCGCAGCTCTGTCACCTTTGAACCCACCAGGTATATAAACATAGTTGAATAATTCTCTTTAATATCCAAATAATTAGTTAGTCCCGAAAATAAATAATAAAAAGACTAAATAGTATCCTCCTACGTGAAGGAATAACTGATCACTGACCACGATCGTCGGAATTGACAGGCCCTCCTGCCGCTTTGTTTCCTTTGCACCGAGCAGGTATAAACATAACTTAATAATTCCAGATAATTAGTTACTTCCGAAAATAATAATAACATCAATAATAAAATAGTATCTTCCTACGCGAAGTAACTGGTAAAGCACTTGGTTTTGGTTTGAAAGGTCCCAGTGGGGACTCTGGTTTGGAGCAGTGGCTTAGTGCCGGACTTCCGGAGAACAAAGCAGTTTTGGGATTCCCATACGTTGGAGTGGCCTGGACTCTGGTTGATGTAAAAAATAACGGGTATGATGCGCCCACCAACGGAGCAACGGAGCATGTCAACTATGCTCGGGTAATAGATTTTATACGGGAACAGACAGCTACCGTGGAGCATAGTTCGACGGTAATTGGAGACTATTGCTACGCTGGAGCAATATGGATTGGATATGATGATTTTCAGAGTGTCGTGACCAAAGTCAAATTTGCTAAGCAGCGCAATCTCCTAGGTTACTTCTCCTGGCACGTTGGAGCTGATTTTGAATGCGCTCTCTCTCGTGTAGGTTAGACTCTCTCGTTTTTTCTTTTCTCCGTTTATATATGCTACAAGTATTAGTTCTTTCCACATATCTTCCTATTTCATTTTTTATATGAACAGAAAAAAAATATTAAGAAAAATGTGTACTTAGTATCCAAGTGATCTTCTCATGCATGGATTTTTTTTCCTAATTTTACAGCATCTAAAGCATGGAATGCCTGAGACAACACCCACCAAGGGATAAAATACCCAAACCCACTGTCAGCTGAAGAAGAAGAATAATTAAATGATGATAAAATAAGAACAAATAAAACATGTTATCTCATTTTGGTAATAAAAATAAAACACGTTTGCTTTTCGCATCCCTTGTAATAAAAAAAATTATTCTGCTTTGCTTTGTACACATATTTAATAATAATAAAAAGTTTATTTTGTGAAAATATGAGATCTCAACTCTCTTAAAATTGAATCTCATCTAACTACTCGTAAACAATTTACATATTATCCTCCATTTAAATGAATCGTGTTTAGCTCATTTTACCTTTGGGTGGAACTTATTTCACTAATTACAAAACGAAAATTTAATCAAATTTACAATAGCAATTTTAATAAATACTTCGAAATGTTGCATCTGTTCTTTGTAACTCTACAATTCATATATTATCCTATAAAACTGATTCTTTTATTAACCAAATTTTAGAAATAAATCTTTGATTCGAAGAGTTGTCACTACAAGAATAACGCTTAATTCCGACGGAAAAAACGATCGGGAATCTGTCGGAAAAGACCATTTCCGACGGAAAAACGAAAAAAAATTGTCTCCTAAAAAATCCATTGGATATATTTGGCGGTTGAAACTATCGATTGGTTCTTTAGCTTTCCCGATGCATCACAAAATTGTTGAAACTTCCTGCCATACATTATCATCGACCTTCTGTTGGGAATTTTCAACAAAAATTTTTCGTCGGAAAAGACATACAAATTTCCGACTAACACCTATTTCTGACAAACCTTTTCTGACAATCCATTTTCAATCGGTTTTTTGCCGGTAAGACCTTTTTCCGATGGATAAAAGAAGGATATTTCTATTGGATTTTGCGCATATACTCTTTTAGTGGTGTGAAAATATGAGATACTCAACTCTCTTAAAATTTTATCCCATCCACTCTTAAACAATCTACATATTATCCTCCATTTAATGAAATGTGTTTACCTCATTTTAACCTTTAGTATAACTTATTTTACTAATTTAAAAACGAAAATTTTATCATATTTACTATAGCAATTTAACAAATGCTTCGAAATGTTGCATCTATTTTTCGTAACTTTAAAGTTCACATATTTTTCTATATAACTAACTAGTGGGTGACTCACGTTTCACATGAAATTTGGTATTCTTAAATATAGATATAGAAAAATTTCAACAATAACAAAACTTTTAACTAAAATTTATATATTTAAAATATAATGTATTTATTAATTAAATACAACTTTAAAATTGGATATATAGCTTTTAATGGTTTATATGTACTTGCTAAGATTATTCGAAAAGTATCATAATAACAAGGGTAAGAGTGCATAAATCAACAAAAGGATTTTCAAGGACATGACATTCTGTCATCTTTGGATACAACAAGTACGATATTGATTTCCTTCCGATTCGGGTTTTCGAAGCTTTACTATCGGACTTTCATTACCCCATCCTTTATTTCAAAAGTTTATGATGTCCATAGACAGCCTCTATCATAGATGACAAACCAAATTTCTATGTCAAGCATGTTTTTTTCCAGACATATGAGATGCATAATATATGTTATTATTTTCTCACCTATCATGTTTAAGTCACATAAGAAAAAAGAACCATATATTCGATCATCTAATGTTCATAGTTAAGTGACAAAAAAAAAAATATATATATATATATATATATATATTCATAGTTAAGCATTATCAAGTTCAACCACGTAGAACCCGATTTCAGAATATGAAGTAGTTCACTCCTACAACCCCCACCCTTCACATTTCATAAGAAATAAGGATATAATTTTCTAGTGATTCAAATCCTATGTTAGAGAAATACTCATACCGACACTTTTCTTTCCTGAAATTTAAGTTAGATGTCTATTCATCTAACATGGGTCTCTTAATGGAAACGTCCCATATTTTTCTAGATCCTCATTGTTTTCTCTATTTCTATACTTCCCAACACGACATGTTGAACCATATACACTACATTTTGTATGGTTCAACCTAATCTTTGTTCTCTTTTCCATGTTTCTTGTTTTTCTAACTAGTACTATTGACTTCCCGCTTGTCTTCCCGAGTATTCTCCCACACATGTCATCGTTTAAAAATATCTTAGTATGATTTCCAATAGAGGTATTCTCGCATACCTCGTGAAAGCTTTGGGGTCCGTATAATCCAAATTTTTAAATTCGTGATTCATAAATACCAACCAATTTTTTAGAATTTATTCTCAATTCTTCGGTTATATACGGTATGTTCATGACTCTCATGATAGACTAGCCAACTTCTATTTTTGAATGTAAAAAATAATTTAAGAAGATAAATATTGGTTACAAAATGTGCCTCAATTTTTCAGAACTAATTTTTATTGGAAAAAAAAAAACTATCACCTATAAATTTTGACTCTTCACTTGTCCAAACCGATTCTTATTACTTCGGCTTACTTAGAACTCATTTGTTGAACATTAGATCTTTTTAGATAAATTCTCAATTTAAAATTCAAATTTATTAATTTAGATATATATTAAATTGCATGAAAAAAAATATGTACTTAAATATTTCCGGTTAAAGTTTACTATTAAATTTCAAATAATTGAAATTAAATGTATGATTATATCAATTGATTATTTAGTGGATTGGATCTGTACTTTATATTAAAAGGTGAAAATATTAGCAAGTTGTGTGGAAATAGATACGTGACGAGTTTAAATGATATAAAAAAGAGGCATGTCTTGAATAAAATAGCGTACGACTTGATTGTGTTTCGTCTTCTCGTGGAAGACCATAATGGCACCAAGATGTAGCGGGAAGTCAAGTCATAACATACGACGCTATTAAGTCCCAAAATAGCGAGATATGTTTTAGACAAGAAACACCAATGTCAAACTAAAAGTGCATTTAGCCAGAGTAACTCAATAACTTTATCATCCACAACACGATATCCTTCCTTTGTGGAAGATCATGAACTGATGTTATTTTACTTAGTTCTCAAGGAAATTAGTTACCCAGTTGAACAACCAGAATATATGGGATCGGGGAGATAAGGGAAAACCTGCTCCACTAAGTCTTACAAAGTAGAAAGAACTAAAACATCATCATATCGTACTAAGATAACTTAACAAAGATTACCATTGCCACATCATCAAACACAACTAGTTTGCGACCTTAAACCTCTATGCTATCTTACATCGATAACACATAAGCAAACTTAAAAAAATCAACCACTCACAATCCCTGTGTAACCTTATGGCTTACAAGAATTTGGGCTTGAGCCTTGTTGCTAGGTGCCTCTCTTTTTGAGATATTCCATGCCCTTAAGTGGAAAATTTTAGAAATGAGTTACTAACTTGTTTTCCTTCAACCATGGACTATTGCCATGAAGCAAAGAGACTCCTCAGCACTTCTAGCTCAATCCATACTCTTTTTTCACCTGAAGTGCATCTCCTAGAACTAGTTACATACGTTTTATATGAAAAATAAATTTCAGTAAAATTCCAATAAATTTAAATTGTAAGGCTTAAAAGAAAAATACTTTGACATGACACCAAATCAGGAAGTCATAGAAATACATACCAAATATGAGTCTAAACTCAATTTTCTGCAAGCTGCTTACACCAAGGCTTGTCAATTAGTCAGTTTCTCTTATACTTTCTTGTGAGTATCTTTCAGAGCAACTACAGATCACAATGGTTGTAATACCCTTGGACCGGTTTAAGACCATGATGGATTGAAAGTATCACTTAATAAATACAAGATACTAAATTCTAGGGATTTGAGTTATATATATTTTTTTTTATTAGTTCTCTAACTTGTCTCTTATTACAATTCTGAATTCCTTCCGAAATTGTCTTTTGTCTTTTAAACTAAAAAATCTACCATATAATTTTCTATTTTAAATGTATTTTTCTTTATTAAATTAATTAATTTTTTGTTTTTTAATTAGTAAAATAAGTTCCAATAACGATAAAATGTGGTACATACATATCACTAAATGGAAGATAATATGTAGATTAGTTAATAGTAGATGAGATTAATTTTTGAGAAAATTGAGTATATTATTCAAATTTTTTTTAATTATTAAATATGTGTACAAGCAAGCAAGGTGATTTTACTTACAAGAGATGAGATAAGCGAAATAAGCGAAGACGAACCATATTGAGGAATAAAGATATAAGAATCAAATTATAATTAGTCAATTTTCATGTATCAGTTTTGTATAGGTAGCATTTTTGTGGAGATTTCCAATTAGGATTAAGATTTGTATATAGAGTTAAGCAATAACAAAACCTTTTGCTATTTTGAGGTCGACAAAATAACTTAATTAATGTGATCTGAGGTATTGTTATATTAATCAATTATTTAACATACTTAATGTCCAATCTCGTCACATGTATATTTTTGTACACTACTGTTAGACAAAGAGAGACTTTGTTAAATATATGGAGTCTTCTTTTATTATTTTTATCAACCACCTATTTTTCTTTATTTGTTTTATGAAGTTGAACAAGCTATATTATTTATTTAAAAAATAACCCCACCTTTAGACATATCACCTGAAAATGATGTTATTTATAAAATTCGGGTATAAATAATGAACTTACAAAGCTTAACAAAATGATTTTTTGGGTGTAATTTTAAAGGGTCAACGAGGCTGATATGTATATACTAGCGTTTATTCCGCGCACATGCGCGGGAGTTAA
Organism: Euclidium syriacum; assembly: GCA_900116095.1. Lineage (NCBI taxonomy): Eukaryota > Viridiplantae > Streptophyta > Magnoliopsida > Brassicales > Brassicaceae > Euclidium > Euclidium syriacum. The sequence goes on along the minus strand of FPAK01000011.1, from coordinate 3,735,567 downwards.
TATATATTTTATTAATAATTTTAAGATATTATTATCAATATAGTTAATTTATAGATTAATAGACTAAATAAAATTATACTAATGATTGATTACTTAAATCACAGTATCTTGAATACATGTCATTTCTAATACTTATTATTTAGAATTTATATTGTTGGATAAATAAAAGCAAGAACTGAGTATAAATTGGTTAATAATTTCTTTACAAATACCGAAAATTAGAATAAAATATTGCAAAGCTCAATATCACTAAATACTTAAAATGTATCAAAATAAACATGTTTTTTAGAGATTACTTAACAAAGAAAGTTTATAAAAGTAACTCCAAAAACATGGAATAGAGTTACAAAAGTAAAAGTAAGTAATTGTCGAAACCCACTTTCCAAACCTAAGATGAAACTGCATTAAAACGTAAAAAAACCCATAAATCATTTTTATGATCATTCGAATATTCTCCTGGAATTAGATTCATATAGCTACAAATAAAAAGAAGAAAGATCAATAATACTACAAATATAAATCAAGAAAACCAAATACGAAATATGACTCAGCGTCATACCTAAGGAACATGTGATACAAATCCTTATTACCAAACATATTATCACGTCTTTTAAATAATCAGACGAAAAACCAATTTCTTATCACCAACAGTATACTTATTTATGCATGTAACCAAAACAGATCCAGAATATATGATCACCGTAAAACATCTCAGAACAACAAAGAGATAAAATCCTACCACTCTCTAGTGAACTCAAAGAGGAACATTATAACGCATAATGAGATTCTCTAGACTCAAGTGTATCCCTAAACATCTATTTCCTCTTGATAGCAATGTTGTCCTTTCTCATTTTATTAGGATGTTTCCTCTTTAGTTCCCTTCTAAGATGAAACTCTTCTTTCTTCTTCTTCTCGGGTAATCCTCTTTCCTTTTGGGGACGAAAACTCTTCTTTCTCATTTTTTTCAAATTATTTATTTTCCTCTTCAAATGAGAGTTCAGAAGATGATAAATTTTTCTTTTCATCTTCTCCAGTGTTTCTTGATAAAGGTTAACTATTTGGCTCAAAAGGTTATACATTTTCCTCCTCTACTTGGTCTTTTTCGTTTTTTTTCCCTCTTATATATGATCTCTTATGCTTCTATGTTCTCATTTATTAATTTAATATTTTTCTTCTTTCAAATTCTTCTCACTACTGGCATTTTTTTTTCTTGAGATCATCAAAACTTTTCTTTTCTCGTTTTCTTGATTTTTGTGTTCTCACTCTCCTCTGGGATGAAGAATCGTATGTAACTTTTTATGCTCTGGTTCTTTGTTTTCATCCTTCTCTTGAGGTGGAAGACTCTTCTTTTTCCTTTTTCTTATGCTCTTCTTATTTTCTTTCCTCTTGACATCAAAACTTTTCTTTCTCATTTTCTATGGATGTTTCCTCTTTAGCTCCCTCATGCGATGAAATTCCTTTTTCTTATTTTTCTTGGGTGCATCATCTTTCCTTTCGCGTATGTAAATTTTTATTTATCATTATTCTTTTTCCTTTTTCTTAGGCTCTTCTTATTTTCTTTCCTCTTGACATCAAAATTTTTCTTTCTCATTTTCTAAGGATGTTTCCTCTTTAGCTCCCTCATGCGATGAAATTCTTTTTTCTTATTTTTCTTGGGTGCATCCTCTTTGCTTTCGCGTATGTAAATTCTTATTTATCATTTTTCTCGCATTCTTTTTTTTTTTTTTCTTTTTTATATGTAAGTTTAGAAAATTATATATTTTATTTTTAACTTTCTCGATGTTTCTGACAACAAGCAGAGTTCCTGTTTTTATTTCCATAGTTGGTATCATAAGTAAATCCAAATTCAACACTTCCAACAAATTCGATAGTTTGATACGATAGAAAATGATTATGTGTATTATTTGTCTATTTGGTTAAGAACATGTAATGGTTGTCTTATGAATAGAAATACAAAGTACTATACTCTCATTTGTATAGATTCAAATTTTTTTTTTCTCATACTTTTTTTTTTTCGTATTCTTCTTCTTAATTATTTTTTGTTTTGTTTTTGGTTCGTCTATCGTTTCTTATGCTTCTATGTTGTTCTTTTTCTTCTTTAGAGTGATTTCAGTATTGACATTTGTCTTTATGAGATCATCAAGACTGTTATTTCCTTGTTTTCTCGGATTTTTTTTTGTTCTGACTCTCCTCTTGGGATGAAGAATCATAAGTATATTTTTTCCGCACATATTATTTGTTTTCATCCTCTTCTCGAGGAGAAGACTCCTTTCTTCATTATTCTTAGGTTATTCCTCTTTTATATCCTCTTGAGATCATGACTCTTCTTTCTCATTTTCTTCAGATGTTTCCTCTTTAGATCCCTCCTTGGGTGAAATTCTTCTTTCTTCTTCTTCTCGATTTCACCCTCTTTCCCTTCGTCCTTTTAGGGACGAAGATTCTTCTTTCTCATTGATCTCGTATTCTTTTTTTTTATTATTTCCTCTCAAATGTGAGTTACGAAGATTATACATTTTCCTTTTCATCTACGTCGGTGTTTCTTAATAACTCACATACTTCGATTTGTTATCTCCATTGTTGGTCAGTAGATCCCCACTCAGCACTTCCAACAAATTCGGTAGTTTAATCTATTAGGAAATGATTGTATGTATTATTTATTTATTTGATTAGGAACATGTTATGATTGTTAAATGAATTTACATGAAGCATTATCTCTCATTTTTAGGGATTTTTTTGTTTTTCTCTTATTTTTCTACTTTGTATTCTCTATCATCTTCTTCTAGGTCTTTTTCGCTTTTTTTTTATCTCATATGGTCTTTTGTGCTTCTCTGTCTTTATTTTCTAATTTCTTATTTTTCTTCTTCAAATTCTTCTCACTATTGCATTTTGTTTTCTTGAAATCATCAAAACTTCTACTTCCTAGTTTTCTCGATCTCTTTATTTTCATTCCCCTCTTGGGATGAAGAATCATAAGTATCTTTTTTCTTCTTTTGTTATTTTTTTATTCCCTCCTCTTGAAGTTGAGGACTCTTATTTTTCTTTTCTTTTTTAGGTTATTCTTCTTTTCTTTCCTCTTCAGATCAAAACTCTTATTTCTCATTTTGTTTGGATGTTTTCTCTTTAGTTGCCTCCTGCGATGAATCTCTTATGTATTCTTCCTCTCGGGTTCATCCTCTTTCCTTTCAGGGATGAAGATTTTTTTTTATCATTTTTCTCGCGTTCTTTGTTTTTTTCCTCTTAAAATGAGAGTTTCGAAAATTGTACATTTTCTTTTTCTTCGTTTCTTGATAACACGCATAGTTCCTTTTATCTCCATAATTGGTATTATCACTAAATCCCAAGTTAGCACTTCCAAAAAATCTCATAGTTTAACCTAATAAGAAATGATTATATGTATGATTATTTTTTAGTTGGTTAAAAACACATAATTGTTGTTGTATAAATATAAATACAAAGCATTATCTTCTCGTTTCTACGGATCTTTCTTTGTTTCACTTATTCAAATTCTTCTCAATATTAGCTTAAGTATAATGACAAGAAATTATTATATGTATTATTACACCATTATATATCTACCTTGAGATATGAAGTAGAAGATTCTTATTTTTCTTTTTTTTTTAGGTTATTCCTCCTTTATTTCCTCTTGAGGTCAAGACTCTTATTTCTCATTTTATTTGGATATTTCTTCTTTAGTTCCCTCCTGCGATGAATCTCTTGTTTCTTCTTCCTCTCGGGTTCATCCTTTACTCGTGTCATCCATGTAAATCACCATTAACAAATACCCAGACCATGAGTTTATTAATAAACTTAAGACATTGTTTACAAAATCACATATAACAACAAACTAAGAGAAAACCTTTGGATATTGACAATAAATCTAATCTTATCATGCATAATAAACATGCTATTTTATTTGAATATAATCAATGAATGCTATCTATAGTGCAAAATCAGCAACCTCATCTAATTCTAGAAATGTACTTCATAGTCCATACTTCTTCATTATCTTATGCGATTTCTTCTTATTCCGGTTTGTCTTGTCTATTTCATCGTCTTTTACTTCTTCTACACCGACATCATTTTTTTCTTATTCCTCTTCTTCATCTCTTAATTTTTATTCTTCGACTTATCTTTGTTTTTTTATCATCTTCACGCTAACTGATTTCTTCATATATTGATTTTTATTCATCTTCGTCTTTTCACTTTTTTCTCTAACTTTTCTTTCATCTTTTCACTTTTTTCTATGACTTTTCTTTCATCTCTTCCAATGAGAATTAAGAAGATGATACATTTTTTTTTTCATATTCTGCCGTATTTCTTGATAAAATTTAACTATTTGGCTCATAAGAATATAAATTTTCTTTTTCATCTTATACATTTCCTCTTCTACTTGGTATTTTTCGTTTTTCTTTTTTTTATATATGATCTCTTATGCTTCTATATTCTCATTTTCTAATTTAATTTTTTTTTTTTGGCATTTTTTTTTTTGAGATCATTAAAACTTTTGTTTCCTGGTTTTCTTGATTTTTTTGTTCTCACTCTCCTCTGGGATGTAGAATTTTTTTTTTTTTTTCTTTTTTGCTCTGGTTCTTGATTTCATCCTTCTCTTGAGGTAGAAGATTCTTCTTTTCCTTTTTTCTTAGGCTCTTCTTATTTTCTTTCCTCTTGACATCAAGACTTTTCTTTCTCATTTTCTATGAATATTTCCTCTTTAGTTCCCGCATGCGATGAAACTCTTTTTTCTTATTTTTTTCGGGTGCATCCTCTTTCCTTTCGCGTATGTAGATTAATCTTTATCATTTTTCTCACATTCTTTGTTTTTTTTTCCTTTTTATATGTAAGTTTAGAAGATTATATATTTTATTTTGAACTTTCTAGATGTTTCTGACAATAAGCAGAGTTCCAGTTTTTATCTCTAAAGTTGGTATTTTAAGTAAATCCAAACTGAACACTTCCAACAAATTCGATCGTTTGATATGATAGGAAATGATTATGTGTATTATTTGTATATGAAGTAAAAGACTCTTCTTTGCGCAAGATATTATATTAAGATATGAAGTTCAAGACTCTCATTTTTTCATTTTTTCAGGTTATATCTCTTTTATTTTTTCTTGAGGTTAAGACTCTTCTTTCTCATATTATTTGAATGTTTATTCTTTGTTCCCTCCTGCGATAAATCTCTTATTTATTATTCCTCTCGCGTTCATCCTTTGCTCGTGTCATCCATGTAAATCACCATTAACAAATACTCATGAGTTCATTCATAAACTTAAGACATTGTTTACAAAATTACATATGACAACAAACTAAGAGGAAACCTTTGGGTTCCTATTATTCTTTTTCTTCGTTCTCTTCTCAATTGCATATAATACACTTCATCTCAAATGCATGTAACACGCTTAATCAGAGCTCAACTTTGATCATGAAAAACCTTATGAAAAGAGAACAACACGCATTTGATTTGTATGTTTATAAATCTGAAACATTATCTTCTCCTTTGTTCGGATTATTCATTATATTTATCTTCTTTTTAATTTTCTTACCACGAGAAGTATGATCATATCTGGTGTGGGAACAAAAGAAAAGTAAACAATACCGAAATCTATGGCGGATCATGTGCCAATCCGGCAATGGCTGTGAGCTGGGATGGAGTTCACTATACCGAAGCTGCAAACAAGCACGTTGCTGACCGTACTCTCAGCGGTGTACTCACAGACCCTCCAGTTCCAATAACCCGAGCTTGTTATAGACAGTGAGATTTTAGTAGAAGAGGCCGAAATGTATTTCGAATCAAAAATAAAGATTTGTGTCTTTAGACTCTTAGGGCAATAATATAAGCGCTTGAGAAACTATCAATGATCTAATGTAAGCCTTTGTAACCTTTTAGAGTTGTTGTCACCAAGAATCCACCATTGTTTTCTTCTAAAAGTAGTTTTTAGTAATTGCTGCTTCTAACTCGTTGAATTCCCAAGCATCGTTAGCAGAATATTCACCTGAGCTCCAAGAAGAGAATTGTAAAGAGTGAATCAAACTTTGAATGATTTGAAAGAAAACCAGATTGTTAAGAGACTGATGAACGAACATACCAATTGAATCTCTCCGGAGAACAGTGAGGTGAGCACAGCTGCAGCAAAAAGGAAATGATATTTTAGTAGAAATCTAACATTTCTGGATCTGGTAGAAGCTAAAGGTGAAAACTTTTATCCTCACCTTCCAAGAGCTTTAGCAAGATCAGCACAGAGAGATCTTATGTATGTACCCTTAGAGCATACAACCCGAAAAATCAGATTTTGTCTGCAAAAGAGAAACGAGAGATATCTTTTAGTGAGACATACCAATAATAGTGTTTTCGAATGGCTTATGCACCGTGCAGAAATCGAACCTGTCATCTAAACTGCGTTCAATGTCAAACTGGAAGATCGAGATTCATCTGGGAGAAAGCTCTACTGTTTCTCCTCTTCTCGCCTTGTCATACATCTTCTCACCTCCAACCTAAAAAGAAGTTACACTTAAAACTCTAGATTGAGCAAAATTCCTGATAAGGAAGGGCTTAAGATTGAACAGTGCTCACTTTCATCGCAGAGAACATTGGAGGGACTTGCCATATCTCTCCAAGGAATGATGTCAAAGCTTTCTTTATGTCATCATCTTTTATATGTTCCCAAGGCTCTCGTTGAATCACCTGCAGCAAATAGTACAGTTTCCATCAAGAACAAATGAAGAAATGAACCGTGAAAGAAATGATAGGGGTCGTTGAAGTACAGGAGAGTCAGCGTCCAAAGTTGAAGTGGCTTCACCAAGACGGAAAACTCCACTATAACCTTTGATCATACCTTGGTATCTACAAATTACAAAGGGGTTTTTATGTTTATTTCTTTATGTAAATCATCAAAGGTTTGGAAAAAGGAATCACAAACCTGTCAACCACTTTGGTAGCTTTACCAACGCAGACGATTAATAAACCAGTAGCCATGGGATCAAGTGTTCCAGCATGACCCACCTGATGAAGTACAAATCAGCTTAGCTGCGAAAAGCCAACAGATTCAAATATTTGATTCAAAGCACAAACCTTTTTCACGTTGACTATTCTTCGTAGCTTACCACAAACAGTGAAAGAAGTCCATCCTGAGAACAATAATACCATTACCAAATTACAAAATGCAAAAGAGAAAGAGAGAGAGATTGCACAAACTTATCCTCACCTTTGGGTTTGTTCACCAAAATCACTGTACCATTAGGACCATCCCACCTAGGAGGAAGTTCACCGTTTCTCGTCACCAGGAAAGGTTCTCCATCGCCGCCGCCTCTAGCCACACCTTTCTCATTGGGAGATTTCGCCAAATCCTTGAAGAACTGTTCGACTTTCTTCTCAGTAACAACCTCTTCTGGTTTCTTCTGCTTCTCCTTAGCTTCATCAAAAAACACCAATTTTTCATCGCCATTGTCTTCCTCGTCAGCAATCTCCGTACCAATTCGTTTCACCTCGTTTTTCTTTCCACCGGGTACTGCTTTCTTCTTCCCTCTAATTTTCCCGGAATCATTAGCCTTAGAAGAATCTCCGGATTGCAAGAAAGCCTTATCTAAGCATTGATCAGGAAAATACTTCTTCTCCAACTGATACACCATCTTATAATGCTTGTCTTTCTCCCATGGATATGCAAAAGCATCATAGAAATACAATTCCTCTTCTCTCTGATGCAATCTATCGAATTCATCAATGCGGCAGCGGGAGTCCTTAACGTAGGAGCAGGAGCAGGAGGATGAGAAGGCAACGAAGAGGACGAAGAAGCAACTCCAGCATCACGTGGAAACGAACCCGTTGGTTGTTTCTTAACTTCAGCACTTACAAAATCACTGCAAAACGCAAAAAAGATAAACACCAAAACATTGACAGAAAGCAAGATACGACCCTTTACACAAGGAGAGGAGAAAGAAACATAACACACACAAACAGGGAAGAAAACAGAGACAAAGTACACTCACACACTCATCAGCTAATATGAGCTCCATGGTTTCGCCATAGGTGTATCCTGAATCCATATCTGATGTGAATCTCCCAATCAAACCTAGAAGTATCAACACACACCAAGATAAAACGAACGGAAAAAAAACCCTAGAATAAAAGACGAAACAGAAACCTAGAGATATATATATATATAAATAAGACCAAACCCTAGACAGAAGCCGTCAATAACCTAACACACAGGATACATAATATATGAATGGAAAAAATACCTTCTTAATAGACACGAATATCCTTAACTATAAGAACGAATCTTGACAAACACAATCATGGTCATCGCAATATACTTAAGACGACTAAAACCTAATCACGGACCACTCAAGCACACCATTAAATAGCCAAGCCCACCGAAACAAGTGAAATCTCAAACGAAAGGGCTGAGGAGATATCAAGAAGCCCAAAAAAAAGGAAAGAAAAATTACAAAGGGGTACCGAAAATTTGAATCAACGAAGGCATACTCATTAAGGGTATTTTCGTCATCTTTTATGAAGCGACTCACGAGAGGACGACACGTAGGATTTTTCACCCATCCTTTTACTATATATGATCTAAGACTAATCAAAAAATAACATTTTCTTAGATCACCCACCCCTACATCCAGAGAACCCCGATCGTCGAAACTCGATCTACTAATTCCTAACAAAACGATGATTCCACCCACCACATCTCATAACAGCGATGTCTCTATCTCATTCCCGGAGATTAATTGTCCGAAAATACAGATCAAACCTCGCTCCAAAAACCTGAAATAGTTGTGAAATTGCGCGAAAGGTGAGCTTGTGATCCTCCATAACATTACGAATCCTAAAGCAATTAGCATACAAGTTTTGTGTATATAGCTTATCCACTTCAGTTAAACGTTCGTGTGGTTTAATGGATGAACCAGGCCTTGTTTTGCGTGAAGCACTCTTAAACTTTATATTGTGGTTCCCCGCTATCATCAGCTCGTTATTTTCCGAGCTTTCATCACAATAACTAACATATTAACCAAGTAAACTGCAGACACTATATGTTCAAGATTATAGCTCAACTCGTACTCTCTTTTCTAGACCTGCAAACGAGAAACAATGTGTAAGCAATAACACAAGACCAGGACTTAGTAAATCGAGTTTCAATGATCGGGCTTAGCTGGATGGATGAAGAAGATGAACTTTTTTTCCCTTCTTTCGACGGCGTTGTAGACGTCTGCTTTTTACCTTTCTGGTTTCTCAATTTTTTTTTTTTTTTTGTCACGTTTGTTTTCTCGATTGATTATATTAATTTCTAATGTTTGTTTGTTAAAAAAAATATTTAATTCTTTGTTGGCAGAATCATTGGCTGTTGAAAGGGGGATGGATTCAAGAGTTCTGTTAGCCCGACCTTTTGTTCTTATCTGTTTTCAATACTTTATTTCAAGTGTTAAAAACAATCAATTGAAAAAAAAAAAAAAAAGTACACAGCATTTTTTGCTAATATTCTTTTACATTGTAGCACCACTTTCCCATACAATTTGATCGTCTTCTTATTATAATCGTGCAACGATTAAGACATTTTCTACGACAAAAGTACATTATAAGTTTTTACTATACGCAGTGCCGTTCCGTCGACAATATTTTCAAATTAGAGGGCCACCATTCTAAAACTAATTTGGTCTAATGACATCCTTGTTCGAAAATATGGGTAAGGCAGCCGCTGAGGCGCCGGAAAATCGCGTTACGGGATGGAGTTGCCTCGATTTTGGCTAATCGGTTATTTACTGGAAACATTAAAAAAAATACATTTTTTTTGTTTTTTCTAGTGCGAAATGGGTAAAAATTTATTGTAGATCTACATATTCATGGTATAAATTGGAAGGAATCTGCACAAAAAAGGTGGATTAGAAAAAAAAACATGATGGCAGTCGTTAAAGCATCTGTATTGGGGTGTTTTTATAAATGTTCTTATAAATAAAAAATAATAAAATAATTTATAATATTTTTTTAATAAGTGAGTGTTCTCAAAAACCTTAGAATACCAATAAAATGTTATCTTTAGGGTTACAGTCTCAAAGAGCAGAACTCAAGGTGAGGAAGATAGAAAGAAAATGACACTTTTATTCAGTCTTATTAGACTCGAATCCAGGCAGCGTCAAATACTTGGCTAACCATCAAAATTTTATATTAATATACAAGGAAATGTGAAAAAGACCCTAACAAATAAGATATTAAATTAGGATTAACTAAAAAGTTAGTTTGATATCAATATATAATTTGATTAGTAAACTAGATATTTTTTTGAGTTATTAACTTGAAATTAAAAACCTAATTATTTATTTTACGAGGATTAATATAATATAATAATAGTAATAATAGTGTAACTTTTTCCAATAATTATAATAAAATCTAAAAATAATTTTAAAAAATAATTAAGGCCACAATATTTTTTTAACTTTATGCCACAGAAAAGTACGGGACGACACTGTTATACGTCCCCATCTATCATATACCTTGACATGACGTGCATGTAAGTCGTCTTCTCTCTTATTATTCCATAATATGCTTCCATTGCACACGCTGACAATTTATGGACCACCATCATGCCTAACTTGATCACAAACTTCTTGCTCCACGCCATGTCCTTGATCGAACTCATTACCATTTGATGGGTCATGAAGAGACCCATCATAATCTTTCCCGAGAACCTAATAAGCCTCTTGTGGGATCAGTTCGAGGCCAGCGGCTAAAAGTGGAAGCAAAACTAAATAATATCTACGAGAAGCGTAAGAGCTCACAGAACTGATGAGGTGGACGATGCACAACATCAATATATATACATGATAGATGAGTGTTTTTATGGGTTTTTTCTATTATTTTTATATGGTTTTATGTGTTTTATAAGAGTCTTTGATATCAAATGGATTTAAAGAGCAAAAGAAGCAACTTGGGAAAAAGAATTAAAAGATAGAAGAAGTTGAAGAAAAGTCAAAGTTGCAGATTTTTGGGCGTTGACCAGTCAACCAGTATGTGTGTCGACCGACACAGAGTGCAGAAAAAAAAAAAATTTCTTTTTCCTTGTCAAAATGAGTTTTGGGAATTCCTAATCACACAAGACTTTTCCCAGACGTCCAATACCGTATAAATACATGTTTTAGGCTGATAATTTTATAAAGAGATTCTACTTATGTTAAAATTGTGATCGGTGATGGAGTTGGATCTTGAGTGATACATAAAGTGACTAATAGACTCAGAAAGATAAGAGTTTGCAATATCAACGCACCGGTCGCATGCAATGTCCTTAGATATACCTTAAGGTTTAGGTTTTACCATTAACCCATAACATTGTAACCGTTCTCAACATGCACGAGGTTTTTTCGGCACGTGAACGTAGTGGTGTTCAGTTTGTGGAGTACGTTTGGAATTTTTGGTTTCCTGGTTTTCAATATGGTTGCTTGCATTAATGTTTCCGCGTTATACATTTTTCCTTTTAGCTTACAAGTTTCGTTTAATAGTGAATTTTAAATTCTTTACTACGATGGACGTGGAGAAAAATCTTAGTATAGATAAAAACAAATGGAATTGAGGAGGTGAACCAATTACAGAGATCAAAATTTGTAAAGCATGTTTGGCCTTCGTTTACTGCGAATCCCAGATTGGATTCCTCTCTAATTAATAGCTTCTGAATCTACACAGACGAGCTGATTAAGGTGACTTAGTCATGATTTGAAGATCGAATTGGCTATACAGAATCGTTGATTCTTTTCAGGAGAGAGAGAGAGGGAGCAGACGGGTATCAAGGGAAATTGTTGATGTCGTGGATCTTAATCGACGATTTGTGTGGATTTGGATCTACATAAATATGGAGTTTGGGAGAGAGGGAGAGAGCGAGAGGATGAGAGGACGAATGGTTAGAAAAGTGGTGGTTTGGAAAGGCTAATGATTTATTGATGAGAACCCCACGAATTCCAAGAATAATCGAGCTTCCACCAGCCAAATTTGATTATGAACTATATATTTAGATACTTCGTTGATTCAACTTCTTACACTGTTGTAAATTCATTTTTGAGAATTGAAACTCTCACACTATTGTATCTACCTAAAAATGCAGGGAATTGCTATGGGAATTGTAGTCACTAGAAATTGGACATATGAGGAACAATCTACAAGAATTTTTTGAATAAGTTAGATGTTTACACTTCAGGGTTAAAATGTTAATAAATAATAGGTTATAGATTATCACAATGTCTTTTTGTTAATGTCTTTATTGCTTCTCCTCCCTCTTTAACGGGTGATTTTTGCAGTTTTTCATGGCTCCAGCCTTTATCTACATTGGTTAATAAATGTTGATGGAATTCTACACTTGTTGGTTTGGTAAAAAGTGAGGAGTATGATTATGTAAAGCTGATGAAATCTTTTTTTCTTATCATAATCCAATATAAGTTGCAAGAGACAAGAGACAGTAGAGAATTCAAAAGGACGTAAATTATCATGATAAGGAAAAAATTACAATAAAATAGATAAGGAAAAAGAGATATAAAGAATTGTTAAGAAAAGTAAAGATGATCTTTAGAGCAAGCAATGGTCAAGAGATAATTAGCAAATAGAGAGCAAACAGAAGGCATGGAGATTGAAAGCAAGATAATTAATATAAATATTTGACATTTTAAGGTGATCCACGTAAAGGGGACAGTTGAAAGAACATGAGGAAAATAAGTAAGGACGAAGAATAAAAATTAAAAGGATAACTGAAAACTATATAAAAAAAAAAAAAAGCTTGAAGCTGATGTAAATCAAAAGGTGAAATATGATGAAAGAAATAAAAAAATTATGTTTTTAATAGAACCGGTTTGTCTCCTTCTCAATCCTTCTAAGAAACTATACTCCTTCTCAATCCTTCTAAGAAACTATACTTTGAAGTATTTCGGCATCTCCAATTTAGGAGACCACAAAGATCACCAAATTAGTCTTCCAATCTGTGATATACCAAGTGGAAACAATGTAATATTTGCATACGTAGCGTTCGCGGCGGGTGGTATCGAAGAACTAATCAACACTTGAGTGTTAAGATTTGAATTTTTCCAATTTGTATATACTGTGAATGCTAAAAACAAAAAAATTGGATTTTTTTCTTTCAAAAGTAGTTGCATCAAATAATAAACTAACGATTAAAACATAACCATTTAGTATATATTATGCTATTTCATTTTAATAGTTCTATTTCATTGAGTAACAACTATAGTTCTAAAACATAAAAAAAAAAAAAAAATCGCATATAACTATTTGATGTAAATAAATATTTAATAATATTTTATTATTTGTATTTTTGTTCATCTTTAATGAAAATAACATTATTTCTTTTCAGAAATCCAATCTATTTTTAAGTTTCTAAATTCAAATTAAAATGTCAAAACGTTTCTAAAAATCAATAAACAAACAACCTACAAGTAGAGCGGGTAATTACATAGTTTAGAATAGAAACAAAATGATAAATATAAATGTTAAATATGCGATACATTTACTTGGATCACATTTTCTGGGCATATATTTATTTTCTGAGTACATATATTCAAAATTAATATTTGATTTTTGTTTAAGGAGTAAAATATATATTTGAGTTTTATAATCAAAAGTATTCACGCTTTTTCCTAGTAATGTTGGAACCAAATTTTAGCCCATTGGACTGAGTAATAATTTGGATTAATGTGAAGAGAAATTGGACTATAAATCATTTAAAAGTGTTAAGTCTAGCAATAAAAAAAAGAGGAAAAATCATTTAGTATATATATATATATATATATATATTATTCCTATGAGAAGGTTTGAAAGCTTTAAAGACACTATAAAAATGAAAGCATTATGAAAAAAAACACACGCACGTACGTGTCGATGTTGTCGCTGCCAGGCTTAACTCGTAGAGAAATGCCAATATAATGCTTTGGGCTTGAGCCTGCTCGTATGAGTCGACCAGGTTGGTGATTCAAACTGGGATACGTTAGGGTCTAAATCCACCACTAACAATTGGGATGTTGCTATGAGGGTTGTTTGTTACTAAGAGTATTCATTGGGATAAGGCATACTTCTTCGGAAAATACAAAGTTTAATTTAAATGGTTGGTGCAATGCGGACGGAGATGGTTTTCTACTATCTCAAAAATTTCTGACTGGATGGATTACAACTTGGTGAATTTCGTATCTCTTAGGAGACAAGAAATATAAGGTCATATCTCGTTCCTCTGCAAAAGTTGAATATCAAGTTATGGCAAATACAATTAATGAGATTCTCTAGTTAAGGGAGGTCTTGATTCATCTTGGTGTTGATTTCATTCACTGATTCCTCTTCGTTATGATAGTAAGTATGTCATGCCCTCTGATTTTTCATAAAAGAACGAAAATTTTGAAACATAAGAAAAATAAAAAACAACACCATCTTTGCTATTCACATTAAAACCAATCAACAGTTGCAACTTATTTACTAAAGCTTTGGGTCTATTTGAATTCAACGATTTCATTGATAAGTTAAGTGTTTATGATTACACACTCCAATTTTTGAGGAGGGGGAAGGTATTGGGCCATATGTAGGTCCATTGTACACGATAATTAAGTCTAACAAGTTCATTGTAAATGTGTATAGAAGGCATTGTCTTTCTACTCTTTAATACAAACAAGGTTTCTTGAAAAGAAAAATGAGGTGGTTTGGAGCGAGGAGTTATCCAACCATTTTCTCTTGTTTGGAGGCTGAAGTTTCGACTTTGGTATGGACAATGAATTACCTAAATAATTTGGTTACGAAGGAAGTGGTTTTTTAGACGGATTGCAGTAATCTTCTTTAGGTCATTAAAGAACCTTCTAAAGGACTATGCTTAACATATTTCAGGACATAAGCAATTAAGCAATGGAAGACATTGCTAATTTATTGATAATCATATATCAATCTGTCTTTTACTTTGCTAGATCGTATTACCGGTTTTGATTCAGAAACTACAATGTGAAGAAACAAATCATGCATGTAATTTGAATTAAATATAATATCAAATTGGTATGCTTGGGAAAAAACGAAGATATTCTCACTATTATTATTTATAAAAACATATTTTAAATAATCCGGTGAGCCATGAAGGACAACGGTTGAACCGGCCTGGTTAAACCCACGTGATTGGTGGTTGGGTGAGCTGGGACCCACCTTTCTCCCATTTCGTATTTCTCTCTCAGATGAGATCTGGCGAATAATGGGATCGCCCTTTTCTTCCTTTTCCGCACTTTCTATTTTCTTGACGAAACCCACCCAACTCTTCTTCTCTACTTCTCAAATCACCCTTCAATGGCGGCTTCTTCTTCTTCCTCTATGTGTTTTGGTTCCACTCGATTGCCCTCAGCTCGATCGATTTCCTCTCCGTCGCGTCTCTTCCCAGTCACCAGTGTCTCCCCTCGCTCTCTCCTTCTCACCGGCAGAAAATCCCTCCGTTCTTCCTCTGGTTCTCGCCTCCGCTTCTCCGCTCTATGCGTGCGTGATCCTAAAGGTACATATACTGTTACTCTGATGATCATCATTTCGCGTACAGGATGAGTATACTCTGATGATCTTCATTTCGCCTCCGATTTCGCGTACAGAAATCCGAGAATATCTCAATCAAGTGCGTTTGGAAGACTGTTATCTTCAAATCTTGATCAAAACTGTGTCCGATTGTTTTAGACTCTTAACTTTTCCTTTGTGCTAGAGCAAGTTATTTGCTAATTCTTGATCTCGATCATGAATGTAGGTCTAGTCGCTTTTAACTTTGATCTAGTTTAATACATCTGTTAACTTTGAGATATCTGCAAGGGTCACGAATCCAGCTTTCATTTGTCAAAAGGAATAATAGTAGTGTGAAGATCTTGTAGGTTGAGATTATCAAAAGAGTGTAGGAAACCTGGTTTAGCGTTTATTTAGGTTTGGTGGAGAACAAAGTAAGATTCTACTGCCAAAGAAGCTAAACGATTATCTTGTAGTTAGTTATATGACTTGAAACAACTCTAGTGTAATTACACAGCTTAGCTCAGAAACCAACAATATGGATTATGGAAAATTAGATGCTTTAGGTTGACACATGTTGAATGCTACCTCTAGTTGCTGTTTCTCATGTTCCCATGAAGAGTATTGATCTTTGGAGTCCTCACTATGTGCAGCAGCTGAAGTTACAGAGAGAACGTGGGAGAACTCAGTGTTGAAAAGCGAAAAGCCAGTGCTAGTGGAATTCTACACAAGTTGGTGCGGTCCATGCAAGATGGTTCACAGGATAATAAACGAAATAGCAGGGGACTATGCTGGAAAACTAAACTGTTATGTCCTGAACGCAGACGATGACTTGCTGGTGGCTGAAGAGTATGAGATAAAAGCTGTGCCAGTAGTTATGCTCTTCAAGAACGGTGAGAAACGAGAGTCCATCATGGGTACAATGCCCAAAGAGTTCTACGTTTCCGCCATTGAAAGAGTCTTGAACTCTTAAACAAGGTAACAACAACATCATTGGTGACAACTCTGACTAGCAAACACATTGATCAAAGATATTGTTGGGAGATTAGAAATCGCCCCCCATTTCATTTTGGCATTGAGACCCAAGAAAGAGTATTTCGTCTCAAGTGTCAACCTCTGTAGTTTCTTTCTTTCTTTCTTTCTTTCTTTCTTTCATGCTTTGTGAATATAGATGTTGGCTTCAGGATTTATTGTGAATACGTATCTTCCTTCTTTTGTTTCGATTTGCATCCATCGAAGAGAATACCAGTTCTTTATCAATGGATTTGAATGTTAGAATGTTGGGTTTAGTGTATTAAATAATGAAGTTATGCGAGTTCAGGGACTTTTTGGAAGTTATAGAAAAAGTGTTGATGAACTCGAATTCATGTTTCTGTTTCATTAGTAGTAAACTAGTAAAACTTCGGGTTTTCACTAAAATTTTCTAGAGAATTGGATATGTCAAGTGTCAACATTGTAAGGTAAGTCCAATTACGATGGCTTTAAACGAGAGGTGCGGACAATGCTTCAAGTACAAGACGAATAAGAATTGGGGTTTTATTTACTGTTTATGTCCTTGAGAAAAAATTCATGCGTTGAGTTTGCAATAGATTTGAAAATCGCTATATATGATACATCTCGATATTTGTAGAATACATCAGAAAAAACTATAGATAAATCTCGGATATTTCAGTCTAATGACTAAGTGACATGGAAATTAGTATAATTTATTAAGGAAGAAGATATTTGTAGTTGATGATATATTATATGTTTCGATTTTTAGTGCTATTTTTTGTTATTTAAAATATTCTGTTTCAAAGAAATAATAGAATGAGTTTCAAGTAAAAGATCTAATTTAAATATTGAAACATTTTACATAAATGAGTCAACTGCATGATCGATCAATATAGACGATTAGTATCGACGAAAAGAAATTTATAATGATTTTAATATATTTCTCAATTAATACTAGTAAGATGCTTAATTTTATCATTGTTATTATATTAAAATAACATTTTTATTTTTTATAAATAAAGAAAAATGAAATACATAAAATAGAATCGATAAATCTCAAATAATGACAGAATTTAAACTGATAAATCTTTGTAAGATGAGTTATAAGATTGTATTGTTTGAGGTTGAAAAGGGTTTTACTGTGGTTAATATCGGAAATATAATTAGCATTCATTTTGACAAGGTCCATAATGGATATTTGCATAATTGTTTGGAATATGTTTCATAGGTTAAACACCAAAAATTCTTGCAAATAGAAGTTTATGGAAATTAAAACTTATATCAGTACCCGGATTCTTAGTGGTCTTATTGAAGGGGATAGAACATTTATATAGATTGTATAGTCCGTCACTCTAAACCAATGGGATATGTAGAGTATTTTATGAGATTTAAGGAATAAGGAAAAAAATTTAATCATATATTCCAAGTAGAATCCCGATATTGACTGTACGATTAATACTCTCCCTCCCCTTTTCATCAAGGGACCGATCTCGATGGCAAGACTAATTCATCCCTTGGTCAAGAAACCGAAGTAGATCTTATTGTTAACACCCCTCGATCGGGCTTATAACTTAAGTTAGGATCAGAGTGAGGTCGGTAAGGGCCAAATTTAAATTATCGCCGAGTTGTTGATAAGGGGTATTAATCCCACCATCAATAGTAAGTCCCACCAGTTCGTTTGAAAATGGACTTTAGGTCGCGCCAACGAATTTCCAAAATTATCAGCTCGGAAGTAACTAAGATCAGGACCGCTCGGTAATATACTATACTGAGTTAAGAATGATCGGTTGGGATTGCTTTTGTCGGCAATAATGAGGGGAATATGAAAAGAACCAGTTGACGTGTCTCCCTGTTTCTGTGATAGATTTTGGAAAAGACACCCCGACACAGAATTCAAAGCGTGCCCTAAATGCTTTCAGATCCTCTTATAAATTCACCTATTGTTTCTCATTTCTGCCTGGGGTAAAACGCTTTTGCCTACTTTCAAAGATTCGCCAAACATAAAGGATATTGGACCAACTTCGTTCGAGGTGAACTCCATTGAAAGAATTAAGGGATATGCGCATAATTCGAACGGGATTGAAATAATCATTTTGAGGCCATATCAGAAGCCTTAGACCACCTTGTCAGTCTTCATGTGTCTACGTGAAAGCTATTTCACTGAGGCTCGACTATGGTTTCCCCTTCCACAACTGATGGTTAGCTACAATGTCCGACGTCGGATGGCCTTCGCTCAGTTGACTCCGTCTTTAGTGAAGAATATGACCTGCCTCTTGATCTTATCTTCCTCGTGCATCATCCATATGACCTCGTGGAAGTTCGAGGAGCTCATGAAATTGAAATGGCCCGATGATCACGAGGGTACATTCAAGGTTGAAATGAACCCCCAAAAAGAGGATAGTCATCAGATTTCGTTTATGTGCGAAACTCTGGTACCAGAGCTACTTCTACGTGCAAATTATCCAAGCTTCCGTCTTCAACCTAGATGCTTTAATTTTTCGATTGTTGGCAAAGAGTGTGAGAAGTTAGAGAAAGAAGGAGTTCTTCAGTTGGGGAATTACAACTCACAGCTCATTCGAAGAGCCATCACCTGGACATGCACATTATTTTACCTTTATAGTTTCTCTGAAAACAAAACTCATTTCGTACCTCGACGTACCTCAAGACGAAGCGACTGAGACAAGCTCGAAGCCCTCATTCCGGCATCCTTTCAACGACGCTTGGGAGAAAATAAAGTGATGAACAAACATTGTGCTTCAGATCCATCTTGTCCCCTAAAGCGATGGGAACAAATGCAGTCAGGTGTTTATCCGGGCTTTGATTTTCTGATCTTTGATTTCCATCTTTTGGACGGTGTCAAGTGATATAATATCCACCGAGCTTCCAGCATCAATGAGCATGTGTTGGAAATCTCAATCCCTGATTTGTAGCTCGATAACCAAGGGATCATTATGAGGGACGTCTATTCCCTTGAGATCATCAGCCGTGAAGGTCATGTCTTTTTTGAACAATAGTGTTTTTCGAAATCTGGTATGCTGACAGCCTGAAGATACTCTATTGGATGGGTCATACTGAGTCGTCATAGTTAGCTAGTCATCACATAATCATGTTGATATTTTGTATCTAGGATGCTAGGGGCGGTGGTAAAACTTGTCCTTCTTCCAACTCGTCCTCCTCATCCCAAGATGCTCGTTCCTCTCCTTTCCCTTTAGCATGGGACTGGTCCTCCTTGTAAATTGCCATCAGTTTTTCCCTGAGGCTATGACAATCTTCCGTCTTGTGGCACAACCTCTTATGATGATCACACCAAGGAAGGATTGGTACGTTGGGGTCACGAGTGTAGGTATATCTTTTCTTCGGATAGAGATCAGAGATCGAGAGTGCAATTTTCGACTTGGTTTTCTCCCCCTTAGGTTGGTAGTTATCATATCGTCGTAATTCAGTTTTAACTTCGCCTTTGGATCTCAGGAAGGCTTTGTCTCCCCATGCACTTTTGCACGATCAACTCGATTTTCCTTAATTTTGATGTGGATATTGGCCTGATGAAAGGCATCATTCATGCTCTGAGGGCGGTGGCCCGACAACTCGTCCCAAAATTCAGACTGAAACTATGTTTCAGAACTAAGGACGTCGATGGCTAAATGGTCGGCAATCTGAAATCTCGAGTAGATAGCTTTGAACCTCTTGATAAAATCACGAAGATATTCCTTAGGGCCTTGCTTAACCGCATAAAGGTCCGAAGCAAAGGCTTGATTCTTCATGTGTAACATATACTGCTTAAAGAACGCTTCTCGAAGTTCATCGAAACATCTGATGGAGTGTGAGGGTAAGCTTGTGAACCAGGCATGGGCATCTCCTCGAAAAATTTCCAAAAAGAGCTGACATTTCCCCTCATTCTCTTATCCTCAACGAAAATCTGTGCTAACTTTCACAAGGAATGCTCTCATGAAAACCGTCGGGTCCCCAGTTCCATCATAGGTGAGGAGCATCAATTTAGCGTGGAGCAAAACTCAAGCAGATGTGATGTTGTAAGTGGAGGGAATCCAATTGGTTTTGGCTAGAAATTGATCAACCTCCGGGGTGGAACTGGTGGCTTTATGAATTAAGGACCTCATCTCTTCTAGTTCCCTCTTCAGGTTTTTTATTGATCGATTGGTGCCATGAAGATGCTCACCATCTGGTAACTCATTCCGCTCACATCTTCTGTACCGTAATGATGTTGGGGTCTTCTGATCCATTTGTTACATTCCGTCCATCTCCGAAGGTTACCCAACGTGAGCCATTCTCCTGGCGAGCCCACACCGAGCGCTCTTGCGTCAGCTCTATTGAATGGTTATGTGTTCGGGCTTAGGACATCTGCAGCTCTTTGGACATTATTTTAGATATCTCGTCCATGAGTGCCTGGTTTACCCGCTGTTGGTAAAGAAACTGCTTCATCAACCAATTTTGTTGTAGTTGGGGTGTTCTTCTTGTCATTGAGGAATTCTCTACGCAACGAGTTGTTAGCGCATGTGAGGTTCTAAGGCGGTTAAGGATGAGATGCTACGATATTTTCTCCACGACTAGGGTTGTAGTTTACAGAGGAGGAGGAGGACGAATGTTCGGTTGGGGGGGGGGGGTAGGTAAACTTCCCCCAATTTCTTGGCTATGATCGAGATGACCTAGGATGGGTGCACCGGTCAGCTGACCACTCGGGGTCACGAATCCTTCCTGATCAGGGTTACTAGTCACCGAAGCTGGGTAAACCAACTCTCTTATTACAGAGTCGTGTCTATTCAAAAGAGTTCTCTTTGGGTTCCTCGTTGATTGACAAACAGTATCAACTTTGGACTCCTCCAACTTTTCATCACTCACATCAGTCGAGTGTTTCATCCACTCTAATTTCAAATGTGTCTGCTTATGTCTGAGTATCCATTATTTTTCTTCCCGACCTTCCGGAGACCTTGGAAAAATTTGATTCTCTTAATTTACTAGACTTTCTACCCGGCGCGCCAAATGTAGATGTAGGGGTTCAACTTTTGATTATTGCTAATTAAAATGTTCACAAAAGTAAATAAGTAAAAAAAATTAAAGACACTTAGAATCGTATGTTTTATTAATAAGGTCGAAATACAAGAATGTGAGTCCGCAATGTCGAACTAACTTTAATCTAAAAGAAGAAATGAGGTACTCGGCGCAATCTCTCGGTTTTTCTCCCGGATTTTGAATGGTCTTCAGTGGAGAAGGGGGGGTACTCTTATATATTTCCTATAGTCGGTCACCCTAAACCCTTGGGCTATTGATGTATCAATATTCTTACTGATTTTCACATACATATTCTATATGGTTTTGGAGACTTTTTCCGCATTTTAACTATGATAAAGAGGATAATTCATGAGATGGAACACTTGGAGATGACTTGGATGATTTGGGGCGAAAATGAAGAAGTTATCGAAGAAGATGGAAGACCGACTAGAGCAATAGTCGACTGACTCGTTAGGTCGGTCAGAAGAAACGAACCTTAAAGTCTTAAGGATTCATTTTCGGCCCATGCACGTTTACTGAGCTTTATATACTCTCCTAAACAGAAGATTTAGGTAAAATCTTTCAAGTTTTCAAGAAGCAAGACACTCAAGCCATCAAAAACTCTTCCTATTGCCTCAAGAAGCTACTTTGATCCTAAGTTTCCTTGAAGTTCTACTCACTAAGGATTTTACAAAGAGAGAGAGCCACGACTTTTTTCTATTCTCTAACTCTACTCTCTACTTTAATGCAAGCTATTGATATTGATGTTGATTATGGTTTTGCTTTCTATGAGTGAGTATTTTACTTGTTGGATCTAGGATTTTTAATGGTCTTGTAGATCTTTACAACATTTAATATGATATGATCAGTATTGACTCTGTACTTTAATGGTATTTCACATAATATTCTGACTTTATCACTTAGGATATTGATCTCTAGGTTTTGTTATTCTATACACCATCTTATAGAAAGATCATAACATGGTTTTTTAGTATGTGATCTCGTCCTTGTTCAAACCAATGTTTGGCTTGAAAGGTCATGAACAAGCAGATCAATGTTTATTGCATGTGTTAGCCTCTTAGATTGAAAACCAATGTTTCTGGTCTAGTAGTTAATTCATATGTGTAGTTTCACAAGAGATTGGTAACTACATACTTATGCCTTTTGTGTTTAAGAGTCTATTTATTATTGATTTGATGTTTATCTATATCTCCCGCAAATTTCTCTTGGTTCAACGTCTTTAATCTATAAGTTACAAGACAAGATACTAATTAGTTACCTAAGTTCACCAAAACTTTCTAGTTAAGAATTGAAACTCGACATAATCTCTGTGGGATTGAGTTTCCGTACTTTTATGGAATAATATTTTTCGAGAAAGGATTTGGTGGAAGTAAATTTATGTTGGTGTCTAGGATCATGGATTCCAGATGTTCACCATTGTCTAACAAATGGTAATCATTTAATCAACCCAAAAACAAAAGATTGGCATTTACCAATTCTTCAAGAGCTTATGTACCCTAAGGATATTTAAATTGTGAGGGGACTGAATATAAGTCATAACTATAAGCCATATATCTTAATTTGGTCTCATACAAAATCTAGAAAATACATGGTCAACTTTGGTTATTAGTTAGCACATGCCTTGTTTGAGGAAGCATAGTGGGGTATGAACTGTAAAATTCTTAAAGCACATGCTTGAAAGCTAAAAATTCCTTTGAAGATTAGTTATTTCATGTAGCAAGTTGTTTCGAGATCTTTAGCAATTACTTCTTGACTAACACAATGTGGATTAAGTTGTTATAACATATGTAAATGATGCGGTGAGATTGAATCCACTAATGATGCTCTTTTTGAGAGTCCACATTCTTTGCAAGTGTGGGCGGTCAAGGATAATAAAATGATGTTTTTCTATGAGATTGGTGTTTAAAAATTTGAGTTTCATGTATTGGAGATTACCTTTTCTTAAAAATGAGGAAATTATCCTCACATGTTTTTCTTAGATTATGTGGTTCATATTGAAAATTAGGAATAAGATGTGTTTTGAATGATTCCAATCAGAGTCTCTAGACATCTTAAACCTTACATTAAGAGAGAAAATAGCATGGGAAGACGCTCAAGATAGTCAAATTAAGGAAGTTGTTAAGGAAGATCGACCAAGCACTTCTTCGCAATTGTTGAAGTATCAGATTAATAGGTCGTGAAAATGTTTGGACCTAACTACATAATTAGGTTGGTTGTGTTCTGAAAGTGATGATCAAATAATGATTTTAGTAACAAAGTGTCACCGGAATCCCCCCCTCGTCATTTCACGGGGATGAGAGCTTTTTATATACTATGAAGAATATTCTATAAGAAAATGATAAACTATTAGGTGTTCACTACATATTATGTAAAGATAATGTCATTTGTACACACTAAAAATGAGTGGTTTGCTTTCTCCAATTTATTAGATGAGTTTGATGTATTATGATTTTCCTAGTTTTTTTTTATTTTGCGCATTTCCAGTTTTTCTGTTGTTTAGGTTGTTTGTTTGGCCTAGACTTCTAGATTGTTAGTTTTTGAGTGCTCATTTTTTAGTAGATTTAGGTAAAAGTTGTTCCAAACATGATATAGGAGGGGGGAATAAAATTTTTTTTTTACCGGAGTCACATTTAATATTAAAAAATAAATAACAAAGGTAAACTATTAAAAGTGATATATTCGTTTGAAAATTGTTTCAATGGCTTTGATTGATGAACTAAATTAAAGTGGTTGGAGGAAACAAAATTTTATGTGCATCAATCACAAAAGCGTTTCCAAAAGCTATAGCAAAAACGTTTTTCTCAGCTTTTTATCACCGCTTTCACCAACAGCTTTCTCCCACAGTTTTGTACTATTCCCCAACCGCTCACCACTTCCGCTAACCGCTAATATATCCGCTCCGCTTTTGTTCACAATCGAACTCAATATACATGTAACTAACATGTAAATAACGATAGGCTATGGATCCAAAAAAGAATTTAGCAAAAAGAAAAATTTACAATTAATATATGTAACCAACATGGTTGATGGACTATGACTCATGGACCAATAAAAGAATTTAGCAAAAAATTATAGAATTGGGTGCAAGTGAGAGAATGGAATTCATGTTAATGGGGTGAAAGAAAGAGTACACAGCTAATTTACCTAATGTTCATCTAACTAAATGATGTCAAATAACTTATACATATAAGTTTAGGGGTTTTAGTTAACCCCCTAGATAACATATAGATCCACTCATATATTATAGACCGGTTCTATCAACTATTCAAACTAATCAGAACTTAGAAGTTATTGATTAAAAAATTCTAAAATACTTGATTGGTATTTCAAAACCTAATATCGAAACACCCAAAATTTGAAATATATCATCCAAACTGAATCTAATATCCGAATGTACGTGATTCTTTACCAGATATAATAAATAAGTAAAGAAAAAAGCTGAAAAGGTATTAAAGAAAAAAAAATTTGTTACACACAGTAAACAAAATTAATTTAGGATTTTGAACATTATAATGATACAGTGTTTTGTGAAATCAAAAAAGTAAATAAATTTTTAGGGTGTGGAACTACCACAAAAGAAAAAGAATAAAAACAATGATGCTTTAAAAGGCTGAATTCATGTTTCAAGATTTTGATTGACAACTACAATAATGGTTGTAAATTATATCAAAATTCAACCAATATTTAGTATATCTTTCTATGTTAAATAATTTTTCTATAAGCAGTAATTTTTTTCCTAATTTTCGAAAACCTTCAAAAGATATTTTTCAATGTTTTTGGATATAACAACTAATAAAAAACTGTATACCAAAAATGAGATATTACAGCTAATAACCATTGATTATGCCCTGTCTTTATATCAATGGTTCTCTCATTATAAATTTGAAAACATCACAATTACTAATCTTCGTAGCAGATTAAATACAAAAGCATTAAAGAGAAAAAAAATGGCTTTATACAAGAACACTGTCTTTTTATTTGCTATGATGATTATATTAGCGTTCGGTGGAATCGGAGAAGCACGACACTCAGTTTTAGGATATGAAGTTCTCGAAAAAGGTCGAAATTCAGGATGCAGTTTCCATAATCTAAAAAAATGTTTTAAAATTCCAGTCAACCATTTTCGTCGTGCTTGTGAAGAATCTTCGAGATGTCGTCGTGGTCTTGGTGATGATAATTAGTCTCATGTGTGTATTTCTAAATCAAATATGCATTTCGTTAAATATGAAGTGATATTGTTTTATTAGTTAATTTTTCTCAATAGTGAAATCAGTCATTGTAAGCGTATAGTTGGGAATAATTTTTAATTGTCAGCAAATTTATTTCTAGAGGTCAGTAGATTAATTCTCTCATTATCTTCGTTAAGGAAAATCATCTTCTCCGTCACTGAATCGCTATCCGTTGAATTGTCCTTGGAATTATCGCTTTCACAACTTTGTACCGCCACCAATTCACAAGCCTCATATTATCCTTGTTTCTCTCCTTCACTAAACCTCTTTTTCTCTATCAATAATTTCGAGCTTTTTTTTGAACTTTTCATGAACTCTTAACTGCTCACTGCTCCGTTACCGGAAAAAGAATTGACAGCCAATTATGCTACTTACGACCATATCAAGAAAACAAGTTTGATCCAAAGAGCTTACCTTACGTTTTTGTTGGATACACTGGGAAATTTAAAGGTTGTCAATGCTTTCATCCTCCTTCTGAAAAGATTTTTCTGTACAGGCATGTGCTATTTGAAGATATCTACAAGTGTTACCTCCCTGAAGCTACTACACCACTATTGTCTGCTTGGCTTATTGATGATTTTTCATCTGTGTCTCAAGATGTCTCTGTTATAGACTCGGTGTTTGATTCATATTCATCAACATCACGTACTCTGGTTTCTAAAGAGGTTTTGCCTACTGAACAAGAGGCAAGGAGTTTTGAGTGTACGACAGCCCCTTCCCATGTGGAACTCGGTACTGCCTCTATACAACAGCTCCTCTTCCTCTCCATTAAGGCCAGACATTACCTCTTTACCAACAAATTTATCTGTAAAGGACAACACAAAAGAATAAGTTATTATAGAAGAAAAACAAGCCACTGAGAACAACAAAGAGACAGAACCTATGGAGCCTCGCTATAAAAAAAAAGATTTCAAGCTGGTATTGTTAAGCCAAATCCAAGATATGCTATAGTCTCTATAAAATCAAGCTATCCGGAACCAAAAACTGTAAAAGCAGAGCTCTAAAGGATCCATGATGGAATGGGACTATGGGAGAAGAGAAAGAAACCTTAGATGAAACTGAATCATGGAATTTAGTACCACCTGATCCTACAATACAACCTCCCTTAGAAGAAACTCAATCGTGGGATTTAGTACCACCTGGTCTTACAATACAACCTCTTGGTTCTAATGGGTTTTCAAAACAAAACTCAAGGCAGATGGCTCTCTGTATAAGTTAAAAACAAGGTTAGTGGCTCGTGGATTTGAGAAAGAAGAAGGGATTGATTACCTAGAAACATATAGTCTTGTTGTGAGAGCAGCTACGAGACTAGTTCTCGATGTTGCCACAACATATACTTGGCCAATCAAACAGATAAATATGAAGAATGCCTTTCTTCATGGATACCTACAAGAAACAATATATATGTATCAACCTCCGGAATTTGAATATCTAGAAAAGACAGACTATATTTGCAAATTTAAGAAAGCAATTTATGGATTAAAACAAGAACCACGTGCATGGTTTTATAAGTTCAGCTTATTTTTACTGGAGTTTGGTTTCAAATGCACTATTGGAGACCCATCTCTCTTTATATATCTCAAGGGATCATATAAGATGTATCTATGATGTATTGATAGTTTTTACCAATTTTCACATGCATATTTTATACACTTTTGAAGTTTTTTCCACATTTTAAGCAGGATAAATAGGAGATTTCACGTGATGAACCATATGGAGAAGACTTGGACGATTTGGACCAAAAATGAAGAACTTATCAAGGATCGATAAGAGTCGACCAAGTGGAATAAATAGTCGACCGACTCGATTAGGTCGGTCTAAAGAAAGAAAGTTATTTCACGTGCCTTTTTCTAAAACCCTAAGTCTTTAAAATTCATTGCCGACTCATGCAAGACTACTGAGCTATATATATACTTTTCTAAGCAGAAGAATTAGGTCAAGCCTTCCAGTTCTCAAGAGGCAAGACACTCAAGCCACCAAAACTCTCCCTTTGCTTCAAGAAGCTACATTTATTCTTAAGGTTCCTTAAAGTTCTACTCACTAAGGATTTTACTGAGAGAGGGAGCCTTTGACTTGTTATATTTTTTAAACTATACTTTGTGCTTTTATGAAAGCTATTGATATTGATAATGATTATGGTTTTTCTTGCTATGTGTGAGTAGTTTTCTTGTTGGATCTGTGGATTCAATGGTTCTATAGATCTTTAAAGCATTTAATATGATATGATCAATATTGTCTCTCTATACTTTAATGGTATTTCATACAATATTCTGTCTTGATCACTTAAGATATTGATCTCTAGTTTTATCTATTCTATATATAATTTTATAGCAAGGCCATAACATGGTTTTTAGTAGGTGGTTTCATCCTTGTTCAAATCAATATTTGGCTTGGAAAGTCATGAACAAACAGATCAATGTTTATTGCATGTGTTAGCTTTTTAGATTGAAATCCAATATTTATAATCTAGTAGTTAATACACACTACAAGAAATTTGACTATTGATAGCAGAAAAAAATAGCGTTTCTGAAGTTTCTGCTATCTTTGACTGGCCCGGGTAGTATAGATAGCGTTTCTTAATTGGTAAACACTATCAATGTTGAGGCAGGAAAAAATAGAAATCACGAGGCCAAAATTTTATTGTTTCGCGGTATTGGTGACGGAGTAAACCGCGATGGAAAACGATAGCGGGACAAAAGTTTTCATTTCCCCGCATGTGAAAAAAAAACAGAAAAATCTCATAAAAAAACGAGATCTCATTCTTTGTTCTTGCATGTTCCTCACTCCGAATCTCTCTCTTTCTCTCGATTTCGTACCTTTTCCCTCGATTTCGATCTCTTTCACTCTAATTTGCACTATCTCACTCATATCTCTGTTATCCTGTCCAGCCGTCACCCCTAATTGCAATCTATCACTCGATCTCTCCAGTTCTCTGATTTTGAGTTCAAATCAGCTACATGTATGCAAAATTAGAGGGTGGTGGTTCGATTCTTTGTTTGTTTATATTGTTTACAAACTTTAAACGATGGTGGTGCGAATTTTTTTATTTACAAACTTATATTATATTGTTTACAATTTTTTTTTTTTGTAGAGAACTTTGTGTGTTGGGATCTTCAGATCTTTGGTATACGCAAGTGATAGCTGACAGAACAAAGGTGTTCCTAAATTTAGCTGGTGAGTAAATATCTTTCACCATCATATTTGCTTGTTCTCATTTTTTCTGTTGATTAGTATGGTTTTATTTGAGTGTATGTGGAGCTGTGGTGTAGTTTAAGATGGAGAAGACTTGGGTTTGACATCCGAGGTATGAACTTGTTTCTGCGCTAAAATTGATTTGTAAAGGAAAACGTTTTTGAATAATTGTATTGAAGTTTTGAATGTTTATTGGTTACAGGGCTAGCCTCGAGTATCATAAAGGAGCAAGAAATTTTGTGAATGCATAAGAAATAAGTCTGGGTAACCCGAGTATCATGTTATGTCCCTGCATAGATTGTAGGAATTTGTGTCATCAGGCGACATATACTGTGGTAGAACATCTAGTAATTAGGGGAGTGGATGAAAAATACAAGAGGAAATCATGTTGGAGAAAGCATGGTGATAGTAGAACCCCTAAGCCATCTGAAGATCCGAGGTCTGAGTTTGAAGCTTATGATTTGATTAGGACAACATTCTTTGATGGTGATTCACAGCCGAATAGCAAGAGTGAAGACCATAAAGATGATGTTGGTAGTGAAGAAGAGTATGTGTTTAGGAAGAAGCTAGAAGATGTTGAAACTCCTCTATATCCCAATTGTCCTAACTACACCAAGATTTCTGAAATCATGGGGCTTTACAGGATTAAAGTGAAGAGTGGTATGTTGGAGATTTATTTTGATCAGCTGCTGAGGTTGGTTAATGAGATGCTTCCTAAGGAAAATGTTTTCCCGAGATCAACATATGAGATGAAGAAGTTTTTGAAGATGTTTAGGTTTGGATACGACATGATACATGCATGCAGTAACGATTGTATCCTCTACAGGAAACAGTACGCAGAGATTGAAAGCTGTCCAAGATGTAATCTGTCAAGATGGGAATTGGATAAGAAGTCATGAGAAGAAGGGTATTCCGGCCAAGGTTCTTCGGTACTTTCCTATAAAAGACAGATTCAGGAGGATGTTTAGATCCAAAAGAGTGGCTGAAGAGTTGAGATGGCATTACAATAATGTAAGTTCAGATGGTACAATGAAGTATCAGGTTGACTCAATAACTTGGGTCAATGTCAATGATAAGTGCCCTGAGTTCTCTGCTGAACCAAGAAACCTCCGCCTCGGTCTTTCAACAGATGGGATGAATCTTTTCGCCATGCAAAACACGAAGTATAGCACATGGCCGGTTTTATTATTCAATTACAACATGCATCCAATGTTTTGTATGAAGGCAGAGAACATTACCCTCCTGATCCATGGGCCAGCTGCACCGAGCAATAACATAGACGTGTATTTGGCTTCGTTGATAGATGATCTACAAGATCTGTGGCGTGAAGGTATCGTTGTGTATGACTCGTTCAAGAGGGAGAATTTCACCGTTAGAGCAATGTTACTATGAAGTATAACTGATTATCCAGCGTTAGGGTCATTGGCAAGATGTAAAGTTAAAGGAAAACAGGCTTGTAATGTGTGTGGGAAGGATACACCATTTAGATGGTTGACATTCAGTGATAAACATGTGTACTTAGGAAATAGAAAGAGGCGCAAACCAGATCATCCTTACAGAAGAAGAAAGAAATGGTTTGATAATACTATTGAGAAAGGACGTGCAAGTAGAGTTCAAATTGGAGTTGAGATATGTGAAATGCTAAAGGATTTCAGAAATGAGTTTGGTAAATCTATAGACAAAAAAGGGAAAAGGAAAAGGAAAAGGAAGGCTATCTGTGAAGATGAGGAGCTGTCGAATGAAAAATTGGAAGAAGACAGTGATAACTGGAGGTGGAAGAAAAGGTCAATCCTATTTGAATTACCTTACTAGAAGGTATGTAATCCCATTTTTAAAATTTTTTACAGTCATTAAATTTTGTTTATTTGCCTACCATTGAAACTAATTTTCATCTTTTTGGTAGGAAATGCCGGTTTTTCACAACATTGATGTCATGCATGTGGAGAAGAACGTTTCTGATGCGATCCTTGCTATGTTGATGCAATCTACTAAGTCAAAAGATGGGTTGAAAGCAAGGAAAGATCTGGAAGATGTGGGGATTAGAGAGAAGTTACACATCCAGGAGGGAGGGAAGAGAAACTTTATGCCTTCAACTGCTTATTGGTTGAGAAAAGATGAAAAACTGAATTTCTGCAAAAGATTGCGTTTATTCAGAGGTCTTGATGGTTATTCTTCCAATATATCTTACTGTGTTTCATTAGATCCTCCTATGATTGGTGGATTGAAATCACACGATCATCACGTGCTTCTCCAAAATCTCCTATCACTTGCTTTGAGAGGATTGCTACCTAATGGTCCTAGGATTGCAGTGATTAGACTCTGTAGCTTCTTCAACAGGTTGTGTCAGAGAGTTGTTGATCCAAAGAAGCTGATATTACTAGAGGCTGAGTGTGTAGAGACATTTTGCGAACTAGAGAGATATTTTCCTCCATCCTTGTTTGATATAATGTTCCATCTGCCAATACATCTAGCAAGAGAGGCTCGTTTGGGTGGACCTGTTCACTTCAGGTGGATGTACCCTTTTGAAAGGTACTCAGACTTTTAATTTATTTTGGTTATAGTCATGGTATTTGCTTATTTGCTTGATGTATAGGTACATGAAAACATTAAAGGCATATGTGAAGAACTATGCAAGGCAATATGCATGTATGGCTGAAGGGTATTTGGCGGGAGAGTGTATTGCCTTCTGCAAGGAGTTTCTACAAAGTTCAGTTCCGGTTGAGGAAACAATAAACCGTAATGAAGATTTTGAGTCATCTGACCGGATCCTTGAAAGCCGCCCGTTCCAGAAAGCTCCTCAAGTTGTATTAACAGATAAAGAGCGATAGATAACCCATCGATATGTTCTGATGAATATGGCATTGATGAATCCATATATAGAGTAAGTAGATCCCTTGTCTCATCTCATAACTTATAGTGTTAATCACTGCGTTGTAACTTTCTGCTGATGTGTAACAGGATTCATTTACAAGAACTGCAAATGGAAGATGTCAGATGTTGTAAAAAAGAGAATCTTTTATGGAAATTACATTCAGAAAGGTTCTCACAATGGGTT